>OX155966.1:27611178-27998678 GCA_944548615.1 Micropterix aruncella | reverse complement strand
CTAGGAGTCATCCTTCGGGCGCTCCTGAACTGTTTGCGCACAGTGTGGCGTCAGCCAATCGATTGTGCATCCGACTGACAGCCGGGGGAGTGGAAACAGTATCTAATGTTTCCTATAGAGCTGGGGTAGTTGTTCCTAAATGCTATACGACCAATCGGTTACCCGATACCGGGTGAACAGCCGGGCAAAGGATGCCGTGGTCCGCGATATATTCTTACATGTGGCATAACTAGACTGTGGACTGTTTTCGTACCAAGTCTGCTATGCTCAAACCACGGGAGAACGATCTAACATCGTTAAAAAATCCTGAGCTGACGGGTTCGCCCGTTGTAGTTGACCGCTCTAGTTGTCGCAATAGAATTAGTAAAAAGCTTATGTTCAAGATAATGTAGCATGCTACACATGTCTAAAGTAGAATTTTGAATTTTGGAGGCTCATAGCGCGTCAACTTCCAATCATTCACCACGCCCCTCGCCGGACGTTCTGAAGACATTCCAATTTGTCATGTGCGTCCGATATTACGCGTCCGCCGTAATGACAGTGGTTACACACTATATCGTACGTCTGCCGTGCCGCCTAGTAAAAACACATTTCGTGTTATGATTTATACGGTAATTCGATTTTAATAGTTTCAACACCGGACGCCGTTGTTAAGATCAACTTTTTACTGACCGCTACGCAGCCGCACGGCTACTGCGTCAGGGCTGCGCAAAATCGGTGTAAAGGGCTACCTAGACGGTCAAAGTTGATTGTCAAGCACGTGATTTTATCGTGTTTGACAATCAATGTCGGCTGTCTAGAACTAAGCTTGATGGCTTAACAAGCAAAATACGTGCTGTGAAAAATGGTGAATGTAAATTTATATTTTTGCAATGCTTGTCAAGCTTTGCTTGACCGTCTAGAGCAGCGTTTCTCAAAGTGGGGTACGCGAACCCCTAGGAGTTCGCCAGTTGTATCAAATCGTAGGGGGTTCGGGACAAGATTTATGCGATCGCGACAAGATTGGCGACTGACTGGCTGGCGACGCACATGATGGTGCTACAGAAATTAATGTTTGTTTGTTTGTTTATACTCTTTATTGTGAAAATGTCACAATGGGCGGGTTTATTGTCATCTCTTACAACCAACCCTACTATGAAGTGTTATATGTATGTGCGATGTAACATGTCTGTAAGTGTGTGTCTTGTTATTGCATTCGATCGACAGAATTGAAAATGCAATTCCGTTAATTTGATCCCAACGGAAAATGTTAACCCAGCCGGGAATCGAACCCAAGACCTTACAATGTAAGATCAGGCGACCTAACCACTACGCCACCGGTCCTGCCCTTCAAGCTTATTTATTCAATTATTGCCCTTCAAGCTTATTTTTAAAAGATGTCTTTAATTGATTTTTGGGCTGCAGGAAAGGAAGAATATCCCCAACAAAACGGTGAATTGCTTTTTGCCCTTCGTGACAACTACTTTTGTGACAGTGGGTTTTCTGATTTGGGTATGAACCAACGAAATCCGACTACGAAACAAAACTTGTAGTTGAAAAAAAATGTGTAGTTCAATAACTCATTGTTCAATAAAAGATTCATCCAAATTATTACATATTATGTTCAATGTGGAAATTTTCGTGTATATTATAGCAGCGCACTGTACGACTATATGGCGCTCTAAACACGCATATCCATGTATATATATACATATATATATATATATATATATATATATATATATATATATATATATATATATATATATATATATATATATATATATATATATATATATATATATATATATATATATATATATATATATATATATATATATAAATATATATATATATATATATATATACATATATATATATATATATATATATATATATATATATATATATATATATATATATATATATATATATATATATATATATATATATATATATATATATATATATATATATATATATATATATATATATATATATATATATATATATATATATATATATAAATATATATAAATATATATATATATATATATATATATATATATATATATATATATATATATATATATATATATATATATATATATATATATATATATATATATATATATATATATATATATATATTTATATATATATATATATATATATATATATATATATATATGTATATATATATATATATATATATATATATATATATATATATATATATATATATATATATATATATATATATATATATATATATATATATATATATATATATATATATATATATATATATATATATATATATATATATATATATATATATATATATATATATATATATATATATATATATATATATATATATATAAAACAAAGTCGGGTTTGTTCGAACGCTTATAACTAGAGAACAGCTGGACCGATTTTCATGGTTTTTGATTTGTAGTATTTGTCTCCGTCCCGAATAGCAGAATAACTATTAAAAACGATTAAAATTAACTATTAAAAAGACATTATACAAAATGGTAATCCGTCTTTTTCTCATGGTAAGTTGTACGTGTCAAAATCAAAAATCAAAAATCAAAATCAAAATGTACTTTATTCATATAGACACAATTAAATATTATTTTTAATTTATGTTCTTATGATGCGTCCAAGCCTTACTCCCAAGCCGTTTTGTCATTTACATAATCAGATATTGTATAGTATGCTTTTTTATACAATTTTGCTTTGATGGTAGGTAGCTTTAAACTTATTTACAGATAGTTCTCTAATAGTATGAGGAAGTTTGTTATAGAAGCGTATACATTGTCCCAAAAAGAATTGCTTATTTTGTGGAGACGAGTAGCACGTACAACAAGGTTATGCTTATGTCTAGTATTAAAATTATGAGTGTCGCTTTTTATTTTAAACTTGTCAATATTCTTGTGGACATACAACAGATTTTCGTATATATATTGTGATGCAACAGTAAGAATATTTATCTCTTTGAATTTTTCTATAAGTGAAACTCGAGGACCAAGTTTATTTATAGCTCTTACAGCACGTTTCTGTAGTATAAAGATGTTATTGATGTCCGCACAGCTTCCCCAGAGAAGAATCCCATAGGACATAATCCTATGAAAGTAACTAAAGTATACTATTCTTGCTGTATCTACATCATGTTCACGTGTCGGCAAATCATCCGCTTTATTTGTTCTTGCGCCTGATAAAAAATAAAAAAATGTCGTATATCACAAGGTGCTTCAATGAAGAGAATTAAACCGAGTGCATCCCATGCTGCACAATATGTAAATAGTTTAATTCAATCATGTCTTGCTGACACGCGATTGATATACCTAATTTTTGTACTTTTGTATTTATTTTTGTGTTATTATCTTAATAAAGTAGTGAACTTAAAATTTATTTTGTATTCATTGTATTACTTTCATAAAATCATAAATTCAGTTCAGCTAATCTGTAACACATCATTCATTAGCTGTTAAGGCGGTACAAAGTTCGCCGGGTCAGCTAGTAAGATATAAAACAACGAAATAATAACAACAAACATTTTTTTAAATCATAGCTCTTATTATTTTATTATTATTATAGACACAAAGAAGTCAATTTTTAATTCGGTATACAGGTTTCAGTGCGTAATAATTACGCACTTTAATGTTCATATAGAAAAGCGGCTCCCAACCTTTTGTAGACTATTTATTACCCTTTAGGCGGGTTAGTTATTAGCAAATGTCCCAAAAATGATTAGTTTAAAAAAACAATTTAGCTATTGCATTTTTTCTTTAAATTACGAAAAATCAATAATATTACCTACTTTTTGAATATAAAATCGAAGACTATCGCGGTTGTTTGACATTATAAATAGGATAGAAAACGAATTTACCGCGTGAAGTTTGTAGCACCCGACGTTTCGGTGACGTTGCAGCCGCCGTTGTCCAGGGTAGACTGAAAGAGCTGTCAATCCGTTGTTTTGCGAATAGGCCGCATACCGCTGCCGCCACTGTGTAGGTTATAACGGTGGTGGGGGGCCGGGCTCGGAGCGCGCGAATTTCGAAAATCCGTCTTGCACACAACACTCACTGTATCCTGTCTTACGTCCTTGCGTTCGGCGTTCGACTGCGGGAATATTTTAAGAAGAGGGTTCCACGTAGAAGAGAGTTTGTAACCGTCGTCTCTATTGAAGTTCGGGGTTCTTCTTATTTCAATGGATTCCCGGATCATGCAAGGAAAGTAGAATTATTCCTTGGATAGCACAATGGGATTTTGAAACTGCATCCAGTGGTTACTTCCGCTATTCAATATATGTTCGCAAATCGCCGATTTTTCTCGCTGAACGTTTTTAACAGCTTTGATGTGTTCTGTCAGTCGCGTGGCTATGGGCCGTTTCGTTTGTCCAACGTAAGCTAGACCGCAACTGCATTCGACCTTATACACACACGGGGTTTGCAGTGGTATTTGAATATGCAGTGGTGTTTGGTATTTTTGAATACTTTTAATCATTTAAAATTAAACCAAAAAAAACAGCTGTTTTAGGCATTACAAAAAAGAAGTAATGAAAGTCAATGTGACGGTTGATATTGCTTACTTCTAGTAATCTGTTTAATATTCGGTGCAATTTCGGTCAATGCACCCCTCAAGTCGTGCTCCATGTTCAATGAGTTCGATAAAAAAATATTACCCAACATTTTCTAATTCACTAACTGATCATGATAATTATCATCTATATTCAACACACCATAAAGGAACACGAGTAACAACAACCAGACAGCACTTAATCCAAAAAAAGAGAACAAGTTTTGCACAAAAACACATTTCTTACATTGCTCCTCGACTGCTCAACAAAATGAATAGTGTTTTTCCTGCAGGACTGAAATCTAGGAATAGTCACGGCGTAATGAAAAACCTAACTAAGTGACTTTTGACTATGGGTCGACAAGAAACGGAGACATTAATAACATATATATTAAAATAGAGCACGATTTGTGAGATACGCTTTCTTATTTTGGAGACATATCTAACTTCTCAAATGTAACATAATAATATACAAAGATAATACATCAAGTTACGAAAACCACTCTACCTTCTTTTATATTAAGCCTACCTTAGTACAGGCGAGGCCTAGTTAGGATGGCTTTGAATTTTAAAAATACATGTAATATTATAGATAAATAAAGAATTTTGAATTTGAATTTGATCCTTAATGATTAGTGACTAGAAGTATTGACATCAACAATAATATCACAAACTAGCTCGGTTTGCGATAACCCTGCGCTACGTTTGGTCTATGTTATCTATGACGCTAGTAAGTATCAACCGTGAGCCGTTCGAGATGAAAATCGTCAACAACTTGATTGTCAATTACTAGGCTGGTGGATGTCTACACGCACGTCCCTTCACATCAAATCTGTCGCCGAGGTCGACGCATTATCAATGAATATTATTTGATGAATGAAATTATGAATAAATTGTTGGCGTCCATAATGTATGGCACACTGAGAAAAATATAACGCTGTAATACACGGAAATACGCAAGTTTTAAAAGAGATTACGTATATAATATGAACTGTGGTCCGTGCGTATGAATCAACATGACGCAAAACAGTGTAGTCACGGTGTAGTGTGTCACGGGCATGGTAGCTACGCCGCACATTCATTACGGCGCACAAAGAGATCTTGCTTTTACCATGACAGCATGTCAGTACGTACGTAAGGATATAGTCAGTTACATGCATCATGTTGAAGCTACATTATACTGTTATTTTCGTACTACCCGTACGGAGCATGGTGAAAGATATACGAGTTACGGAGTTTCATCAAAATTCCTTGTAATTCAACAAAATTATGATTGAAACATCATTATTATGTATAAAACTGTGTAACAATACGGTAATGTAAGAAGAAATTCACTATTTTTCTCTGTGAATGAGATAAATATGCACTGGTATACCTGGGGGACTTTAATCTGATGTTTATGACGAAGAGTCGAAGAGGTGGAAAAGCAGAACATATTTTTGGTAGTATGTTATTATAAATTATATCTTTAATCTGAGTTCATCTTTAAGGAAGCACTACTGTCCGCGGGCGAGCTCCGAGGAATCGGGGGCTGGTAAAGCAAGCGGTTTACACCACCTTCGACCGTCGACTCATACCCCGCACTCTCCCAGTACTAGTACTGGGAGAGTTTTAGTACTGGTATAGTACTAGTACTGGCCGAATACTAGTACTAGTATATGAAACAACAGTCGGGGGCGGCTAATTCGCCCACTTTCCAAGCCCCCGATTCCTCGGAGCTCGCGCGCGGACTTTACATAAATTCGAAAGTGGGGTGAAGGTAAGTAACATAAAAATCAACAGTATAATATATGAAGATTCGTGATTTCTCTGTTCTTGACGCACGGAAAACATTTGCTAAAACGGTAATGATATACATATACGAGTGCATAAAGAATTGCACCAGCAAACAATGCATAAAACTAACATAAGATCCAGCACAAAAAGAAATCACAAGGTTCCTAATCTTGATAGCATCCATGCGAAAAGTAATTTCTCACAATTGGCGCTGTCACTTTATAATAACATTAAAGATATACTCGGCAAAAATACAGGCAAAACAATAAATAAAAAAGGATTAGGTTAGGTTAGGTTGTGTGACCAACCAATGGATGGTTGGTCACACAAGGAAGAAAAGAAACAGGCTTATCCCTTTTATTTTAATCTAACATACTATAATGATTATTAAACTAACTTAAATTGGTTATTGTCATGCTTACTGATTATTATTATCATTATCATTATTATCATTTATTATCATCATTATCAACTTTAGTATTTTAAACTAGCTATTTACACGGCCCGGTGGCAAAGTGGTTAGATCGCCTGATCTTACATTGTAAGGTTCCGGGTTCGATTCCCGGCTGGTGACCATTTTCCGTCGAGATAAAATTAACGGAATTGCATTTTCAATTATGTCGATTGAATGCATAGACACACACAATAGGATCCCATGTCTCAAGTGGGATTCAGCCGGAGAATAGTATGCACTCACAATTTCCCTTTCGTCCAATATCTTTCTTGATCTGGATACCGCATGGCGGGCTAAACATAATTTTGGTTTAAGCTGGTCTATGTGGGTTTTCCATGACATGTTTTCGTCGATGTAAGTTCCTGGAAATTTAGTGGACTTGGCAATCTCGATAGAATAATTTAACGCTAACTGTTTTTCTTTTTTATTTGAGAAGTTTATCAACACTGTTTTGCTTAAATTTGGCGACATCTGGTTCGCTCGAAACCAATCATTGACTTCAAAGAGTGTTTCGTTTATTAATTCCTCCATTTTTATTCTACAATCACTTTCAAGAATGCACGTGGTGTCATCTGCAGGTTGGACAGTTTTGGCACAAGTTATGTTAGTTGCTAAATCGTTACAGTAGAGATTGAAGAGGAGAGGTCCTAATATTGAGCCCTGAGACACACCGATGTTTACTATTTCACATCTCGATTGCTCAGCCTTTTCCTCAATTCCATCAATTATTTTAATCTCCACCACTTGCTGCCTATTTTGTAGGTACGATTTAATGAGTGAATTGGCCACTCCTCTAATTCCATAATGGTTTAGCTTGTCTACCAAGGTATTGATATTTATACAGTCGAATGCTTTGCTTAGATCGCAGAACAGTCCTGCTGAAAGCATCTTCTTGTTTCGACTATTCTCAATCATGAAACATGCAGACAACACGGCATCCTGTGTAGATTTTTTTTGTCCGGAATCCGTATTGACTGTCTGAAATGACCCCAAATTTTTAAAGGAAATTATTTAGTCGTTTTTCGATGACCTTCTACAAAATTTTTGAGAAGTTACTCAGTAGGGCTACGGGTCGATAGTTTTCTGCGCTCGTGGGATCGCCCTTTTTATATATTGGTGTAATCCTAGCTGCTTTATAACAACCTGGAAATATTCCCTCTGAAAAGCTTAAATTGTAAAGATATGTTAGACAAGGTGCCAGTACACGTTTATGGATTTTAATTACGCTAACAGGTATGTCATCGAGACCAGTTGATTTTTTGTTCTTTAGAGAGTCGATGCATTTTTCTATTTCTTGATTGTTGATTGATAGTTTGATCCTTATTAAATGTAGTTTATGTAGAACTCTTTGGATGCTTTCTATTTTTCTAGTTTTTGTATATTTTTGTTATTGAATTGCTGATTCTCTATGTTTTGTCATTATTTCTGTTGTTTTTTATTTTTCTAGTTTTTATGTCTTTGGTATTGAATTTTTTAATTTCTATGTTTTTTTTCAATTAGTAGTTTTTTATAGACTTTTTTATAATTTTATGAGTAATTTGAAATGTAATTTTATTTGTAGAAATACCACTAGATATGTAATTCTATACCCAGATCGGGTTTTCAAAAATAAATTATTCTTATTCTTATTCTTACACACATGTTACATGCAAACATACTTATGAACACTTCATAGTAGGGTTGGTTGTAAGAGATTGTCGTATGACAATAACGCCGCCCATTGTAAAATTTCACAATAAATAGTATAAACAAACAAACAAACAATGTTAATTTCATCGTAAATCAATTTTTCTAAATGATATTTCATGATGTCCTAAATACTCGTAGGTCCTAACTTGATATCTTTAATTTTGCCTTAAAATTAAAACCAAACGTGTACGCACAGGTAAAACAATTTTCTGGTAATTAGGCCTCCGCCGCCTAACTAGGCCTAGACCTAGTTAGGCGGCGTTGACGTTTCAAGACGCTGCGGTGTTTTTCCTGTTTGCTACTGATCTAAGAACGAATAATTTGTAATGCTGTAATGATGTGTATTTCGTGCATTACTTTAAATAAATAAATAAACCATTAGATTATTTTACGATATAGGTATATATTTCTTTTATTATTGACATATTTTTTTTAGTTTTCATTGATTATCATTTTATTTCCATAAATTATTCTAGAGAATTCGTTAGTATACAAATATTTTCTTTTAAATAAAATTGTTTCATTTATTTTTGGAATTTTAATTATGTTATCTTAGTTTCGATAATTTAAAAATTGTTTCATGTAATTTTCATTTATTACTTTTATTTTATCTATAGGTAGTATTCAAATAAATTTATATGAGCACGTTACGGACGAACGTAGCGTCAAGTTAGGTTAGGTTATTTTATAATTGTAATTATGATTTTTTAAACAATAAAGGGTTTTATTTTGTTTTCTCTGTAGGTACTAATTGCCAGCATCCTGGAAGAACTCCAGCTTTTCATTGACAATGTTACAAGGGTATGTGACGAAAATGGGTTGAAGATAAAACCCACAAAGACCAAGTACATAATAGTCAACCAACATGCTAGAGAACATAGAATTAGATTGTTCTGTCTCCCGTGAGGAGAGCGTAGAAGACTTAGGTAAAAACAGTTCACTGTCTAGTAAAGTCACACGCCCGTAAGAAGCCAACGACTTACCGCGAGATAACCAGGTTAATCAACAGCAGGCCGACACTCGCGTCGTTACTTCCAGTTGCAACCAGATTACTCCGGTCTCCCGACCGGTTACAGATTCGAGGTCGCTTGCGCGGTTCTCTCCCTTACGTAGCGGTGAAACGTTGTCTACCGAATCAATCGCGGATCACGGCATCCCTTGCCCGTCTGTTCACCCGGGATTGTGTAGCCGATTGGACGTTTCAAGAGCAGTTGCAGCAAGGTGAACAACTAGCCTCTAAGGCAACATATGTTTTCATTGCAAAAACGTGCCATTCGAAATTTAATTAATCTGGGTTATGTAGAATCATGCCGTGGTCATTTCAGAGGGATTAAAATCCTCACCCTTCCATCTCTATACGTTTTAGAATGCGTTAAATTGACCATAAAAAACCTAGCTCAGCTGCCGATACATTCAGATAACCATAAACACTTTACCAAGGGGGAGAAATAATCTGATTCTTCCTCGTCCAAATCTAGAACTTTTAAAAAGGGATCCGAACTACGTCGGAATTATATGCTACAATAAGCTACCATCTAAGTATCAAACAAATATGCCGCGAAGGAAAAATGCTCCAATTTAAAAATAAACTCAAATTATATCTCATTGAAAGAGAATTGTACGACATTAACGATCTCTAAAAACTGTATGCATCTCGACTATATCTCTTTCTGTAATAGGTTTTTAATCTATTTTCAATTTGACTAAAATGTATTGACTATTTCTATTATTAGGTAGGCACATATTTATTATTTCTTGTTTATTTTTTTTTGCAATATAATCACTAAGACATTTTAATATACTTTTTGACAATCGTCACATTTTTAAATTTTATACTAAAAAAACTTATTTTTATCGGTATTTTAAAGAATTAATTACTCTGTGTTTTTTATCTGGTAAACTAAATGGTGAGACTCGATTTAATTCTACAATAATACCTTCTTTATTCTTACGAGTAACCTTTAATGTTTTGATTATTAATAGAAGAATTTGATCATTAATGAAGAATTCAATCATATCACGGCCAAATGTAAATGTAATACAACTGTCTATACAACTATGTATTAGTTTTTAGGACAATAAATTATTTGATTGATTGATTGACCCCCGCTCTATAGGAGACAGTACTGTTTCCAGACTCCCCCGGCTGTCGGTCAGAATGCACAATCAATTGGCTGGCGCCGCACGGTGCGCAAACCATCCATGAGCGCCCGAAGGTTGACTCTTAAGGAAAACTGGCCCGCAGGCCAGAGTCCTATCCTGGCTCGCACTTCCACGTGGAGGCCGTCAGATAGGTGTTGACCCTGAACAAATGGGTCTCAGTGGCCAAACTGCAAGAGGGCCCATTATTTATTTTTTTATTTATTTGTTGATTGGGCTTTTCTAATGTCTTTATGAGCCTTGTAACACTGCGACCATTGCTGATCTATTGTGTTCATCACCTACTATAGTTCTGCGCTAAGCCTCGTGTCATTTAAGGTGACGCTATTGGCTAAATCAAATTCAACTTTCGCTTGAGACAGGCAAGGGGTGAGGTAAGCGGGAATGAAGCGGGGTACGATTACGGTAGGGGTATTTTTTAGCGCCCTCTATGAGTACACGGTTATAACTACTTGATTGCGCGCGACCACCGCGTAAAATTAGCGCTGTCGTCGCGCACGGCGCGTATGCGACATGTGACGTCGCTATTGGGACATGCGCTCCCAACTAAAGATCGCGGTCGGCCGCGCTGTGGCAGCAGTAATCTATACTAATATTATAAAGAGGTAAAGTTTGTGACGTTGTAGGAAGTAATCTCTGGATTTACTGACCCGATTTTGAAAATTCTTTTACCAATAGAAAGCCACGTTATTTGTGAGTGTCATAGGCTATATATTATTCCAAAAAATGTAAAGACTTTTTCGTAGTAGTAGGATTTCCAAAGTAAGTCGAAAAAAACGGTCGAACGAAAACGTTTCTAACTAACGCTGCCTTAAAGATGAGAGATATATGATTAAGTTCTAGAAAAAAGTTGTAGAGCTTGATAATGCCTACAAAAAAGTCAGCGACAGCATATGTGTAACTTTTATATTTTAGTCACAAAAAGTAGTTTTTCAAATTAAAAAAATAATTTAAATCGTTAGGTCATGTTTATTGGTCATATTATCAACAATTATGAATTATTATCAAAATAGGTAAATTTATCGTCTTAAGTGTTTAAAACAAAACACTTTTTCCTTTTACTGCATAAATAGTTGAAGAGATAATTCGACATAGGTATGTAACCGCGACCGTGTCATCTATCTATACTAATATTATAAAGAGGTAAAGTTTGTGACGTTGTAGGAAGTAATCTCTGGATCTACTGAACAATAGAATAATAGGCAATATCCCCTTCAGAATAAGAATATTTAGGCAAGTTCTGTAATTTATTATCATATCGAAGGTTAAAAGGTAATCGGGTATAAGCGACATAAACCGAAGTGCCCACGAGAGCAGTTTAAAGTTTGAAATTGCATAAAAATGGACTTAACTTTTTTATTTATTGTCATATCGTGAAAATGGAAACAGGTCTAGAATCAGGAAAAATAAAAGCATTAATTGGCACACTTACTTATTTATTTACACGTTGTTTTATGTGGCTCTATGTCGCTTAGATCAATTGATCTCATTTTCCGTATGAGGTAATAAGGCATAAGTTACATTTACACAGAAAAAAACGAAGAGTATAGAAAACTAAGCTACATTTGATATCCTCATACCAAGAGGCAATAGGGCATGTCACATGACTGTAGAATAACTTAAATGGGTAAAGAAGGACAAGTGCGATTCACATCATTATGCCAGAAGGTAATGGAGCATAAGAAATAGTGCTTAGCAAAAACATCGTGAGGATAACCAACAAAAAAAAATATTTTTAATTTTATATAATTAAATTTCATATAATGGAGAACGTTACTGGGTCTGCAAATTCGCTTGCAACTTCGTCATATTAAAGCTTTTATTTACACAAATACATTAGTTTTTGTTTCATTCAAAAATACCAAGTAGTTTTTGTTTTGCACGCATTAAAACTCCCGTAAATATCGAACCCGGCGCTCGGGCGGCCGGTTACTGTGTGACGTCATTTTCCAACACTCCGATCGCTCGCGCGCTCTTGTTACTAGAGTACTGCCGGCTGTCAGCGGTTGAAGTATGTATTTTGCTCTGAATTAACGAACTCTATTCGTCAGTGGATTTCATTTTGTTTTGTTTCGTCCGTGCACTTCATAGAGTGTATTCAATTAATAAAGTGCAGTGCAATGGACGAAGGATTTGAAAAAGGGCAATCGGATAATCTACCTAAAATAGATGGATTTATAGTAGTCCATTATTTTTCGAATAATAGTGTTTTTTTGCCGCCGAAATGCAAGGAGTAATAATGCAAAAGTAAGTAATTATACCCGTCGGCCGCCTGACATAGCTATTTTGAAAATCTAATTTAACGATACCATATAATAACCAATTTCGCAAACGCGGCGCAAGTACCAAATCTTTTAAGTTTTGTGTAATATATAAATAGTGAAATGTTAATAGCCACATACCTAATTATTCTTTTTAATCAAATTTAACTAAATAATTTAACTTATTGCGAATACAGTGAATCGAACAGATGTACAAAACGTTTTTTTTATGCCATGAATAAAATACGTGAATCGCCTTTTTAATATCGTGAATCGTTTTTTTTGTTTGTTACCTATCGGCAAGAGAGATGATGCTATTGGTTACGTGCAAATTAAACGAGCAGGTGATATTTGTAAAGTTAAATGTAGAATCGCACCAGAACATCGCGTACGTGCAAAACCATATCATTGCAGTTTAGCATGCGATGAAAAGGACGAAGAAATTTTGAATTTAGCCTGCGAAGATTGTGCCGCCAGCAAAGGTGGCTGTAAACATGGCGTAACATTTTTAATGTGGTTAAATCATCGAAGCGAGGAGACTTCGACAATTTCTATTAAGTGTTATTGGAAAAAATCTAAGATCTCAGGTATCGGTACTACACTGAACGTGATTGAGGCTAAACATTTTGGTACAACACGTTAAGTCGAGCAGAATGAAAATGATTTTTTCGACAAAGTAATATTAAAACTTCGTGAGCTTCAAATACAGTGCTCGCTCGCACAGTATGTATGTGAAAAAAAGAAGTGGAATAGGTGTATACCCATTACCTAATTATTCATTTTAAAAAAACGGTGTGGATTTTGATGTCGAGAGTTTTATAACATTTTGTAAAATAGAAATGACGGAATTAAGATGTCTTCAAGTAAAAAAATGGGCTACAATATCACAATCACATTCTAATTTTTGATTTGAGCAGCGCTTCGGATAAATAACAGCCTCAAAAATGACAAAAAAGACTAAGCTAAATTTGATATCATCATACTAAGAGATAATAGGGCATAAGCCATATAACTGTAGAATAACTTAAAGAAGGTTAAGTGACGATTCACATCATTATGCCAGAGGAGCATAAGAAACAGTGCTTAGCAAAAACATCGTGAGCATAACCAACAAAAAAAAAGGAGGTACGCTAATTACTTAGTTTTACACACATAAAAATCATTTGCAGATCAATCGTTATGCTATATTGTAGTGGATGCTGCAGAACAACATCAAACAACTTTTTTCTGGCACACACAATCATCACGAAATAGTTTTATAGATAAGTTGACTATTGGTCAACATTATTTTATATTGGTCAACATGCAATTTTATATTATAATTCTGGTAGAAAGTTCGATAATCATACGCATATTACTATTATTCTTACAGCAATGTGTTCCAATTTCAGGTAAAAAGGCCGGTAAACGTTCACCTAATATTATTTTTACAACAAGGAGTTACTTGGACACTTACTATTCCAATTACGCTTTTCCTACTAGTCTTGACTTACTTTCTTCTCTTACTACTACTACTAGTTTATACTTACTACTACTACTACTACTTTCCTACTAATCTTTACCTTACCTTTCCTACTAGTCCTACTAGTCTTTTTCTTACTAGCCTTTTCAAAATAGTATGACCACATTTTGTCAATGAATAACAAGACCGTATCATCAGTGAAACATACCACTTTTGTCATATGACTGTAGAATAAAAGAAAAACAATATCTGTCACAGTTAGTCACGTAACTGCAAAACAATATCGTCAGTTTGGGAAAAATCGAAAAAATATTGAAAATCATTACGCCGATACTATCAAAAAACGCTAAACATACATGGGAGTGTTTCAGAAAGGCCTCGGCGTGCTCAAAAATGTAAGCACCTATACTGCATTAATGTGTAGTTCAAGGCCCTACATTTTATGCATTTGCTATACAGAATATAGAATAAACACGTAGGTATATGTAATAGAAATCCTAAAGAAATTTAATTACCGTGGCATTTTAATGTATATCGCTGCAGTTAATTTATGTACGGTCAACCATTCGAGCCCTCTTTGTGCTAAAAATATAAAAAACGGGTTTTATACCACTAAATTAAAAAAACATCGCTGGAATTTTCATGCTGGGTTGCTACTTGAGAATCCCTGCCGCCTATCACCACAGCTGTCGCCCGACTAGATGCGCCGCGTCGATGGATTGAAATTATTAAAATTTGCTACATTGAAACTCATCGTTTTGATTCTATCAGCCCAAATACATATTTTGAATGCATTATTGGATGCTAATGAATATTTCTTCCCCATGTTTTGTGATCGATTCCAAGTTAGCACCTTTTTGCAAAATAATATCTTGAAATAGATCGCGTTAAATTGTAAAAAAAGAGCGACGCGGAGCCAAAAGCAATACCGGCAGAGTATACGGCCCCGCACGGACTGGACTTGCCAAGGGAATGTCGAGCGGGGCGCTTTACACGGAAGGACTATTTTTGCTTGTGCAGCATACCATTTTACTAAAAGTGCGTTTGACAAAAAAATATTTTTTTGGTTTTTTGGAAGATTGTAATGGAAAAAGTAAAATAATTAAAAATAAAGCAATGTTAAATTTTGAACATTTACTTCGTACTCATTACCAAAATGGGTTCAAGTTGCTAACCCTTATAGATTCCAAGAAAAATGCTATTTACAAAAAAGCGATGACTTCAGATTTTATTTATTTTTATTAAGAAAAAAATCAAAACATTGAAATTCGACATCGTAGAACAAAATATTGAAAAATTTCCTACAAGACTCATATTTTTATTATTATTTAAATGTTCGCGGGAGTCACGTAAATTTGATTGCAAAATGTCAGTTTTTCACTGTTTGAGAGAGGTAGTCGCCTTAAGAACAGCGGCAGGCTTTTGGCGCCAGATTGTTTTACCTCCTCAGGTTGGAGGTAGTGACCACCCAAGTGGGTGTATCTTTTACGCATCAGCGGGCCACACTTGCACATGAGGTGCTGGGGAGTTTCCTCTGCCCCTTGGCAGAACCTGCACATTTTTGTGTCTCTGCTTGAGGTTGAACATGTGTTTGTTCCGGCCACAATGCCCCGTGAGCGCGCTCACCAGTATGCGTAGATTGTTCCTATTTAGCGATAGGGCCTCACGGGCCGTCTTACGGTTGTAAGCCTTAATAAGCGCTTTGGAATGATTCAACCCTTGCGTGTTGTTCCAGTGGTTGACGGATTGTTCTAAACATATTTGTTTGAGCATTAGGTTTGCAAGGTTTTTTGGTACGCCACAGCAAGGTTCAGGGCCGTATAACGTTCCCTTTGCTCCCGTCCTAGCAAGTTCGTCGGCTTTTTCATTTCCCTCGATTCCTGCATGGCCGGGAACCCATCTTAGAATTACCCTGTTCTTTTCGCCAAGGGAATTCAGTAGTGATATGCAGTTTTGCACTAGCTTTGAATTAATGGTATTCGAGGCTAGTGCCATATGAGCTGCTTTGCTATACGAGTGGATATCAAAGCAGGGCCCATTAGCTCCCAACTCGAAATTGCAGCAGAGGTTGATGATGATGATACGTCCTGTCGATATTCACAATCGAGTGTTCGCGTCATATTCAAATGAGAGTGCGGCCGTCGCCGTCGCGCCGCGCCGTTACGCTGCAATGCAATGGCCGGCGCGGTGCAACTGTACTGATAAATATATGCAATGATGACTTGCCCGATACATCGCCAAATGCATTCCATTTTGCCAGACAGCGATCAATAATGCCCCGACCATCGACGTCTAACGAATTTATTTTATTTGTTGTTTCGTTTTCGTTTAATAATCACCGCGGATCGCAGAGCGCGGGGGAACGAATTTTAAAACAAACGATTCGAGAGAAAGCGTAGATGGGCCTTTTCAAACACCCATAGCTGCAGAAATGTTGAAAAACTCTTTAATTAAAATAAAAAAGACGAGCTTATTAATAATAATAATAAAAATAATAATAATAATAAACTGTTTATTTGCACTTAATTGATATACAAAAAGGCGAGCTTATTGCCACATGGCAATGTCTTACAACTAACCTAAACACAGTGGTACATGCGCGCATTGTGAAAATAAAGATTGTTACATAACATACAGACAACTGAAAGAATTTAAAACTAATAGGTAATGCCCGAGGAGAGGAAATTGGGAGAGTAAGAGGAGAGAAAGGGAAGAACTGGTTACTTCTTATAAAGATAGTAATCCTTAAGGTGAGTCTTAAACGATGGTAAAGAAGGCGAGTTTCGTATATTTGCTGCGAGATCGTTCCAGAGTCTTGCACCATAGACACAGAAAGAATAGGAATAGAAATCACTATTATGACTCGGTTTTTTTAATAAACTGTCAGAGGCTGACCGTAGTATGAAACCGTGGGAACTTAGTGGTTCAAAAAGCTCATGGAGTAAGGATGGTGTTAATTGGGAGAGTACATGATATAGGAGAGCAATTATATGAACATTTCTTCTTTGGCGTACTGGCAACCAACTTAACTGTGCCCTATAGTCGGATACGTGATCATACTTACGTAGACCGAAGATGAATCGTATGCATACATTTTGCAAATGTTCAAGTTTGTTGAGCAGTTCCTCTGATAAATCAAGATAAGCCACATCTGCATAGTCAAGGAAAGGTAAGAGGAGAGACTGCATTGCGGCAATGTCTATCAGCTAACCTATAGCTTAAGTTTATAATATATTTATTGCGTTGGCTACACAAAATAACAATAAAAATTAAAGTGATACAAAAGCAACAAACAGAAAACTAGTAAGAAAAAGACAATTAATAAAAAAGCAAATTACTAAAATTAAACTCAGGAAGTTTTAACGGTATTAGATCATTCTGTCTCCCGTGAGGTGAGCGTAAAAGACTCGGGACGAAAACGGTCCACTGTCTATTTACGGCACATGCTCGTCAGAAGCCAACGCCATAGACTCTTAAAGCGAGGTAGCCAGGTTAAACACCCAGCGGGCCGACACTCGCGCCCTTAGTTCCAGTAGCAACCAGATTACTCCGGTCTCCCGACTGGATACAGGTTCGAGGTCGCTTGCGCGGTCAGAGGAAAGGGAGGAGACGAAGACGGCATTAACCAGAATTGGGAATTTATCAAGTGGAAAAGAATTTACTAAATGGAATGAAGATGATGTGAAGTGGGGAGCACTAGGAAATTAATATAATTATAATACATGAGGATATACTGCAAATTTTAGATGATCGCCGACTATAAAAATCTGACTATCATTCAAACTCACAATCAAATCATCATATCATAAGAGGAACCATACGAATCATGTTATACGAGGGATGATATAGAAATTTAGGTGAAATTATCATATTGTTCGGTGAGTCCCTATTGCTCCCTACTTTAGGGGAAGTCACTGTACGATTTTTCTCAGTGTAGGCGTGGGCTCGCTGTTTATTTTCAAACTTTTTCTGAAAAAGCATTTCTTCTCTCATCAAACATAAACCCGTCCCCCTCTCATTTTTTCTATTGTCTGTAACTGGTTTCTAACGGTTTCCTGTACCAATAATGGGTACGTATGTCCTAAAAACCAGGAAAATCTATATCCTGAGGATATCCCTAGTTTGCAGATTTTGTAGTTTTCTTACATATACGACTTGTTCTATTATCAGTTTCAATTTCTTTTTTTGTGTTTTTAGCCTATTTTTTTATTGATAGTGGCAAATAAATAGAAATTAATAAGTAAATACATACATTTATATGATATCATCATGTATACAAGAAAAAATATCGCGACTTCTTCAACTTTATCGAATATTCATTCTCATATTGCGCGAAAGAAAGGACTTTGGTCATTTAGAATTGCTACTGAGTAAGGATTAAAGTAGGTTTCTTTGTAATCTAACAATTTTTATAATAAATTACTATTATGCATTAGGGGCCTTGGGGAGGTTCACTTTAAGAAAAAGGTACAGTGTTTTTTAATTAAAATCCCAATTTATGCCATTAAGGATTTTGACGATTGAATATCGAATTTTCTCAGTTTTCTAGTCTTTTTTGACTATATTTATTATTTGCTCTTTCTATTATTGACTTTTTTATCATTCTTAGTTTTTATTCTGACTATTGGTGATTTACTATTATTAATATTAATACTAACATTGATATGTGTTTTTATATTTTTTTAAATACTGTTTATATAATGATTATTTTAATTATTACTGTTATTAGTAATATTGTCTTTATAATACGTTGTGAAATTATCAAAGGATTTTTATTGAAAATATCGGTCAATCTTGTTAATTTATATAACCTAGAAAATTTGCACATGAATGTTCAACCTTCTTGTACACTTAAACCTTATAATATAGGAACTTATGTATATACATATTAGACTACTAATTTTGGTTAATTTTGACTATACTAGGTGTAGGAATTCTAGGAATTCCTATTAACCGGTTAATTATTAAAAGAAGAAAAAACTAATTCGAAATCGCATAAATCTTCACATCCTATCCTTGCAGCTCAATAATAAAAAATATAAAATCTTTTAAGAATAATTTAAGCTGTTTAAATACCTAAACAAGTATAAATAAAAAATACAGATAGTCAAAATTTAAAAAAATGATAGTCAAAATAGAAATATTACAAATATATAATTACAACAATAATTTTAATTTTTATTTTATTTTATATTATTCGGAAAACAGACAGTACAAAAAAACATATTTACGAAATCAAAATTGAAATCAAAACTATGCGATATAAAAGAAAAGTTTAAAAGATACAGGATTTTTTTAACGTGAAATTATTAGGGCGTAATTTTAAAGAAAAATGGCGCAATGGACAGTCTTGAAAAAATAAGAATATAATTATCCATCTCCGATGAAAATAATGAAACTCCGATGAGAATAATAAATTATAATGAAAATAACCATGAAACATTAGAAAATTGAATAGTTTCAAAGTCCTTAGAATAAATTGGGTTTACATTATGTAATATTCAAATAAGACTAATTCTTTAAATAATTCGGCATCCATTAACCAGAATTGGGAATTCATTAAGTAGAAAGGAATTAACTAAATGGAATGATGATGATGTAAAGTGGGGAGCACTAGGAAATTAATATAAATATAATACATGCGGATATATTGCAAATATTAGATGACTATAAAACTCTGACTCGATGACTATAAAACTCGGAAAGGGAGGAGACGAAGACGGCATTAACCAGAATTGGGAATTTATCAAGTGGAAAGGA
Source organism: Micropterix aruncella (assembly GCA_944548615.1). Classification (NCBI taxonomy): domain Eukaryota; kingdom Metazoa; phylum Arthropoda; class Insecta; order Lepidoptera; family Micropterigidae; genus Micropterix; species Micropterix aruncella. Next base: position 27,978,550 of record OX155966.1, on the reverse strand, counting down.
ATTAACTAAATGGAATGATGATGATGTAAAGTGGGGAGCACTAGAAAATTAATATAAATATAATACATGCGGATATATTGCAAATATTAGATGACTATAAAACTCTGACTCGATGACTATAAAACTCGGAAAGGGAGGAGACGAAGACGGCATTAACCAGAATTGGGAATTTATCAAGTGGAAAGGAATTAACTAAATGGAATGATGATGATGTAAAGTGGGGAGCACTAGAAAATTAATATAAATATAATACATGCGGATATATTGCAAATATTAGATGACTATAAAACTCTGACTCGATGACTATAAAACTCGGAAAGGGAGGAGACGAAGACGGCATTAACCAGAATTGGGAATTTATCAAGTGGAAAGGAATTAACTAAATGGAATGATGATGATGTAAAGTGGGGAGCACTAGAAAATTAATATAAATATAATACATGCGGATATATTGCAAATATTAGATGACTATAAAACTCTGACTCGATGACTATAAAACTCGGAAAGGGAGGAGACGAAGACGGCATTAACCAGAATTGATAATTTATCAAGTGGAAAGGAATTAACTAAATGGAATGATGATGATGTAAAGTGGGGAGCACTAGGAAATTAATATAAATATAATACATGCGGATATATTGCAAATATTAGATGACTATAAAACTCTGACTCGATGACTATAAAACTCGGAAAGGGAGGAGACGAAGACGGCATTAACCAGAATTGGGAATTTATCAAGTGGAAAGGAATTAACTAAATGGAATGATGATGATGTAAAGTGGGGAGCACTAGGAAATTAATATAATTATAATACATGAGGATATATTGCAAATTTTAGATGATCGCCGACTATAAAAATCTGACTATCATACAAACTCACAATCAAATCATCATATCAGAAGAGGAACCATACGAATCATGTTATATGAGGGATGATATAGAATTGAGGTGAAATTATCATATAGTTCGGTGAGTCCCTATTGCTCCCTACTTTAGGGGGACTCCCTACTTTAGCAATAGGGACTGTAAAGTGTGAGAGAGAGAAGAGTCACTGTACGATTTTTCTCGATGTATGCGTGGGCTCGCTCTTTATTTTCAAACTTCTTCAAAAAAAGCATTTCTTTTCTCATCCAACATAAAACCTTCCCCCTTTCATTCTTTTTCTATTGTCTGTAACTGGTTTGGGAGTTAATGGGCCCTTGCTGAGTTGGCCACGAAGACCCATTCTGTTCAGGGTTGGTCACACTCACGGGTCAACACCTATCCGACGGTCTCCACGCATGACGTGCGAGCCTGGGTAGGACTCTGGCCTTATAGTTAGTTTCCCCTGGGAATCAACCTTCTGGCGCTCCTGGACGGTCTGCGCACCGTGCGGCGTAAGCCAATCGATTGCGCACTCTGACTAACAGTCGGGGGAGTCTGAAAGCGGTACTGTTTCCTATAGAGCGGGAGGTGGTTGCGGACCTTACGGCGACTGCACTTGAAACGACCATCAGCTACCCGATCCTGGGTGACCAGCCGAGCAAAGGATGCCGTGGTCCGCGATAGATTCGGTATATACCGTATCGCCGCTTTGTAAGGGAGAGGACCGCGCAAGCGACCTCGAACTCGTAACCAATCGAGAGACTGGAGTAATCTGGTCGCAATTGGAAGTAAGGGCGTGAGTGTAAGCACGCTGGATAACACTCTTGGCTATCTCGCGGTTAAGGCGTTGGCCTCATACGAGTTTGTGGCGGAGCTTGACGGTGGACTGTTTTGTCCAAGTCTTCTGCGCTCACTCCAGGGAGATAGATAGATTAATCGTTAAAACTTCCTGAGGTGACGGGCTCGCCCGTTGTAGTTGACAACTCTAGTTGTATGTATTTAGGACTCATGTATATATGTTTTCCGTTTTTTATTCTACCATAACTTCTAAACGCTTGAACCAATTTAGAAGTGTGTAGTAACGTTACAATCGTTATGTCATCTCGAGTGTCGTAGGTTCCAAGATACCTGCCGCAGGGCGCGCGATCGTTCCAAGATACCTGCCGCATGGCTGAGGACATTATTCTCTTACAAAATGTGCTTTTCAGCGAAAACATTTTTCTCCTTATATTTCTAAATACAACAGTCTACTTTTTGTAATGGCGGTCGTGTTTTTATTTTTTGTAAATTAATGTTCTTATTAATTTGTATAATTATACCTGGTTATTAAACATTTCATTTGAATGAGATTATACGCTATGTAACAAAATGCACGTACCTTCGGCCGGTTGCACGAGCGCCAGAGAAAGTGCACACAGGATCAGCACCTCGCCATACATGACGCCGATACTCCTCGATACGAACTTCTGTCTCTCACACATCAGTCTGCGCCGACATCTGTGTCGCTCACTGCACTGTTTCAGCGTCTTCTTCAAGGCATGGGCCTTTGAAATGTTCACGCGAATTCAAAAATTCTATAGTTTTGATCCTATTTATTGCGAAAAATGTGATAGAGTATTCGGTGGAAAAGAAGTGTTTAAACGGAAAACCATGTCACATGATACATTTTGAGGGTAAACGAAATTATTTCAATTTTACAACACGTAACGATGTTATCATTTGATGTTTATGTTATCATTTGATGTTGGTTATTTATCATTTGATGTTTTGCAATGGGTTGGTAACTATTACTAAAGATTCTTTAAATTATTACTTATGATTATCTTACAATTTTTTTTAGCAACTGTGATAATTTAAATGCCATCCATTTGTAAATCATCTTTATTAAATGTCCACCTTAGAACAGTCTCTAGCCAAGTTAGATGACATTAAAATAGAAACAATCATCACTTTTTTGCTACTTAATTTTTGTCTATGACTTTTAATTTTCATATATTCCATTTTAATCTATAATATGGCAATACAAAATAAATTCAATTAAACTAATCTATAACACGCTATATTTTATTGCGTTGTTTGCATACATTTAAAGGTGTAATATATTATATTGTGGTTTATAAAACTCAGTAAAATTACGTTATTGTATTAAGGATACAAAAAAAACCCAATTTATGGCATTAAGGATTTCATTCATATTGATTTTTCTGAGTTCTCTTTACTTACTTGACTATCATTATTGTTTATTGACTATTATATCATTGTGACTATTGGCGACTGACTATTATTATTACTATTAATTTGTTACCGTTGGTTTTTAAAAAATATTATCCCAATTTATGGCACTACGAATTTTGTAAGTATCGAATTTTCTCAGGTATTTTTGCTTTCATCATTATTTTTTTTTTATTATTTCTGTTATTTACTTCATTATCATGGTGGTTGACTTTTATTCTGACTATTGGCGGCTTACTCTTATTATTATAGTTACTAATATGATTACATTAATTTTTTTTAATGATTTATATTGCTTTCTTTAGGATAATTTGTGAAATTATGAAATAATTCTGATTCATTATTAGTACTATTGTCCTTATGACAATTTGTGAAATCATAGAAAGATTTTAATGGTTTTTTTTAATTATATGTAACCTAGAAAATCTGCTCTTGAATTTTCAACATTCTTTATTTATTTAGAATTTCTTCATATTATATTATTTCTAACCGTCTTTTTATATTTATTTATTAGAATAATTGGTACACAATACTTTATTAGAATAATTGGCACAAATATATTAATTGTTACTAATCGTACATACTTTAATTATTCTAGTATGTTTATAAGTACGAATATGTATATAAGTACCTTTTAATGTAGGTACTTATATACATATTCGAGTAAAAATTTTGATTAATTTTGTGTAGGGACTCTAGTATTGGTAAGAACTCCTACAAAGTGGTTCATTAAGAAAATTTTAAATAAATAAAAAAGTCAACAAATTTTCGACCTCAGTATAAATTTTTATACAAAATATTTATCATGTGTGTTTGAAATTTAATCAGATTAAATCTGTGTTTAAAAGTAAAGTAATTTAAATTTTTACCTAGGGCTGGATTGGTTTTTTTTTGTATAAAAAATATATAAAGTAAAATATACACAATCTGCGCTTGCATGTTTAAAATCCTTGTATAATTTAGGTACTTATTTGAGTAGTAATTTTCGTTAAATTTAAGTATACGATGTGTAGGAATTCCTATCAAATAATTTATTAATAAAATTATATAAAATAAAAAATAAACAAAAAAGTCCAAAAGTTTTCCACCCTCAGTTTAAACACTTTTAACTATTTTTCCACCAAAAATATATATCATTTGTCGTATTTTTTGTAAAAAAAAATATAATTAACCTTGCACGGATGAGTGAGTGTCAATGAAAATTGTGCAAGTGAAGAGAGTACGGCGGCGGCGTAAGGAGTTCAACGCGCGGTGCGTGCGGAAATCGCGAATGCGGCGCCGTGAGTTGCCGGCGCATCGCGGTCGCGCCGGGCGCGGGCGGAGCGGGCGGTGCACGTGGTACGCGGCGCGCTGCCAGCGGCATACTGACTGAAACCGCTGAACCGGCGGCCGACGTCCGCGGCGGCCGCCCGCCCCGCGTCCGCCACGTGCGGCCGACGCAACAAGTGCGACCGCCCCCCAAACCCCGCACGCCCCTGCAACTATCAATAGCATCCCTCGCTCCGCACACTATCCCTCTTCATCGGGTGCCGAGGTATATCGTATTTTGTATATCTTTAGTATAGTATTTGAGTTATCTTAATATACCTTATTTTGTTATTTATTTTAGTATATCCTTTATGTTATTTATTTTATTTTATTTTATTTGGTAAACAAACAGCGTTACCACAAATTTATTCACAAAAAGAAAAAAAACGGTTTCGTCACCCTAAGACTTTCTCGGCAATTAAACAAGGCGTCATCTCATCCAATTTAAAATCAAATTGCAAACGCCCGTCACCCTAAAATTCACTATTAACCCTTGAAGGAACATAAGCTTTGAGGTAGAGCAGAATTATCAAACCTTTTTTAGATCGCGACCCCCTTTTTGTTAACACAAAAACTCATATGCGACCCCACTTAGAGTGTAGCTTAGTTCTCTCGATCCTCTTTATTTTAGTGTCTTCCATAGCTGTGAGGGGCTCTCTAGACGATCAAACATGCTTGTCAAGCATCGCGTCGCGGACTGGGAAGGGATCGTAAACCGCAGGAAATATGCAAATATTTTTTTTTATACCTACATTTACCTTAAATGCCTAATTTTGTAGTTTATACCAGAGAGTCACTTTAATTAGACGTAATTGATTAATGAATCACATGACTCCCTGGTATAAAACTACAAAATTAAGCATTATTGGTAAATATTTAAAAAAAAACACATTTCCTGGGGTTTTCGATCCCCTCCCAGCCCGCGACGCGATGCTTGACAAGCATGCTTGATCGTCTAGAGAGCCCCTAACTGTAAGTATTCAATAAATTTTTTTGTTAAAAAAAATGGCGAAAACCACATTAATTTTAATTGTTTTTTACTTTCAAAGCTGGACTTTATACCTGTTTCCATCTTAGATCAACATAAAGTTTTGTAAAAAAAATTGCAAGAAACACATAATAAATATTTTTGTTTCCGAAGCTGTAAATGTTTGCATATTAGAATAAAGATTTTGTAATATATTCGTTTTTTTTTAGATAGCCTGCTACCCACTGGTTGAAAAACATTGCGGTAGAGTATGGAAAATTTCGATACACGAAACTGTTACAAAACAATACAATAATATCATGAAACAGAGGCTGTAATTTTATATTTAATATTACCTACATACAAATAATCAAAATATACTAATGCGATAATAGAGATAATATTTTGTAAAAGCTGTTTGTTTCCTTAACAATAATAAAAATAAAAATAGGCAAAAATGGCACCTCCTAATTTCTGCATCATTACATTTTATAAATAATTTTATATTTATCTGAGACTAAACACATTCTGGGCAAAAATGGCCCAGAATGTGGCTAAAAATCTTAATTACTATATCATTACAAATACTAGATAATTATCTGAGACTAAACACATTCTGAGCGAAAATGGCACCTACTAATTCCCACATCTTTATATCTACACGATAACAAGGTTGGTCTATAATTAACACTTAGTCGGAATATTTGTTTTATAATATACTAGCTCACCGGTGCCCACTTCGTTGGGCGGTTAAACTTTTTACCTGTGATGAAATTATGAGTGTGGTTCGGTTAGTACTGAGTGCTATGATTTATTTCCTGACTGCCAAATGAAGGGTTATATTTTTACTGCATATGTATCTATGTATTTCCATGCCAATTTGACTATAATACCGTGATTTGTGAGTGTCTTCTTGTGAGTGTCGTATTTGTGAGCGTATTATCTGTTTAACTGTTTATGCAGTAAAAGGGAAAAGTCTTTTATTTTAAACACTTGAGACGATAAATTTACTTATTTTGATAAGAATTCATAATTGTTGATAATCTGACCAATAAATATGACCGAACTATTTAAATTATTTGTTTAATATCTCCCATCGTTAAGGCAGCTTAGTTAGAAACGTTTTCGTTCGACCGCTTATTCTCCGACTTACTTTGCAAATCCGACTACAACGAAAAAGTCTTTTTATTTTTGGGATTAATATATAGCCTTTGACAATCACAAATAAAGTGGCTTTCTATTGGTAAAAGAATTTTCAAAATCGGTTCAGTAGATCCAGAGATTACTTCCTACAACGTCAAAAACTTTACCTCTTTATAATATTAGTATAGACTAGTGGAATGTTCGGCATTCTTTCCCTCCCACTCTTACCCTTCCTCTATACCCCCCCCCCCCCCCCCTCCTCCTTCACCCATGTTACTTACCGTTCCTTCAGCTATCTCTATTCAAATAATCAAATCTGTCCATTGGTGGTATTCATCTTCCTATTTCGCATTTATAACATTTTCATGGTGAACGGTATAGCAGTTCATGTGCTGCAGCGCTATTTAGTGGAGAGTTACAACAAGGTGGATAGCGCGAAAATATCATCCGTACTCCCGAAAATATCATACCTACAGGTATGTATAACAATTTTCATGGCGATTGGTTCAACGGTATATTAGTAAATGTAGTGCGGCGCCATCTAGTGGCGAGTTACAACAAAGTGGATACCGCGAAAATAATATCCGCTCTCACATACCTATGTATACCAATTGTCTTGGCGATCGGTTGAACAGTATAGAAGTTGAGATGTGCTGCAGCTCCCTCTAGTGGCGAGTGGATAGTGAGAAAATATTTTCCGGCTCGAATACCTATGTATGCTAATTTTAATGGCGATCGGTTGAATGGTATAGAAGTTGATGCGCTGCAGCGACACCTGGTGGCAAGTTACCACAAAGCCGATATCATAAGATAATAGGCCAAAAATATTATGCATTCTCAAATGTCTATCGAATAGGCAGTACATAAGTTGATGTGGCCCAGTACATACTGGGCCCGGTCTTATTTGCACTATATACTTCTCACATAGCTGCAAATTTTGAAAACTGTCGCTATCATCTATATGCCGACGACACTCAATTAATGCATTCCATAGACACGAATTGTCCATTTTCAGCAGTCAGCCTAATCAATGCCGATCTTGAAAGGTTATCCGCTTGGTCCAATAAACATGGCTTACAAATCAACCCTTCGAAGTCATGTTTTATGATTATTGGGTCGAAACAGGGCAGGACTAAAATTGCTAACTATGGCTCTCTTCCTATAGGTAATGGTGGACAATTTGCCAATACCACTGGTCACTACGGCTAAAAATCTGGGTATTCTATTTGATGGAAAATTACGGTTTGAGGAACATGTCAGCAAAAGCGTTGGGTGGGGTTTCTCACGTCTAAAGGCCTTATACAGAATTCGGGAGTACCTCAGCGTCAGAATCAGAATACTACTTGTAAATGCCCTTATATTGTCTATAATGGACTATGGCGACTGTGTGTACGGCCCCTGTCTATATAGGAAGACTGAGCGGAGACTTCAGAGACTGCAAAATGCCTGCGCAAGATTTTGCTTTAGGATTCCTCCACGTCATCATGTGTCACCATTCCTTGCGAAAGCTTCCATGTTGAATATGAGTAAAAGAAGGCAGCTCCATCTTGCGACCCTTGTACTCAAGGTAGTACGCAATAAACAGCCGCGATATCTTTACTCGATTATGACGTGGTCCCGTAACCGGCATGTCCATTCAACACGGGCACGTGAACAACTTGCTATAATACCCAAGCACAAAACTACACATTACCAGTGCAGCTTTTCGTATTATTCTGCGGTTGTATGGAATCGGTCGGGAATGGCTTTGCGATCGAAATCAATTGCAGTATTTAAGGACCACTTTAAAAGTTTATTATTAAAGGAAGATATTTAGATGTCATAATTTGATTTTATTTTAAAACAACTATTGCTAATTGGATTATTACTATTGTCTTCGTTTATTTATTAATTTGTAACCTGATTTTTTAATGTTAAATATTTTGATTTTGATTATTTTTGATTTATTATATGTAGATTATTAAATTTATGTAATTACGTTATTTTCTTTTAATATCATTTGATGTTAAATATCTTGATTTTGATTATTTCGATTTGTGTATTTATTTGATTATGATTATTTGGATTTTTTGTTTTAAGATTTATTTGATTTGGTTATTTTATTTTAAAAACCATATACCTATGTATCAATAATTAATAGGTGTGTCCTGAAAACCAGGATAAGAGATATCCTGAGGATACCCCTAATTTGCAGCGTTTGTAGCTTTATTTCATAGTCTTTGTCTATTTATAGTTTGAATTTTTAATCTGTGTGTTCTTGTTTTTTTTTTGTATATGTTTTTTATAACAGCTGCAAATAAATAAATAAATAAATAAATAAAATAAATGTTTGCGCATTATCTAGTGGTAGCTAAGTTACAACAAATCGCATATCATAAAAACCTTCTATGATATAATACATATATGTGCCAACTTTCATGGTGATCGGTCGAACGGTGTCGAAGTATATTAGGCTCGGACAGAAATACAGATATGCTGACATCCATTTTTATAACAATACTAGATGACCCGGTGAACTTCGTACCACCTAAAATTGATTTAATTGTAACTGATAAGCGTTTAATAATCCTAATCAACTTTCAAAATCCAATTCATTGAAATCTATAATATGGCCGAATCGTGTACGGTTTGAGTTTCGTTTGGTGATTAAATGAAAGTCGTTTGTAATTGAAATAAATTCGATGTATTTAATTTACATAATGAAATATAAATGCTTTTTCGACTTTTCCGACTTTTTCGACTTTTTTGCATTTTTCGACTTTTCGGATTTGTTTTGACTTTTACGACTTTTTTGACTTTATCGTCATTTTCGACGTTTTCGACTTTTTTGACTTTTTCTACTTTTTTGACTTTATCGACTTTTTCGACTTTTAGACTTTTTGAAATTTTACACAATCGCACGGAATGAATAACAGTTATGGATGGCGCAGCTGTCAAACAATAGGATCGCCGCGAACGCCATCTATTGAAAATGGTCCATTTCCCAAAATGACCAATTTCGATTTTTTCGATTTTCAGTTGTTTCTTTTAATTTTTCCTAAATATTATTTTTTAAACCACCCCTGAATCAGGGCAAACAAAACAAAAAAATTATAATTCAAATCAGTCCAGTCATTTTCGAGATCTTGCGAGGCTAACGCACGGCGATTCATTTTTATATATAAGAAGAAGATTAATTAAAACAACATCAACAATATAAATATAACAGTTAAGTTTCAACATAAAAAGAGTTTAGCAACTTGTTTTACTGTTGAAGAAATTCCTAATAGTTTTTTGCTTATATATTTAAAACTAGCTGACCCGGCGAACTTCGTATCGCCTAACAGTCAATGAATGTCGTGTTACAGATTAGCTGAACTTAATTTATGATTTTATGAAAGTAATACAATGAATACAAAACGAATATTAAGTTCATTACTTTATTAAGATAATAACACTCAAATTCAAATTCAAAATTCTTTATATATCTATAATATTAATATTACACAAAATTCAAAGCCATCCTAACTAGGCCTCACCTGTACTAAGGTAGGCTTAATATAAAAAAAATGTATAGTGGTTTTCGTAACTAGCTCTAATACATCTTTGTATATTATTATGTTACATTTGAGAAGTTAGAAATAGAATAAGAAAGCGTAATAATATTAAATTTAGGTATATACATATAAATATATACATACATATATAAATAAATATATACTTTATAGATAAATATAAAATATTACTGTATATATATATATATATATATATATATATATATATATATATATATATATATATATATATATATATATATATATATATATATATATATATATATATATATATATATATATATATATATATATATATATATATATATATATATATATATATATATATATATATATATTTTAACATATATCTTATTAATGTCTCCGTTTCTTGTCGACCCATAGTCAAAAGTGACTTAGTTAGGTTTTTCTTTACGCCGTGACTATTCCTAGATTTCAGTCCTGCAGGAAAAACACTATTCATTTTGTTAAACAGTCGAGGAGCAATGTAAGAAAAGTGTTTTTGTGCAAAACTTGTTCTCTTTTTTTGGATTAAGTGCTGTCTGGTTGTTGTTACTCGTGTTCCTTTATGGTGTGTTGAATATAGATGATAATTGTCATGATTATAGTAGTAGAGTAGGACTACCTTAGCGTATATTTGACGAACGTCAAGGACTTTAGATTCATTGTACAAACTCTCAGAAGAATACCGGAAGGGTCTTTTGTGTATTACTCTTAATAGCGACTTTGTAATATGTGAATGTAGTTTAATTCACTATGTAATATGTGAATTAAACTATGTAATAATTGTGGTCCGAATATTGTGGATATATCTTGTCGATTCGAAACCTTTATTCAAATACTTTTTTAATTTGAGGGGAGAGTTTACCGTATCGACGGGATGAACATGACAGTTACGAAACCCATGAACATTTTGTATGGGAGATTATTTTTTCTTTTATTTTATTTTTTCGTTAATTTTCCAATGTTTTTAGTTATTCTGCGTTAATTTTCCAATAGTTATTCTGCTATTCAAGACGGAGACAAATACAACAAATCAAAAACCATAAGAAAAGGTCAAGCCGTTCCCGAGTTATAAGTGTTCGAACAAACCCGACTTTGTTTTATATATATAGATAATTGGGATTTTTATTTTCAGTGTAAACACGAGGGAGAACTTCGTTGAAATCTACGATGCATTATAAAGTTATACAAAGTTATATCTGTGTATTTGGCGCTTTCAAAAAAGTTACGAGCTCGAGTTACCTATCCGAATACTACGTATTTTAACGAGGAAATAAGAGACGTATGCAGTCAATTTGATATCGCGCTACTGACAAGTGAATATATTATTGCATTTTATTAGACCATTATTCGTGATACCACGCCGATGACCAACTGCAGGTTTATAAGCAAATCGGAAATATTTTTATCGATTGGCGGTGCATATTTCAATTAGTACTTGATAACAAATAAAGCGAATCAAATCGATAAGGTTATTTAGAAATCAGGACGTCGGAAATCACAGTTTATACGAAGGGAGCTAATGCAGTATGGCCACGAATACCCATTCGTTCAGGGTCGGTCATACTCACGGGTCAACACCCATCCGGAGGCCTCCACGCAGAAGGGATATCCAGGGTAGGACTCTGGCCTTAAGGCTAGTTTCCCTTAGGAGTTAATCTTCTGGCGCTCCTGGATGGTCTGCGCACCGTGCGGCGTCAGCCAATCGATTGTGCATTCTGACTAACAGTCGGGGGAGTCTGGAAGTAGTACTGTTTCCTAAAGAGCTGGAGTGGTTGCTGACCTTACGGCGACTGCTCTTGAAACGACCATAGGCTACCCGATTCCGGGTGAACAGCCGGGCAAAGGATGCTGTGATCCGCGATAGATTCGGTTTACACCGCTTCACCGCTTCGTAAGGGAGAAGACCGCGCAAGCGACCTCGAACTCGTAGCCAGTCGAGAGACCGGAGTAATCTGGAAAAAAGGGCGTGAGTGTCGGCCCGCTGGGTAACATACCTGTATATCTCGTGGATAAGGCGTTGGCCCCTTACGGGCATGTGGCGGAGCTTGACGGTGGACTGTTTTGTCCTAAGTCTTATGCGCTCACTTTACTGGAGATAGAACGATAATATTTCGTTGAAACTTCCTGAGGTGACGGGTTCGCCCGTTGTTGTTGACGGCTCTAGTTTATACGTAAGGAGCTAATGCAGTATGGCCACGAAAACCCACTCATACAGGGTCGGTCATACTCACGGGTCAACATCCATCCGGCGGCCTCCACGCAGAAGGGAGAGCCAGGGTAGGACGCTGGCCTGCGGGCCAGTCTCCCCTAGGAGTCAACCTTCGGGCGCTCCTGGACGATTTGCACACTGTCCGGCGTCAGCCAATCGATTGTGCACTCCGACTAACAGCCGGGGGAATCTGGGAACAGTAATGTTTCCTATAAAGCGGGGGTGGTTGTTAACCTTATAGCAACTGCTCTTAAAACGACGTTAATAATCCGGGCAAAGGATGCCGTGATCCACGATAGATTCGGTATACACCATATCACCGCTTCATAAGGGAGAGGCCTGCGCAAGCGACCTCGATCCTGTAACCATTCAGGAGGTAGGAGGTGTCCTGAAGGTCTATTGCAAGCGGAGATATCCTTCCAAACTGGTAGTCAGGGGACGTGGCTGGCAGCTCCTTACCTTTCCCGATGCCTCGCCGTAAGGCGTTAGCCTCTGACGGGCAGGTGGCGTAGCTAGACTGTGAATAAATTTGCCGTCTCAAGTCTTCTGCGCTCACCTCGCGGGAGACAGAACGATAAATATCCCTAAAACTTCATGAGGTGACGGGTTCGCCGGTTGTAGTCGACAGATCTAGTTTATATGTAGGTTCCTAATGGTTCTGTGCAGCTTGGGTGGTGTTGGCCAAACTCTTTCTGTAATCTGACCCGCCCAACTCACGGTTCGACTCCTATCTGGTAGCCTCGACGAGGGGCTTACCCTGCCAGGTCCGCTGTGAGCTTCCACCACGGCTGTAATACTGCAGTCTGAAGCGTTTGGGATCAGAAGATCGCGGATTCGGCGGAATACCTCAGGCGGAACTGGGCGGTTGGAGCACTATCTGCACTCGCAAAAAAACGGAGAAAGACTGTTTCCTGGGTCACCTTGTGTGCCTCCTTAATCACCCTGTCGCCACATTATTTCATATAGCCGAGTAAGAAATAACGTCGTCTAATGGCAACCCTGTGAATCATATGCACACACCAGTAACATGATATTAAAATAATAAATAAAGTTGGTTTGTTTGTTCGTTTGTTTACACTCTTTATTGTGAAAATGTCACAATGGGCGGGTTTATTGTCATATGACAATCTCTTACAACCAACCCTACTATGACGTGTTACATGTATGTGTGCGTGTAACATGTAACCCCACAAATGACTGGCGATTAGCTCGGGTTTGCCTACGGCAAAATGTATATAAATTTATATTTACATTTACATTTACATTTACATAGAGCGGTGTTTACTATAGAGCTATAGCATTACTATAGAGCGGATTACTATAAAGCGGCGCACAGTACGTGTGTGTCTTGCTATTGCATTCGATCGACAGAATTGAAAATGCAATTCCGTTAATTTGATCCCAACCGAAAATGATGACCCAGCCGGAAATCGAACCCGGGACCTTACAATGTAAGATCAGGCGACCTAACCACTATGTCACCTCTATGTAAAGTAATGTAAAGTAATGTAAAAGCAAAAATACAAAGTCTCACAAGTAAACAAGAATATAAGGCTCATCATTTCCCACGTCAAGCTAATAATATTCTATTTTCGCGAGTAGCGTGCATTCCGTTCATTTTTACGCTGAGAAAATGGGTCCTCTAATTCTGACCGGTGAGCGAGCCTCTATAGGTCACTTCTACTGTTCAATGGTTATTTTTACATTAGAAGCTGACGGCATTCAGTCTGGCCCAGCGGCCGACCTACGCCATTCTTTCTTTCTTTCATTCATTAACACTTACGCACACATTACGCGTACTATCCCTTTCTATATCCTACGGCATTTATTCTGGGGATGGTTGGATACAACTCACTAAGCCTAAGAAGAGATTGGCTGTCAATCTGCCACATATATAAACTGCTTAGGGGGTTCGTTGATAATCCGACCATCCTTAGAAGAATCGGTCTGTTTGTACCCGCCAATTACTACCGTGCTAGGACTCACGTATTGTTCGCGTTACCGCGAGCTAGAACTAACATCGTTGAACACTGCTTCACGGTGCGGACGCTTCGTACCCTAAATGCACTATGTTCGACTGAGCCAGAATTGGATATTTGGACGGTGAACTTAGCACAACAGCAAAGTACGGTAATGGCATTTCTTAGCAATCAAGTAATTAGATAAATATGTAGTATGTAGTATTAAAATTGTTAAAAAGTTGTAACCGGTATAATAAGAAAGGTTAGATAAACATTAGATATATGTAAGTATAATCGTTTAATATTACACTATTGTATTTCTCTGTCTCGTTTGCTATAGTGTAGAATAATAATCTATATATTAGAATAATAATGATAGTAATAGTAATGAAGTAGAGTTTTAATAATATAATTAACAGTAGAATTATAATAATAGTCTATAGTAGAATAATAGTTATAATCTAGAATAATAGAAAAGTAATTAATGCCTAGAAAAATAATTAACGATTTGGACTTATGTGTAAGGTTAATTATGCTTTTGGGAAATAAACAAATGAATAAATAAATAAACTATGAATGAGTATATTAGACTAAATTGAATTAATGATTAAAATATTAAATTGTATGAACCAGGCTATTATCTCTCCCTTCTCCCCCCCCCCTCCTCCTCTCCTACAAGATGACGGTACCAGTTAGCCAACAGTGTGTTCTTAAAATACAGATAACAGTACGACTGTACCATGCTGACACCGGGATGCTGGTGCCAGCTGGTGCCACCAGTTAGGAACTGTCAACTAGAACGGACGAACGTCCCCCCAGGCTGGTATAATAATATATGTTCGTTCGTTGAGCTTTTTAGGGCATTCGACGTCTTGGATGTGAGACAGTTATATGTGAGAAATATTATTACGCATGCAGCACTGATCGCCATTCTTCGCTAAACCACTCATATGACACTCAAAATAAAAATAAATTAATAGTTTAAAAAAAACACTATAAACACCCTTTTTTAAATGCACCTAAAAACCAAAAAATGCCTATCTTCCGGCTTCATCATCAGACCTTGAAACCTAATCGTGGTCAAAGTTCATTCCAAGACTTTTCTAACAAGTCCAAACACAGCTATGATAAGATGTTCCATCATGAAGTTCCAGTTCATATCTTCCGACTCCATCATCAAATCAGTTCGACAGTACCATATTATTGAATTTTCATCAGAACTACATACAGCTGCCAATTTTCATGACGCTACGATCCTTAGAAGATGGTTAAATTAGTTACCTTAGATTCCATTACATAGTTAGTTACATACAGGTCGACCTAATAAAAGCGAGTTAAAAACAAGCTCACCAGCGAGTGAATACGAGATTTGCACAGAGGCATTACGCGTTTCTGGCACCGCGTCTTTATGGTTCCTTCTGCTCTTCCTTGGGGGAGGCTAAAGTGCAGAGTTCAATTAGCAGATTGACCCTGAAGAAATATATTATCAAGTGGCTCATATGACGAAAAGTAGAAGTCAGTGCGAAGAAATGGTGACTCACATCCTGACTTAGGCCATATTTGACATATCTGTCACCTGATACTTGACAAGAAATATGTTTCGGTTGATAATATTTAAAATAAATTGATAATATTATATTAATTATTTAGATTTACAATTTCATATGTGCATAGTAAGAAACCTCTTGAGGCTACTTAATTTATTGGTCAATTTAGTTATTTATTTATCTATATATTTATTTATTTTACTTATCTATAAACTTAAATAATTTCTTTTTCTTTATTTAATATTAGTTCTTTATTTATATACACATTTATATATTATACTAACCTTAAAATTTTTAAGAATGAATGAGCGATCAGAATGAATGAATGACAAAAAAAAATAAAAGTGAAGTCACTATTTCTTAAATACTATCACCCCAGAACAGATATACAATCTATTGGGGTGATAAAATCCACGCAAATGTAATCTTATCTGCTTCGCAATAAAAAAATGTAGAAATAATATTATTTATACTTTTGTTTTTTTTTTTTTGCCAAGATCATTTTTTTTGTATTAAATAATTTTATAAAATAAAAAAAATAAAAAAATTCTTTCAGCCATGGAATGAACATAGAGACTTACGTAGAGACATAGACAGCCCACTATCTAGCTCCGCCTACTGGCCTGTCAGAGTCTAACGCCTGGCGCGAGACACTGAAAAGCACCCAGCGGGCCGCTTCACCGTTGACTACCAGCTATGGCCGGATTTCTCTGTCTCCCTGACTGGCTACGGGTCGCTTACGCTATCCTCTACCTAAAGTAAGCGGCGATTAAGGTCGAATCATCGCGAGCCGTGGCATTATTTGCCAGGCTGTTCACTTGGGATCGGGTAGCCGATCGATCGTTTTAAGAGCGGCTGTCATTCGGTCAAAAGCCACACCCGCTCTATAGGAAACAAAGTCGTTTCCAAACTCCCCCGGTTATTAGTCGGAATGCTCAGTCGATTAGCTGAAGCCGCACTTCGCGCAAACCATCCAGGTGCGCCCGAAGAACGACTCCCAGGGAAACTGACTCATATGAACGACTCCCAAGAGTACTACACAGGCTTCAACTTCTACTTGGAGGCTATCGGATGGGTGTTGACCCAACTGCACTGGGTCCGTTAGCACCCTACCAGCATAGCACCAGTAAGCTGTCACCAGGATAGCACCAGGATGCTGGCACTGGTGTTCCACCATTAGTTAGGCTCCAGGATGCTGCTGTCAGACCGACTCCAGGATAATGGCACCAGGTTAGTACCAGGATACTGGTACCGGCCCTACACCAGGATGCCGGCAAGAGTCTTCGATCAGGATACTGGCACCTGTCTGCCACCATGATACTGGCACCCGTCTGGCTCTAGGATACTGATACTACCCATATACTATTTTGAGAATTCTCATTCTCTTTACTTCACTGGAATGCTGGTTCTATGCTGGCTCCAGAATGCTGGTACCAATTATAAACCATGGTCGTATAAATTGTCTATCGGTTGAACAGTGGAAAACGCGAAATTATTATGCGTGCTTAATTGTCTATGTATATTATATACATTTGAGCACGCATCATAAAATATGGTATACTTGTATGGGGAGCTTGCGGAAAATCAATACTACAGAAAGTGAACGTTGTCCAAAAGGCAATAATTAGAATCATGCTAAGAAGGCCAAGCCAAGCCCTTTTGACTTTGCTAGATTTAAGGCAGCTGTATTGCCTCAAAGCAATACTTTATAAAAAATACCACAAGTATTCTGAAAAGCAGTGAGATGACAGGTACGTGGAAAACAGGTACAAGATAACAAGGAAAACTTTCAAGTACAGAAACGTTAAACTTCTTCTGGACAACGTTACTACAGCTTTATTGCTCCTAGAATGGCTAACATTATGCATGTTGGGAATGTTGGGAATAAATAAGAAACAGAAAACCCCTAGAATGTGTAACGTCCCTTCCGGGATGCAAATGGTTAACCTTGATAGAAGAGAGACGGAAAACACATTTATGACAATATTTAAAAAAAATATTTTTTTAATGTACACATATGTAGATTTATTCTATTTAAGTATTTATTGTATACTTATTATTACTATTTATTATTACTATTTATTATTACCTCGTATTGTTATTTATTACTTATATAGTTGTGAAATTATTGTACACTGAAAGTTTATAGTTTATTATTCATCTAATTTAATTAAGAAATAGTGTTTTAGAAGACACTTTTTTTTTTAAACCATTTTTATTAATGGTGTTTTCCTTAGACCAGGCAATGCCTAGTTAGGAGAGACACAAAACATGTTTAATATAAATACCAACGATGTATATTTTTGATTTTATAATAAATAAATAAATAAATAGCTATTTCCATGGCGATCAGTTGGTAGATATAAAAGTTGATGTGCTGCTGCGCCATCTGGTGGCAAGTCACTTTAAAGTTAATAGTGCAAAAATAGTATGTGTTCTCGAATGTTTATGTATACCAATTTTCACTGCGATCCGTTGAGCGGTTTAGACGTTGATTTGCTGTAGCGTCAACTGGTGGTGAGTTAAAATAAATTTATTACCGCGAAAATATTATGCGTGCACAAATGTCTATGTATACCAGTAGTCATGACGATTGATTGAGCGGTGTAGAAACTGATTGTGCTGCAGCCCTATCTGTCGGCGAGTTACAATAAAGTTAATAGCGCGACAATATTATGCATTCTCAAATGTCTATGTATACCAATTTCCATGGCGGTCTGTTGAGCGGTATAGAAACTGATTGTTACAATAATGTTAATAGCGCGAAAATATTATACGTACTCAAATGTCTATGGATACCAATTTTCATGGCGATCGGTTTAGCGGTATAGAAGTTGATGTGCCGCTCAGCTGCAGCGCCATCTAGTGGTAAGTTATAACAAAACAGATATCATAAAAATCTTCTTCATGCAAAAATACATATATGTGCCAACTTTCATGGTGATCGGTCAAACGGTTTCGGAGTCTATTAAGCTCGGACAGACAGAGATATACCAATATCCATTTTTATAAATATATTATAGATTCGGAATGTTTTCTTAGTATTTTAGTTATTGCTTTTTTTAATATTCTAGCTGTTTATTTGACCTGATTCTAACAATTCACGAGTTATAACTGCCTGTTACGTACAGTAGCTTGTATATTACTACCTATATTATATTGTGACACGTCCGAGAGCGCCAAATTCGCCAATTAAATACAAATGTATTGTAATGTAATGTAAAGAAATCACACATTTAAAAGCTTTTTATGAGCATTATTAGTATTCATTATAATTCTTCCATATTTTTATCTATTAGTATTAGACGGTATCATCTGCGAACATTGTAATTTTTATTTTATTAAATCAACAAGGAGATAATGAAGAGTTGAGACACAATAAATGGAGGTGTGGACGTGGGTCAGTCAAGCCGTCGGCTGCTAAATCGGAAACAAATTGGCGACGAGACGACTTCATCTCTCTCAAATGCTAAGGTCGAAGGGTGACACTGCTATCGCCCTCCATGAGTCATTTTAACGATAGGTTAGCGGAGAACATAGTCAACCTTGAAGTACTTTGTAATTATTTATAAAAACATTGATTATATATATATATATATATATATATATATATATATATATATATATATATATATATATATATATATATATATATATATATATATATATATATATATATATATATATATATATATATATATATATATATATATATATATATATATATATATATATATATATATATATATATATATATATATATATATATATATATATATATATATATATAGAGATGAAATGTCATAGAGATGAATACGACTAGTGTCGAAATATTCTCAGTCATATAATTTCTTCTAAAATAAGTTACTAACATCCATTTCTGTTACAGAAACCATCCTCCTATACTTATTACATCCAAGGGCATACAGTAATTCGGCTGCAATAACTAAGAACATCATAAGTTAACAATTGCGGAAACAGGTGCTGCTGCCCTAAGTACCTATTTAAAGAGGACATTAACTATCGTTAAAATGTTTCTGGTCCACCAGGACCCCAGATAAGTAACTTTTCATGAATCAAATTTTATATATTATTGAAAATAATTTATATATATATATATATATATATATATATATATATATATATATATATATATATATATATATATATATATATATATATATATATATATATATATATATATATATATATATATATATATATATATATATATATATATAAAATATATATATATATATATATATATATATATATATATATATATATATATATATATATATATATAAATATATATATATATATATATATATATATATATATATATATATATATATATATATATATATATATATATATATATATATATATATATATATATATATATATATATATATATATTACTACGATATTACGATTTGGTGACTAGCATTATACTACGAAACCCAACGTATAGATGACACTCATAGTTGCTAAAAATATTCTCTATGTTCAATTGGGCGACTTTCGTGGTATAAAAGTATTGCGGCGGACTATAGATGGCGCTTTCATCAAACCTATATGATATAAAATAATAATAATACTAGTTGTTGCCCGCGGCTTCGCTTCACGTAATTTTGTTAATTTAGGTAGGGTTGCGTTTATTTACCTTTTTAGAAGCTAGCTTTACATATGTATATAGTGCAAGACGTCCCCCTCTCAGATACACGCTACCTATCTCGTAGATACGCGTCTTGCTCCGCAACTTGCTGGCCAACTTGCTGGCCGCCTTCCGCTGAACGCTAAACTTGCTGGGCCAGCAGCCGCCGCTGCCGACTGCTAGGCATTTCGAGGTGCTTGCCCGCGTTACTAATTTTATGATACTTCTTAATATTTCATATAATTTCATGATATATCGTTAATTTCATGATATATCAGTAAAATCATGATATCATTTCATGATGTATCATTACTAATTTCATGATATCTATACCACCCAAAAACTTACAGTAAAAGGCTAATTTTATCTCTATTTAACACCAGTGATAATTAATTAATTAATTTTGATAAGGATTATTATTTTACTGTCTTTATAAAATTCCTACATTTTTTTCTTATTTTTTTGAGATATACAAGCAGTTATTGTAGCTTTGATATAAAAGTTGAATATATACTGTCGCAGAGTTTTTTATAGATCTTTTTGCTTTATATAGAATTCACATATCAAAACATTTCGACAGAGCACGCCGATAAAGCAAATCACCAGCTCATTTTTTTCCGACTTGATTTACAAATATTGTGATTTTGTATTGAAAACCAATATGTATAGCAATATAATATAGCCTATAGCGCCGTCAATAAAGGAGCTTTCTATTTGAGACAGTTTTTTTTAATCAGATTAGTTTCGGAGATTACTTCCTACATTCAAACTTACAAACATTACATCTTTATAATATTAATAAAATAATACCAAACGATTTTTTTTAAATAGCTCTAATTATTTTAATATTATTTACATATATGTATCAATTTTTATATTGGTACATAACCTTCACTTCGTAATAATTATACATTTTCTAGTTCAGATAGACTATGGCATTTTACCTCTCCGTATTATTTCTGTAGTATATATATAATCAACCTTAGCTTATATAGTTTATAATTTAATTTAATTTAATTTAGTGCAATGCAACTTTTGATTAACGTATTTGAAAATAATGTAGGAAACAATTAATCGGCCAGCGAAACACTGTATTAAAATAATTAGTAATAAATAATGAAGCGCTGTATGTTTCCTGAAAATAAAATAAATAAATAAATCAAATCAATATTGTTGCGAGGCAATAAGATCGCCTTCCAAAATAAATAGATTTTTATAATTTTATTATTAATATATTAAAAATACAATAGAAGGCAGTAATAACACTGGTCGACATTTTTTTTTTAGTGCAGTCCCTAAAGCATAGCTAATTTTTTTATATGTATTTACCATGGCGGTATGTTGAGCGGTATAGAAACTGATTGTTACAATAATGTTAATAGCGCGAAAATATTATACGTACTCAAATGTCTATGGATACCAATTTTCATGGCGATCGGTTTAGCGGTATAGAAGTTGATGTGCCGCCCAGCTGCAGCGCCATCTAGTGGTAAGTTATAACAAAACAGAGATCATAAAAATCTTCTCCATGCAAAAATACATATATGTGCCAACTTTCATGGTGATCGGTCAAACGGTTTCGGAGTCTATTAAGCTCGGACAGACAGAAATATACCAATATCCATTTTTATAAATATATTATAGATTCGAAATGTTTTCTTAGTATTTTAGTTATTGCTTTGGTTCAACAAGTGAGGCTTCGCAGAAGTAGACACCTCCACAGAGAACTCCGAATCCGTCTTTTCAGTATCAATGATAACACACGAAAAAATATGAATCTATACATATAGTAAAACTCCATAAATTCCATAAAAACCTGACGTAATAGAAAAAAACTAATTACATATCTGAAAGCAGCGTGAAATTTCCTATAAGATTTAATTACTTTTGTTAAAGGGACAAAAAATGTGTTGACCAGTGTAATTGAATGTTATTATTGTTATCACTGGTTAAATAACTAAGTTTTTATAATCAATCAGTCCTTTATAAAAAACCATTCAATGTTCTATTTCCGTATCTCTAATTCTATGGATTCAAAGGGGAAGTGAATAGGCGGTAAGTCCACCCCTCACTCCCCCAGAAGTGTATAAATAATATTAAGATGGGCCCGACTAGGGCCCATCGTAATATTATTGAGATGCTAAAGCCATCTTGTGACTTGTTCCTAAACGAATCGAAGCATAAATCAGTTTTTAAAAGAAAGATTACCCTTGCAGTCTGTCCTTAAATGAAGAGAGGAAAAAACGAGTGGCGGTAAGGAATTATCATGGTCCACGCAGTGGCGGTGGACATTGATCATTCTTTTCCTTCAGGTAGAAAGGTTATAAGGAACCTCGATGACCTTTCGGTGACTGTAATCCATCACAGTAGGAACTGTGATGGTATATACTGTTTAAGGCCAATTACTTTTCCATGTTTTCTCTTCATTTTGCTAGTTTTAATTTTAGTAAAATGTATTTTTTTAGAACGTCAAATATTTTTATTATTATTATTTCGCTTTTTCTGATGTGTGATAAAAGTGAAATGTTTTTTTTTAGAAACCTGCATTTACAGACAAAATTCATGATTTGTATCCTTGTTAAAATGTCACTTCTTCTGTTAGTAATTTTTAAAAATGAAATGCCAAAACTTTTAAAAAATGGCATTGATCGTTAGTCCTTGTAACCCTTCGCTTCTGTTAAGAAGGTGATACCTGCTTCGGGTAGCTCTTTCATATTATTTACTGTAATAATATCATAATCGAGGACTTTGTGTTGGTTTAATTTCTTTATTGTAGCTTTAACTAAGCTCTTTGTTATTTTTTGATAGATAGATATTTGATAGATGAAGCTGTAGGAAACCAGAAATATTTTTTCTATTTTACTGGTTCTCTCTTGAGGGTTTGGCATGAAGACTCCATCCAGGTGTTTAGAAAATATTTCAGCCTTCTCCATATAGCTTTTGGCCTGAGTATTATTGCGTATTATTCTTGCGTACTGGCAATTATGATGGTGTAGGTTTTTTGATACTTTTTGTTAACTTTCAAATAGAGTAGTCTGTTGCAGTCGACGTTCTACTGTTTGTGGTATTTCGTATTGCAGTTACTGATGAATTTTTCATAACCTTCATAACATTACCTAGTAGTGCTTTGTGCTGCACAGAGAGGCACATTTTATCTACTAGAAATTTCGTTCGCTGCCGCATATCGCCTTCTTGTTTTTAGTTACATTTACATATGATGTTTAGCTATAAGTCAATATATTTGTACATCAGATGATGTTGTCATACTTGAGAATTATCAGTCTCATTGGACTTCGTCATCATCGAGTGAAATTTAAACTTCTGAGTATCAAAATCTCATCATTCTCCTCTTAGCAGCCGACACTTGATTGTCAGCCGGAGCCTTCCTCTTGCCACCCAGCATCACCGTCTTTGCTTGAGGACCAACAAGCCCAAAAGCCAGCGCGCCCTCTGCCAGCGACCGCCTGAACAGCTCCACCTTACGCTGCCTCTTCTTCTTATCCAGAGTCTACCCAGACACATACTTGCGGAGCCGCTTGCGCAGAATCTTGTCACCCTCAATCCTCGACCTCCACTGATCGGTCGTAGCTGAAGCCGCGTACAAAGATTTCGGGTCCAACATCCTCAAGACCATGCAGGCCACTTCCACCGGAAGCTTGGTCAAGTTATCGGCTTCGAGTGAGAGGCCGATGCCCATCAGTGCGAGAAGCGAACGAAAAGACATATTGAAGCAGTGAAGCGAAGAAAACTTGTTCACGAACGCTTTCATAAGCCGAGGGTTAGAGGTCCATTGAAAGTTGCCGGACCGTGCAGACAACGGCAGCCATGACACTTTCCTTTTTCTTGGCTCAATTATAGATTTCGATCATTCATGGTACATTTGATACATTTACGTCCATAGCATTGTTATTATGTAGATACACATGATAGTGCTGCTGAAAAGATATTTTTCGGGATTGTCCGATTTTCAGCAATACTTTTTTTTTCTTGAAAACTGCAAATACAGTTTTTTATTTCTCTTTCGGCAGCGATTCATTAATCATTTTTGCTCACAGTTAATAATGTCTCGTGGTGTTTTGGGATATTTGATTCCCATGGAACAGTTAATTATACGAAAATTGAAAATTGCGTAAATTTGGAGTTCAAAATGAAAAAGTTCATATTTGGGTGCTGTGATTATAACGTTCTAAATAGGAAACTGAGTCAATTGACATATATTTTTAGGGGCTCTCTAGACCAGTGTTCCGCAAAGTGTGTACCGCGGCACACTGGTGTACCATGGTCATTAGTTAGTGTGCCACGGAAAAATGTCAAGTTTTGTGAAGATAATTCAGAAAAAAAGTGCAGGCTTTGATAATGAAACATTTGGAGCTATTAGGATAAAAAATGAACTATCATTTATCTAAGTGTTACCTGCAACCTATGGACTGGGTACGAAATCCATTCTCTGATAGCATTTCCATTAGCATTAGCAGATAGCATTTTATTTAGTAGGAAGATTTTTATGGGCTTAAAACTAATCGGACATTAAAACTAAAATCATCCGAAACAGAGCTAACACATTTTTGGCTGCATGTAAAAAATGAGTATCCACTGCTTTCAAAGCGTGTTATTGCAATCCTCTTACCATTTTTCTAGGCCTACTTATGCGAATTAGGGTTATAAACTCCCACTACGATTAAATATAAAAAAAGAGAATGCCTGAAGACGATCGACGAAGAGATGAGAGCAGCCTTATCAACGATTGCTTTAAATTTTGATCGGCTGTGCTCTTTTAAGCAAGCTCACATTTCTCATTAAACATCTTTTCATATCATATTAGTCTTAATAATAAATAATAATAATAATAATAATAATAAAACTCTTTATTCTTAAGAAAAGGCGAGCTTATTGCCTGCAGGCAATATTTTAGAGCTAACCTACTATTGTAAGAACATTATTTGCGAGTAGACTACATAACTTAACCTATATAAAGAGTATGACAAATAAAATAGAGGAGGATAGAAAGAAGTATATACTTTACTCTTTGTGGGCACAGATTTGCCACATCAAAATAATCTAACACCTATAAGGACGCTAAAGTTTTAAAAGGAGGGGGATGGGAAGGGAAAGGGAATTTATCTGGAGGATTTCAAATGCTCTCTGAGTCTGTTTTTAAAAGTTGTTATGCTTGGCGCGGTTCTCACATTTTTCGGCAAAGCATTCCAAAGACGGGCTCCATGCACGGTGAAAGAGAATGAGAAGAAGTCACTGCTGTGACTAGGGATAGAGAGTAGCAGGTTGTTTTTTGATCTCAGAGGGCGTTCATGAGCCGATAGTGCAGTAAATCTGCCGGTAAGATAATTGGGAGCGACGCCATCCAAGATCTTGAAAAGCATACAGAGAACTCGCATGTCTCTTTTCTCCCGGGTCGACAACCAGTGAAGCTTCTCTCTGTACTCCGTGATGTGGTCAAATTTTCTGAGGCCATGGATATACCGAATGCAAACATTTTGGAGACGCTCAACTTTGGTGGATAACTCCTCTGTGAGGTCGAGAAATGCGACATCTCCATAATCCAGAAGGGGGAGGAGAGCAGACTGACAAATCGTAATCTTGCTCTCCTCCGGGAGGATATTTTTCAGCCTATTCAGCGAATGAAATCGGCCGAAGAGTTTGCGTCGCATTTCTCGAATATGTGGCCGCCATGAGAGGTTGTCGTCCATATGGATACCGAGGTTTTTAACCTCGAAACTGAAAGGGACCTCATCCGCACCGATGCAGATCTTCAGGACTTCATTTATATTAATCCTCGAGGTAAAGTAACTGCTACCGATGATAATAGCCTGCGTTTTGGAAGGTATAATAAATATTATATAACCATTATATAACCGCGTATAAATAAATATTATATAACCGCGTATAAATAAATATTATATAACCATTGGTTTTTTCTTTGGCGTGCCTTTGAAATTTCTTGAATTGGTAGGTGTACCTTGAACACAAAAAGTTTGCGGAACACTGCTCTAGACGATCAAGATTGTTTGACAAGTTTCGCGTCGCGGGTAGGGCAGGGATCGTAAACAGCAGGAAGTATGCAAATATTTTTTTGCAATACTTACCAAAAATGCCTAATTTTGTAGTTTATACCAGGGAGTCACCTTAATTAGGCGTAATTGATTAATGAATGACGTGAGTCCCTGGTATAAAACTACACAATTAAGCATTTTTCGTAAATGTTTTAAAAAAATATTTGCATATATCCTGCGGTTTACGATTCCCTCCAGCCCGCAACGCGATGCTTGACAAGCATGCTTGATCATCTAGAGAGCCCTTTAAATTATGAAGTCAATTTTTATTTCAATAAATCGATGTAAGGGGCTCTCTAGACGATCAAGCATGCTTGCCAAGCATGGCGTCGCGGGCTGCGAGGGGATCGTAAACCGCAAGGAAATATGCAAATATTTTTATTAATATTTACCAATAATGCCTAATTTTGTAATTTTATACCAGGGAGTCACGTCATTCATCAATCAACTACGTCTAATTAACGTGACTCCCTGGTATAAACTAGAAAATAAAATATTTTTGGTAAATATAAAAAAAACATATTTCCTGCGGTTTACGATCTCTTCCCAGGCCGCGACGCGATGCTTGACAAGCATGCTTGATCGTCTAGAGAGCCCCAAGTTCTTACCATATTTCTCTCTATCTGCTATATTTTAGGATTAGTGACCATTTTATAAAAAATACTCATTTTATAATTATTGTTCAGTTTGAAAATTAAAATGTACCTAGTAACAATTGTGACTATTTTCGGACAAGATCTAACTGATCTGACAGACATTCTCAGACAAGATCTGATCTGTGACATTTCGCCATATTCAGCATTTTTGCTGAATTTTCAGCTGAAGTCGAGTCGGTCGTTTTAGACAAGAAGCCGGCTGCTGTGTACGTCTTTCATCAGGCACACGAATTGAATGGCACATGATGTAGTCACTGACCGAAAATGGAAACAGATCATAATGGCCCAGCTGCACAAAAAAAGTAAAAGTAAAAAAGTAAAAGGTATTTATTTCCAATACAACCATACAATTGTGTAGGAATGACAGTAATTAATCTTAAATTAGTTACTCAATTTAGACAAGAGATGATATACAATATATAGTTTTAAACTTACCAATTTACAAAAACATAGACTATATGATAACAGTTTACAACAAAACAATTAACGGTAAATAATATGTATTAGATTAAATGGGTAGATACGATGCTATGTATTTTCAAAATATTTTAAGAAGTCGTTATGGGCATACATGTTGATTTTAAGCAGATAGACTCGGATGGATCTCTTGAAAATATCGATGTTTTTAATTTCTTTTAATCTTTCGGGCAATTTATTGAAAAGTTTGAGGCCTAAGTATCGACTAGTCGCCTGGAACTTGGCAGTACGTGCTACGAACGGTTGGAGATATAAGACACAAGGCCCATTAACGTTCGTCCTGTAGTCTTGAGACGACCGAGAATAATAATTTTGATATAGTAAATATTTTTACTATGTTTTTTTTAAGCTATTGCATAGCTTTTATCGCGGGCCGCCAGCGCGGCGACCGAATGAAGAAATTTCTTAACGAAAATTAATGATGTTAAACTGATAATTACGTCTAAACGAGTACTGCCTACGATTCGAAAAAAATATATGTTAAACAAGAACGTTTTCCTAATATTCTTAGCTTTGAATATTTTAGATATTGTTTATATTACATAGTGTAATTAATTTGTGAAATTAGGTCTAACCGAACACAAAAACGACTACTACGCAAATACTATCTGGCGTATTATTATGAAACCTGCACCATTTTAAAGATAATTTAACTATCTATCTTTTTATCTATGTTTTTTTCGAATAATCCGTTTTTTTTGCTTTATCGAATAAAAAATTCGTGCGCGGCGCTCTATCGGAAGACGTTTAAATTATTCCGAATCATTTGCTACCGCAGCCGTAAATGATTCGGAATAATGTCAACGTTTTCCGATAGAGCGCAGTTATCTGATATCAGAAAAAATAAAATAAATAAATAATTATAATTGCATAAGTTGTTAAAAATGCTATGCAATAGCTTTACCGCGGCAGTCCCCGAGTGCCACACGTATTATTTTTAAATATTTTATTTTATTTGTCAAGAAAACATACTACATTGATTTATACTATTCATATACATCCGTGATGGTAACAATGAATGTAAGGCATTTTACTTGTTTTCAACGTTTTACAATAAATGATTACCAATTTTAATTGAATTTAAATAATGTGAGTTATCTAAAAGTGTAGGATCGGGAGGAGTAAAGTTTGAAGGGGAAAGTATTTATATCTTTATTTTATACATATATATGTACACATACATATATACATACATACATACATACATACATGTACATACATGTAAACAAAAACACATACATAATTTATATACATACTTACATGTATATAGATCAATACATCTTTCAATAAAATGCACACATAATTACATCAATAAATAAATACATAACTGAATACAGAAAATAAATACATACATATTTAAATTGTCAAAAAATAAATGATAAATTAAGCTCTGTGGGCATTTTCTATACTTCTATATAATTCTGTTAGATAAGCAGATTGACTAAATGGAATTTTGTCTATATGTCGGAACCTAGTATCATATAAGGTCATATTACGATAAATAAGGGCATTTTGTGCATAATTCGTATTTGAGTGTTGCAATTCGAACGTTCGAGGAGCTGTAATGGTTCGAGGTGGGACAAAAATGACAGTTTTGTCAAAGAGGTATGGACTGTCGATGCTATTATTCATAATATTTTAAATATATGCAACCGTGCGCCTGTCCTCGAGCGAGTGAACTACTTTTTCGGCGCTGACTTTGAAGTGTAAGGTTGATTCCTTTTAGCTTCCGGTCTGCTTCTGCCTGGTGAGAAGGGTGCGTCGCTTGTCGGTCGTGGTCGTGGTCGTGGCGACGCCGCCGCCGGTGTCGCCGCCTATCAGTCGCCTATCAAAGGCTTCCAAAGCGTTTTCGGAAGTGGGCCGTAAAACGAAAATTTAGGTCGCCAAGGGGAGACATTCGACATTCGACACTTTTGTCGTATCATCGTTTTGACACACAGAGGACGGTAAAGGTGGACCTGGAGGGAGATTGCGTAAGAGGGGGTAGGGAGGACGAGATAGTCAGTCCCTTGCCATATTATTAGAGCCGCCGTAAATTACAGTAAAAAATTACACCTTTCAACAACCTATAAAGTTTGAACAACCGGAGCTGTCAACTGCAAACTCTGGCGAACCCGTCACCTCAGGAAGTTTTAACGATATTAGATCATTCTGTCTCCCATGAGGTGAGCGTAATAAGACTTAGAACGAAAACAGTCCACAGCACCCAGGGTTGGCCACCAACGAGGGAACACCTCATCGGTCAACAACACAGACACAAAATGTTGTATACGCATTCAATTATGATAGCCCGTTCTAAGTATCGCCATGATATGGCTGCTGCACTTATTTAAAAAATAGGATCTTTTTCTTGTAACAATTTGTGTATTGTTATAAATATAATGACTAACAAGTTTTTATTATTCACTTAGCATAGCGTGATAATTCAATGGATACCAACAAAGACAAATCAGTGTAGTCAGTACTAAAATGCAAGGTAGGTCTAATAATATAGCAAATATCTTCTCTTGATTTGTGGCTGGTCTAATAATATGGCAAAATGTCTTGATTTGTGACAAGTGATATTATTTAAAGCGATATTTTTTTTAAGCTTTGGATTCAAGTCTTTCCGCAATATTTTGGTAGCTAATCGGCCACCATAGTATCAAAATTAAAAAATCGGTTTTGTCACCCAAATACTTTCCCGGCAAGTAATCAACCCCCCCCCCCCACTCTCTCCCAACCCATATTAGTATATTTGTAGTATTGTCCTTTTTTTTTAAAATAGTATTTTTGCAAAAAATATGTAGTATTTTCTTCAATATGGCTGACTTTAAATATTATTTGCGTCGCATGTATACGATATATTCATACGACAAATTTACAACGTGATTTCGGCGCAACAAGGCACCTATGTACCTGTGTATGATTGAAGTATGACTAGCGCGCCCTCTGGTGGGCCGATTTAAACTATGATCTTTTTAAGGCTTCTTGTCCACGGTACGTTTTATTCAACGTACGGCGTGTTAGCCGCACCGTAGAAGAAAACGTGACCTCTTGTCCGCTGCACGGTTTTTTCGCCGTACGACGCGTTAGGTACTACATTTTGTAAACAACTACAAGGTTACGCAAAAATTGTCCGCAGTGAAAACGCGGACACGCTCTTATACATTGCCATACAGCACTGATACAAATTTCGCCGTAAATAAACACGTCTCACCGAGGGGAAAATACGGTGCATACGGTGGCATAGCCTTGTCGTGTTTCCGTAATGTCCATGGACATGCTTTTATAGTGATCCCTACCTCACTGATGACACGGCGAATTACCGTGGATTTTCACGGCGAAATAAACGTGTGCGGACAAGAGGGCTAACTCTTGCCATAACCGAATGATACCTGCATGCTAAATTTCAGCTCAATCGGATGAAGCGTCTAGACACTATCGTGGAGGAACACAGACACACACACACAGTCACACACACACACACACACACACACACACCCTCACACACACACACACACACTTACAGATAAACTTCAGCTTGGAAATGATCCTAATCAAGGAAGTATCTAGAGAGGATCTAGAGGGGGAGACACAGGGGACGCGTCCTCCTCCGAAATTTTTTGAGTAAAGAAATAGTCGAGAAAAGTGACAATCAAGGTGAATTAGCTTATTTTGTACCGAGTGTCAGGCACGTACCGGGGGGAGGGGAGGTAGTTGGGATTTAACCCCCAAAATCCGTCATAGTTTTATTTCATTGTACGGACAAATTTAAGTTTAGTGGGTACTGCGCGCGGTATTTTAAAAAATGCCCCCCCCCCCCCCGAAACTGAAGTCTGGATATGTGCCTGGCCCTAATCGTCTGGTCAAAATGTATATTTCCGTCATCATCTCGATATTTTTAGCGCGTTCACAATACTTTCCCTTAGGCCAGAAAAGTAATGTCAATTTTATTCATGGTGCGGTCAATGTTGCCTAGAAGGCCCAATGTTACCTAATTTGACTGTAGAAATTCCTTGTCATTATTTAATTTCGTAGTCAAACATCGCTACTCCTCCCATATCCTGAAGTAAGCGACACCCACGGACTAACCAAAGACGCATCTGAACGGCATTTTTCTGAGAATCTGTCGCATTTCTTATAATAACTACAAGGTAATTTCTAATCCATTACCATAAGACATTTCCTTGCATATAATATTACAGAAAAGGTTCGACCCAGAATATGTCTTGAGGATGAAAGCGAACGAATCGTTCGATGTAAGATTGAGATTAGTTCGAAAGGTTCGACAACGTGCTTGCGTCATATATTTCGAGACATGCTTCTTTAAGATTATTTTTTTAAAAAATATCAATTAGTCGATCTCTATATCTCTCTATATGGTAGGAGAGAGACGGAGAAAACATTCATCACAATTTTAAAATAAATAAATATATTTATTTTCTATTTATTTTATATACGTATTTTTATTAATTCTTACTTATATATTATTAGTTATTATTATAAATGATTATTTATTATTGCTATTATATATTATTATTATTATTATTATTATTTAGTATTACTTGTCTATAGTTCTAATATTATTTTGGTGTAGTGAGAATTTCATTTTAACTTGATTTGATTCAAATTTTTTATTTTTAGTTTGGAATTTAACTTGATTTGATTCAATTTTTTTTATTTTTAGTATGTATTTTTTAATCATTTGTATTGGTGTTCTCCTTAGAACAGGCTCTGCCTAGTTAGGAGCAACACAATCTATGTTAAGTGCTCACGGTGTAATTTTTTTTTGTGTACCAATAAATAAATAAAAAAAATATATAACCAGTTTCTATCTCATCATTCTTTATTTCTTCAAAAAAAACTTTTAAGCTATTGCATAGCTTTTATCGCGGGCCCAGCGCGGCGACCGAATGAAGACATTTCTTAACAAATATTAATGATTTTAAACTGATAATTACGTCTAAACGAGTACTGCTTACGATTCGAAAAAAATATATGTTAAACAAGAACATTTTCCTAATATTCTTAGCTTTGAATATTTTAGATTTTGTTTATATTACATAGTGTAATTAATTTGTGAAATTAGGTCTAACCGAACATAAAAACGACTACTACGCAAATACTATCTGGCGTATTATTATGAAACCTGCACCATTTTAAAGATATTTTAATTATCCATCTTTTAATCTACGATTTTTTTCGAATAATCCTGTTTTTTTGCTTTATCGAATAAAAAAATTCTTGCGCGGCGCTCTATCGGAAGACGTTTAAATTATTCCGATAGAGCGCAGTTATCTGATATCAGAAAAAAAAATTAATTATAATTGCATAAGTTGTTAAAAATGCTATGCAATAGCTTTACCGCGGCAGTCCCCGAGTGCCACAAGTATTTTTTTTTTTATTTGTATACTTTTGGGCAGAAAACAATATTTTCTGATATTTTGTATGGAAAGGATAAAAAAGAACTGAAAGTCTACTTTGTCTAGTCTAATATATCCTACTTCGATTTTTTCCCGGATATTTCTGGTAAAATTCCATTGTCAAACATCATTTTTTTTAAAGCTATTGCATAGCTTTGATCGCGGGCCTAGGCCAGCGCGGCGACCGAATGAAGAAATTTCTTAACGAAAATTAATTATTTTAAACTGATAACTACGTCTAAACGAGTACTGTTCACGATTCGAAAAAAATATATGTTAAACAAGAACATTTTCCTAATATTCTTAGATTTGAATATTTTAGATTTTGTTTATATTACATAGTGTAATTAATTTGTGAAATTAGGTCTAACCGAACACAAAAACGACTACTACGCAAATATTATCTGGCGTATTATTATGAAACCTGCACCATTTTAAAGATAATAAAATTATCTATCTTTTTATCTACGATTTTTTTCGAATAATCCGTTTTTTTTGCTTTATCGAATAAAAAAATCTGCGCTCTATCGGAAGACGTTTAAATTATTCCGAATCATTTGCTACCGCAGCCGCAAATGATTCGGAATAATTTCAACGTTTTCCGATAAAGCGCAGTTATCTGATATCAGAAAAAAATAAATAAATAAAATAAATAAATAATTATAATTGCATACGTTGTTAGAAATGCTATGCAATAGCTTTACCGCGGCAGTCCCCGAGTGCCACACGTATTTTTTTTCGAGAATTCATCAAAATTTTTATTGGTTTTTATGAGCTATAATATCTAAATATTTTTGTACATAAGTAAGCAAAATGAGATATTATTTTGAATAGAGAATCTATTAAAGATCACGATAGTATTTACAATTTCTAAATAGGGTTCAGCATTTTTCCGTAAGACAAGTCTCTTTTCCGTCGTTCCCTCATTACTGAGGATCGTGGCCACTAGACAACAGTTTGCTTACGAGGCTCCTCCATTTCGATCTGTCTTCTGCATGGCGTGTCGCAGATTGTATTGACTCTTTTGTAACTTCTTTGATGAGGTCGTTCCATCTCGCCGGTGATCTGCCTCTGCTTTTTCTTTCCTCCACTTGACCCCCGGAAAGCATTTTCTCCAGATTCTCTAGGTTTCTCCTGGCAACATGACCGAAGAACTGCAGCATCCTTCTCACGCATACGGTGGAGAGTCTCACTTGGATGCCGAGTTCTTCTAGGACAGATTTGTTGGTGCGGCGTGCTGTCCATGGGATTCCTAGCATTTTACGCCAGCACCACATCTCCAGTGCATTGATTTTGGTGCGTATCCGATCCTTCAGGGTCATGTCTCCGATGCATAGAGAAAGATCGAGAAAACCAGGGTTCGAACCAGCCTGACCTTAGTCCGCTTACTTATACCCCGATTCTTCCACAGCCTTTCTAGCTTGCTCATGGCTGATCTTGCCATCTGGCTTCTGCGTGAGACCTCCTTTTCGTAGACAAGTACAAGTTAGAAATGCCGAATATTGTTAACTTTTTCGATTTTCTCATATTTGTTCATAATTAACTAATTGTTTCACAAAATTACATTTCAATATTATATATACGAAATTTCAATGCGATCATTGCACATATATTATTTTTATGATTGCTATATTAGTTTCATAGTTATAGTATTTTTTGTCGAGCGCGGCGATATTGCAAGAAATTCCAATAAATTGCCGCGGTCTGCCATGAAATTATGCCGCTACTCGAAGGGTTAACTTTGTCTCGTCAACTATCGTTCTGCATATTGAACGTGTTCACAAAAATGCCACTTAGGGGCAATTTTTTTAAAAATTTAGCGTGCCAAATTTGTCTATGATCCATTTGATTTACATAGGCCAAAAACAAATTTAGCTTGATAAATTTTTCAAAAATTGCCTCCTTGGCCAGATGAATGGATCGGATAAATGATAAAAAATACATATCTCAAAGCATATTTTTTATTATCTATGATTATTTCAAGCCAAATTTTACCAGGAATAGTAAGTAAAACTACATAATAACACAAACAATTACTTCAAAGCTGACAAAGTAGATTTTAACTGTAGATACTTAATTAATAAATTACCTTAATTTATGTACCTACTAATGTTTTCTGGATTTAATATTTTTAACAATGTGATTCGCCAATAATCTATGACTTGCAATTGTAGGTAATTATTTGTGTTAGTGTCTAGTTTTAATTACTATTCCGTGTAAAAGTTAACTTTCACTAAACTAAGATTATAAAAAATATTCTTTCAAATATTATTTTTTTATATTTTTTCCCATTCATCTATCTGCCAGGGTGTAAATTTATGCACACGTTCAATGTGCAGAATAATAGTATAGTAGAGTAAACAAGGATTAATAAAACAATGGTTTCAAAGCGGTATCGATAAGATTGCAATACGTAGATTATTAAGGAATCGCATCATAAAAAATATTTAATAAACAAAACGTTAGTAAATGACGGTATTTTTTTAAATTTGATATCTACATTCAAAATCTTCTTTTGTTAGTTTTGAAGTAATTGTTAGTGTCATTATGTATTTTTACTACTATTCCGTATTAAATTTTGCTTTCGATAACCTAAGATGATACAAAATATGCTTTGAAATACCAGTATGTATTTTTATCATTTTTTCTGATCCATTTATCTGGCAAGGTATTTTTTTTTCGTGGCCCGCTGCCGGGTCGCGGCCAAACTATTGGGAAACGCGTGGCGGAAACGAATTGGCGTGTTTGGTATATCAAATCAAATCTGCGCGTGCCGAAATGCGAGT
The DNA here is from genome assembly GCA_944548615.1 of Micropterix aruncella. Lineage (NCBI taxonomy): Eukaryota > Metazoa > Arthropoda > Insecta > Lepidoptera > Micropterigidae > Micropterix > Micropterix aruncella. Next base: position 27,942,710 of record OX155966.1, on the reverse strand, counting down.
GATGGTGCATATTGTTGTATCGCTGCTAGCCCGTTGCGGCTACTGGTTTTTTGCGATTTTGCTGAGACGGGACGGGACCACAAAACGGGGGGACACTTTGTATTGCGGCGCGGGCGCTCAGTGAGACGACACTGCTTTTTTATGCGTCTGCGGACCGGATAGAAAAAGCGGTGATCGGTGCAAGGCAGTAGCGTTGCCAGTTTAATATCTAATCTCTAACTCTAAACAAACATTCAGAAACAATGATTTGTAATATTGAAATCAATTACACATATGTATCAGATTTTTCGACAAATGAAACACGTTTGCGTCTTAATTAAACAAAAAAAAGTTTATTCAAAATATTGGCCGTCGTTAGCCTTCCTTTCAGCCAGTTAATCATCGCCTAATATTTATCGTTTGAGGACTCTAAGCCAGTTGGAAGTACTCCTGCTACTTTTCAGGTCTGCCCAACTCACGATTCAGCTTCTATTCAGTAGCATCCTCGAGCGAGCGACTACCCCGGGAAGGACTCTCGCGACCCAGATCTCGGAAACCGATCCACAGGCCCCACGGCTTGTGGATCGGTTTCCCCTGGGCGAAGGCTTTCCGGCGCTATCGGACGGTTTGCGCAACGTTCGGCGTCAGCCAATCGGTTGTGCACTCTGACTAATTACTCAAAGAGTGTCGAAGCTATTATAATGCACTCGTACTGTCTCCTAAGCAGCGGGGGTGGATGTTGACCTGTTGCAACATGTCGGCTACCCGATCTCGAGTGGTACGACGGGCAAAGGACGCCCAGGTCCACGATAAATTCATATAGAATTAATGCCGTATCGCTGTAATACAACAGGTAGAGGCCGCGCGAGCGACTTCGGTCACCAGTCGGGAGGACGAATGTATTCTGAAGGTCATTTTCAGACGGAGATATCCTGCCAAAATTGGTAGCCAGGGGTCGAGGTGGCCCACTGAGTTACCTTTCTAGTGCATCGCCTTAAGGTGTTGGACTCTGGCGGGTTCGTGGCTTTGCTGTACGGTAGATTTGTATAGTCCCAAAGTCTTCTACGCTCATCCCAAGGGAGACCGAACGATCATTATCGTTAAAACTTCCGGGGGTACGGGGTTCGTCCATTGTAGTCGACATCTCCAAATCACTGGCAGTGCTGTGTTTGATATTGTTTGCAAAGAAGCGTCAAGAATTGCTATTGGGGGGACGCGGTGGCTGCCAAGGAGAGCTTATTTCACAGGAGGCAGGGTCCGTTAACTTAAGGGGAAGGGGTAATGGGGGAAGTGGGGGGGGGGGCAATTCCAAGTTGGTCCATCCGACTTCATTTAGGAGGAGCTATCCTCCCTCCCCTCCAAATAGACACTTAGGGCAATAAAACTCAAAACAATTAAATATTTTAAAGGCCGCGCAAATTGGTAGGTTTTTCTGAACATAGAAATAGATTTGGTCCTGATCGCTTCGTGTTATTATTTCAATACGATCATACAATATAGCAGAACGATCCTTAACCCTTTAATGACCATGTGACATATGTGTCCCATTTTTTCAAAAATATTTTTTAAAATTATAGACTAAGAATAAATTATAAATTATATTTTGTCCATGTTATTGAGCCATCATAATCTTAATATTAGCAAAAAAAATATCGCTTAAAAATGTCCCGTTTTTTTAATATCGAAAATGACCAACAAACTCTGATGATTTTAAATAAATAAATAAAATATTTATGGCAACTTTTTCAATTAGATTTTTTTCTTGTAGTACTTTTTCATGTTTATGACCTGAACGTAAATTTTATTTTGTTTTCTCTAACAATAAATAACGGCTAAAGAAATGTATGTATAAGGTATAATAACGGTAGTAGCTGAGGTAGTAGTAAACGGAGTAGGGGCACAGTTTATCTGTGGTAGAGGGCCTGTTTCCAGCTTTTGATGCAGCTTTGATGGATCTATAAGATCTTTTGTAACTACCATTTTGTGGTTAGGTCAGTGGTCTGCTAGTAGCCCGGCACTGCTTACCAGTCCATACAGATCACTGACCTGCAAGTTGGGCAGATCGGTGGGGGTTCGAGAAAGGCTCGTCCCAGTAAACTGTCATTTTGCTTTGGGGCCCTGGCAGCGACTAACGATGTGTATGCTGTCTTTAGGTTCTTCGCCACATATTCAGCATCTTTGCTCCCGGTCAAGCCAAAGTTGAATAGATTTGCTCTGCATAGATTGCTCGTGTGTCCGGTGAGGAGACGGATAGTGGTTCTAAGGTTCTTCTTGCTCATGTCGAGTAGGGCCTTGGTTTTCTTAGGAAGGGGTTGCTCCATCGTGGCTTCCACTATCCTGGCGACATCCTTGTTACAGGATGCCCGATGTTCCTGCTCCAAGCAGTCCCTGATGATTTTCTTACCTATAGCGAAGGGGACTCCAACAACTGGCTCAACCGAGCATTCTAGTGTCCCCAGGTTTGCCAGTATGTAGGCCTCTTCGTTGCTGGGTATGCCTTTGAAAATGAAAATGAAAAATACCTTTATTGTACTAAAAAAAATATATACGTACATTGGTAAAGAAAACTTAAATTCTATTTTAACTTAGTACAAACGGCGGGCTTATGTTTTGCGATTTCTTACAGCCAACCGTGTAATATTAAATAAAAGTAACAATACAGCTCACATACATAAACATATACACATACATATACATATACATACATCCTGTCAAGGGATTATATCATTTTAACGTCGCGGAAAATATATTTCATAAAATAACAGCCACCAAAAATATTCCACAGGATACCTAATATTAGAAAAATCCCAACCCTAAAGTGCAGTCATAAAACCACTTAATGCATGCTTCCTGCAATAAGTAATGGAACCTTTTACTATGGCAAGGATTTCGAAAAGATAACGAAATACCTGCCATAAAAGCACTCAACGAAAAATACACATCCTGTCCGTAGTTATAAAATAAACCGAAACCATTCGAAAATAGATGAGCAATAAAACCTTGCGGCTTAGGTACGTACACGTGTGCGTGGTACACGAACAAAGGAAAAGGTCTCCGAGGAAACGACGGAATATTTTTAAAATAATTTGCAAATCTTCCACTCCAAATTCGCAAGCTTATACATAGTTTATTTAGTAATAGTAATTTCTACATTTAAAAAACTGTTTATAATCTGTATTTAAGGATAATTTAATGCAAGATGTTTAATTAAGAATTCCGTGCTTAAACAATTAATAAATGTCGTTAGAATTTAAATATATATGTCTTTATATAATAAATATAATAATATGTGCATTTAGTTTAGAAATTATTAATATGGAAAATTTCATGTAACTATCAGATAAGTAATACATAGTGATTTCCTTTGAGCTAATTAATCATATCATAATTTGCATGACTCAAAAAATTATAATTTGAAATTTCAAAATCCTATGTTTAGGCATTACATAGAAGTAGGCGCTAATTAGTTAAGAAATATTATAGCACCTTAAGCTTAATATTTAAAATAATTAAGGCATTTTTTGACACGTAACGCTCTCTGTTAACGAGTAGATGAACCGAAGCTAGCATCCCCGAACGGATAATGGAGGGGGTGTTTCGATATTATATAAAAGGGAGGCGTTGCGCCCTTACGACCAGTAATCAGTACGACGATAGTCGAGTAAACACGTCAGACTTGTGCTCCTAGAGGCTTGTTAAAGTTAAAGCCGACAACTTGTAATATTCAAATAATTCAAAAGCGTTTTCTTAAAGAAACTAGTTTGATAAGTTGATGTTTTATAAGTGTAAATTCTGTGTTTTTGAAGTGTAGACTTTGTGAAAATAATAATAAGCTCTCCTAGTATTTAATTTGTTTACATGTACAAAATCCTAAAGGTCTAAATATTCGGCTTTTGAATTTAGTAAACGAACACTCACGTAATGAGACTTTTATTTATTTTCCTTTGTGATTAAACCAAAAAATCGTGTAAAAAGTGAAGTGAAATTTCTGTTGGATCTGGAAATAAACTGCGGGTTCCCGAGCCTACAAAACGCCCGACGAATACAGCAGCTTACAAAGAACTTCAGAGAGCGGTAAGAACTTTGGTTTATAACATGCCAATTCATGCCAATTCTTCATACTAGCACGGGGCGAGATCATGCCTTACAAGCAAGAAAACCAATACTAAAGATTAGCTTAATCATTATCGAGGAAATTCAGCAACAACGATCAATATAAACAGCAAATCTTTGGTAAAAAACCGCCCACGTCGCCGTGAATAAACATCGGAGACGTATTAAACCACAATTTCACAATCCAAAATTATATTAAATTTGGCCTTCGCAAGCTGAATTAATCAGATAATTTATAAGTGCGGTTTATCACCTAAAATGCATTAAACCCGCACACATCCATACATACATATACATACATACATAAAAACTATAATTTATAATATAATATGTGTATATTATACCTAATAATAGATACATAGGAACTACATATAAATAAAAATAAAAATACCTACTTACACAAAATGATAGATATTACAAAGTTCTTATGAGTCTAGCCTTGATGGCCCGGTGTCCATATTTTTTGGCTTTTCCCAATTTGTTGAGCCCTTGCATACAGTCCCAGACCACAGAAGATTCTGTGGTGGCTTTAGTCAGAGCGCCCATATATAATGAACGGTAAATAGAGTTACCATATAATTAGTGATAGCTTTATTTTATCTTTATGTGTTTGTTACTAAACGCTGTTTGTTAACCAAGAAAAACTAACTTTAAGTGATTATTTATGGTTTTTCTGTATATTCTAAATGAATAAATTGATAATGATACTGATAGTAGTTGACAACTCAAAAGAATGGCAGCACTACCGGTGCTGAGCATCTATGCGAGCGGCGGAGCAAATTGTTGGAGACGCGATCGGAGCATCCGCGGTGACCCATCGTTGCAGCCGAATCGCTCAGTTCGCAGACGGCCCGAGCGGCTACTGGTTTTTGCCGGGAGTAGACGAGCGGGAAGCGGTCCGCGCTGCGCGCAGACGGCAGCCGCTGCTTTTTTATCAGTCTGCGAGCCGGACAGAAAAAAAGCGGACACACGATGCAAGACAGTAGCGTTGCCAGACCTACATGGTATCAATAATAATTGTATATTTAATTTGATTCCTCATTTCCATAATACGATTTGGCAACCCTTCTGCGCCGGCAAAATTTAGGTGGCGCTGATAGCATAAACGGGGTTACTAATAGCAATTTATTTAGCAATCAATACATTGAAGTTTGCTCAATCGATTAAATAGAAATGTTTAATGCGTTGCATCCTCACTATCCGCGCTCGTCACCAAAAATCCGTTTCAACCTCCTTCCCGAGGGGATATCACGCTCAAAATCCTTACATAAATCCTTTGCTACTTGCCGGGAATGTTAAGGGGTGACACAACCGTTTTTTAAAGATACGTACATTTTGTTTCATGGCCACCTTAACTACGTAAGCACTTATTCTAATGGTAGTCGTAAAGTAAAACAGCGGATCAGCTATCCACAAAAAGAAAATCCGACAACATTTTTTTTTAATAAGTGCAGCAGCCATGTCATTGTGATACTTAAGACGGGCTATCATAATTGAATGCGTATATAACATTTTATGTATGTGCTGTTGACCGTTGAGGAGTTCCCTCGTTGGAAGCCAAACCTGGGTGCCGCAGTCCTTGATGAAACTTAGAACAGGCTATCGTAATTGAATACATATACAACATTTTGTTTCTGTCCTGTTGACCATTGAGGAGGTCCCTCGTCGGGAGCCAACCCTGGGTGCAGCAGCCATGTCATGATTAAACTTAGAACGGGCTATCATAACTGTATGAGTATACAAAATTTGGGGTCTGTGCTGTTGACCGTTGAGGAGTTCCTTCGTCGGGAGCCAACCCAGGGTATAGAATCATGTCTTGTTTACCATAAAAATAAATGAATTTTCATCCGAATTGAACCAACTGGTCCTGGTCTGGTGATGGTATCCATTAGGAATTGAGTAGTTCCCTCAATTCCTCATGGATTCCATCACCAGACCAGGACCAATCTGTAAGTATATTCTTTCGAATGAAAAAAGAATTCTCCAAATCGGTTCATAAATGGCAGAGTTCTGCGGTAACAAACATTTAAAAAAAGATACAACCGAATTGATAACCTTCTCCTTTTTTGAAGTCGGTTAATAAGATAGCTTTTAGCAATAATTACTTTAATATTAATAACTGCATGATTAATTAGGTTAATGACGCTATGATAGTGTAGATTAGATTAGATTAGATAGATTTTAGATTAGATATATTTTTATTCGAAGTAGACTTATAGTACTTTCCGAACGTCTTATATTTCTAGACATTTATGCCTTGCTTGTAGGCTTTACCATTGATTACTACACTATATAATCACTATATAATCACTACGTAATAATAATAAATACAAACGGAGCTGCCATGGAATTCACCGACCGGAGTCGGGCCCATCATAATACTATTTTTTACACTTCTGGGGGGTGAGCAGTGGATTCCGGACTTACGAACCGGCTGTGGTAGGTTTAGGACAGCTGTCTTGCCACATGTGAGCGTTCACCTTGCCACCCATTCACTCCCCCTTCGAAGCCATAGAATTTGAGATGCGCAAATCGCAGTTTTAGATAATTTTTCTAAGAAAGAGTTGATTATTTTTCTGGAAAGGCCAAGATCTTTAAAGAGGTGAAATAGAGATTTAGCTGGCAGGCCACGAGCGCCAACTTCCACCGCGTGAAGGTGAACAGTGAAGCCGTTCCGGGTTACGGCATTTGCAAGATCATGGTATTTATTTAATTTGTACTCGTGGTCTTTTGGGATATTTGATTCCCATGGAACAGTTAATTCTACAATAAGAGCCATCTTCCGAGATAGAGAGTAAAGAGTTATATCTGGACGGAGGGCTGTGCATCCGAGACTTTCAGGGAATTTATACTGCTTAGAGACCGAATCAACCTCCAGAGTCCAATCTGTAGCTTTCTCGATTATTGAGAAAGGTTTTGTAGTTAAATGTTTTTTGCCTTTAGAGCCATCCCGCACAAACTGTATTGGGGGTTTGGAGGATACTGTCAAACCCTTGTTGGCACGAGCCACTGAGAGACTAATTACCTCGCGAATAACAGCGAGAACTTTGTCATGGCGGTAAGTGTACCGTCCTTGATCTAAGGCCACCTTGCAGCCAGCTAGAATGTGTCTAGCTGTGCAAGGGGTATTGCTACAGAGGGGACAAGAACTATCCTCGGCAAAGCTCCAACGAGCGAGGTTACTGGGGTCTGGAAGTGTATGCTGAAAGGCATTCAAATAAAATTTCAGCATCTCTGGCGTCCAGTCATAGAGCATTACCTTCCAGTGCATTGGAGGCGGAATGCAAAAGTCACCAATTGTTGTCCAGTCATTCTGGCATTGAAGGCCAATAGCATGAGCCATACTCTTGCTGTCGTAATCTCCCCGCAAAAGAGACTTCTTCAAGTCCACGTCGCTCGTGGTTGTACTGCCATACCCCAGACCAGTGCCATTCTGGCTGATTCCAGTAAGGAACCTTTTGTGGAAGTCTACGCGGGCTTGTAGTTCATTTGAATCACTACAGCCACTTATTACGTGCTTCGATATTGCCGGATCTTTGGAATTGCACAGAATCGAATTTTTGGTTATTCTGGAGTTGGCGTAGAGCAGAGAGGGCAGTTTAAGCGCTAGCCCAAAATTTTGTTTGGACCTGAAGAGAGTCGAGGGGTCAGCTGGTTTGGCTAAGGACAGCCAGGATTTTAAACTAGCTGTCACCAGTGCATCTAGACGGGACGACAGTTGGGTTTTGGTAAAATCGTAAATAAGAAAGGGCCATGACAAATGTGACGTTAGATAATTGTCATAGATCCATGCCTTACGAGGGCCAGAAATTAGCAAGGCATCTATTTTCGCCAGGCAACTTTTGAAATGCTCTATAACATGATCGCCCGAGACGTCTTTTCCCTGATGGGTGATTTTTCTGCCGAGGAATTTGAAATGATTGTTTGGGTCTATAAGGGAGATATTAGAGCCATTATAGACCAATTTGGGGTCATAGGATGTAAATTTTGTGCCCATGCGGGCGAGTCCAAGGCAAAAACATTTGGAGGGCTTCACTTTTATACAGCCTGACCAGTCGCAGAAAAGCTCCACTTTCTGTAATAGCAGGGAAAGCTGCTTGGGGCTTCTGGTGATGAAAGTTAGGTCGTCGGCAAAAGCGAGGCACGACGAGGTGTATTGGCCGTCTGTTTTAAAACGGTAGCCCCACTTCCTGTCAAACTGGCTCAGGCTTTCCAGAAGTATATTAAAAACTATATTAAAAATCGTCGGGGAGAGGCAACAGCCCTGAAATAGTCCAATTGAATATGGTATAGAGCGGGTAGTCCATTCTTGCGTTTTAACATGGAAAGTCAGACAGTTGTAGTAGGAGGCTACAATGTCACGCACGACTGGTGGGAAGTTGTACCAGCGGAGTGCAAAGTGGAGGAGACTGTGTCGGACTGACCCAAAGGCATTCTCTAGGTCGAGCCAGCATACATTGATTTGGCGTTCGTGCTGTCTCGCATCCTTGATGGCAGCAGCCAGGAGAGAGTTGTGCTCGAGGCAGCCCGAGACGCCGCGCATGAAGCCTTTTTGAACTGATACTCCAAGGTACTCATTCCGGTGCATGAATTCGCTCATCCTCGTGTGGACTATGCTAAAAAAGATTTTGGCCACAGTGTCTGTGAGAGCAATGGGCCGAGCGTCCTTTGGTCCGGTGCAAACTGGGACCTTCGGAATTAAGATGACTGTCGCTCGGTCAAAATTCTGTGGGACTACACCGCTATTCCATATATTTCGGAAGATGGATCCTAAATATTGCAGAAGGCAGGGGCATTTTTTGTATACTAAATAGGGAATACCATCGGGACCCGGAGTAGAGCCCGACGGCTTCCTCTTTACTTGATTAAGAATCTCATCTAGTGATGGAGGTTGAGAAGCAAAAGCTACCGTAGGCAGGGGCGGAGGTGTAATGCCCGGCGGAGGGCTGTAATTATGGAGCCGCATTGGGTCCTCATACGTGGTCGAAAAGTATTCCGTGGCCATATCTTCCGGGATTTGGATTTTTCCCTTGGCGGCAGACAAAACCGTTTTGCTGTAGTTAAAACGGTTTTTATAGCTATAAAAATAACAATTTTTCTATAATAATAACATTAAACAAATGGTTTTTATAGCTATGTTACACAAAAACGACTTGACCAGACCAATGTATCGCTTAAAAAATCTTCAATTTTATAATAGCCTTTAGAGCACAAAGTATCTTTAACAATTTTTCTAAATGTAGTGTCTGGTAAAAGGGTTAGTTCCTCAGGCAAAGTGTTATAAAAGCGAACACCGTCTCCAATAAAAGATTTACTAACTTTTGCTAACCTAGAGCCCGTAATGGCTAGTTTATTTTTGAACCTGGTGTTCCTATTGTGAATGTCACCCAACCTACGGAACCTGTGCAAGTTTTTACGAACATACATTATGTTATCGAATATATTATACTGACTATCATGCTGTACCTGTCATAGCGCGGTTGTATGAAGCTTTGTCTCTGTTCCGTTTATTTACCATTGGCTATAGATTGTGCGTTCTAGAATGAGTTTATCCATCAGGGGTGATCGCGGAAGATTTTCAGTCTCGAAGGAACGACTATTGAAAGCGATGCAGAGAAATATGGATATCGGAATATGCAATATATTTATAATGAATTATTAAAGAAATTTATTTTAATCAATGAATGAACGGTTTATAGTAATTTAATTTTCATTATCATTGTTGTCGTAAACGCCGGATGTATAGGTTGGAGGGCATGTCGTTGCAAATCATCAAACCAGTAGTATAATCATGTATTTATTATTGATCATAGTGCAATTGATTAATTATTTAACAGTTATTATCAGAAATAGTTGATTACGTTCGTTATTTATGAGCGGTATTTGTTAAGAGGAATGCAATTCTTTTATACTATTTATAATAAAGTAAAGGAATAAAATAAAGGAATGGTTCTCAAGTCATGACAGACTAACCTGTTAGTCATCAAATGTTAGTCTATACATCAAATGTTAGAATTATAGTTTAATAAAACTTAGGTGCACAAATTATCAATATATTTTTAAATAGTATGCAGATTTATCTTACACTTTACTTTAGTTTTATGTAAATTCTGATTATCTCACTCTATTTGATTGTTTATTTTTCGAGGATCATATTTTAGGGCAAATTAGTTTTATGAGCATTTTAATAAAACTTTTACATAATTTATTGTAAAATTAGATTCCTGTCCATCCTAGAACGGGCTTGTCCCAGTTGGGTGACAGAATCAAATAAGCAACAGGTTTTAGGTTTTGCCATTCGGTTCCTGTTATATTTATAAGCAAAAACAATGTTTTATAGTACTTAATTCTTAACCCCTCAAATGAATGGCGATTAGCTCGGGTTGCCTACGGCAAAATGTATATAAATTTATATTTACTTTTACATTTACATAGAGCGGGGTTTACTATAGAGCTATAGCATTACTATAGAGCGGATTACTATAAAGCGGCGCACATTTACATTTATATTTACAAAATAAAAAAATCGGTTGTCTGTAAAGTCGGTTTACTGACGATAGTTGAACGTGACAACGTCATAAGAAAATACTGATGGAATGGTTGCATTTTTCAAAAGAAAATTTTAATTTTATTTGTTTGATACATATTTTGTATGGATATAGAGAAGGAGGTAAATGGAAATCACAATTGAATTGATCAAGTTACATTTATTTGTACGCATAAATACAATTATGTAATTTTTTTTTTACAATGTACATAGTTTTTACAAGTATGAATGTGCGTTGAGCAATTGTTTTACAACTTTTATTTACAACTTTTAAACATGTGTACTGTGAACAAGCCTTAAATGGAACGCCTCAGAGCGAGGTAACGCCGCATTAGTCATGTTTTTTCGTGCGTGCAGCCGGCTCCATCGAATTATAAGACGTTGTCACGTCAATAAATAAATAAATAATGATTCGTTTAGAGCAGTGATTCCTAAAGTAGTCCATTCTTGAAGTCGACCCCCAGGGGTCGATTTCAAGTTGCAGGTTGTCCATGTAAGCGAAAAAAAAAATGGGGGTGCACGAGATACAAATGGGGTTCACGTTAGCAGCCTCCATTAAGACAGGTTATCATTGACAATACGGTGTTTCGTAAATCTCGTATCACGATTGTAACAGATTGTGTGTATTTTTAACTTACATTAATCGCGCGTCACAAGTGCCATGATGGGAAATCAACAACTCAAATTGCATCGAAGTTAGCACACATGACTAACGAGGAAAGATGCGAACGAGATATGTGAATAAATTGTGCTTCAACGGGTATCCGAGCGAGCGAGTATTAGAGTAGAGTGGGGCAAAAATGCGCACTTAGATTTTAATTTGGTATATTTTTTTTGTTATAAAAGCTAGAACTCTAAAGTAGATTGATAAACATTCTCAATCTTACTCCTATTAAAATTGTATAACGTTTTCATTTCTAGTGTAAGCACCGGACTTTTGATAATTTTTTTTTAAAAAATTGGTAAAAACGCACTTTTGCCCCACCGGTGGGGCAAAAGTGCGAATCTGGTGGGGTAAAAGTTCGCAGGATTAGGGTTTAATAATTAATAATTAAAATAGCATGGCTTGTTTACAGAATATTGTATTTATTGAAATGTAATATGAATAAGTAATGTAACATCGTAATGTAGGCTACTGTAGGCCTAATTAAAAATACTTAAAAGTAGTTATAACTATATGGCAGGCCAATTCCCTACTCAACAGTTGTCACAGTAGAATTCGCCTTTGCCTTTGTAAGAGGAACATGCCTCGTGCCACCACTCTTTGCAATTTTTGCACTCGATCCAATCTTCCGTTGGAGGATCTTCGTACTCTTCCTCGCACCCTGGACAGATTGCTGCTCTCTTTAAAACCTTATTTTTGATATTTTTTTTGGGCTTAGCTTGAGTATCGGTAGAGGTCATTTTTCTTTTAAACTGTGAACCTACTGCCCTGGAAGTTTGTAAATTATTTTTAAATGGTGAGCTGGTAATTATTTCGGACTTTTGTCCTTTTCTCCTTCTTTGCTGTGCATCCTTCCTTTTTGGGAGCGGCCTGATTTGTGCAGGAGAGACTGGTTTAAGTGGCGGTGGCTTGCTGGTGGCCAAAGCATTGTTCCGAGTTTCTCCAGATGGTGAGTTTTCTGTTTGTTGAATACCAGAGGTAGATGGAGCATTTGCTTCTTTAGTTGCTGAGCCTGAAGTAGATGGGACTACATCGCCTCCTCCAGATAGCGGAATTCTGTGATTGACCTCCAAATCTGCTTCTGAGGGTATCGGTGTTTCTTTATCAAGTTGCTGCATATCTGTCACTGCACACGGTGCAAAATCGTCATCCGTAAATATCCCAGGATCAATTGGAACAATCCCACAAATCTTAAAAGCCTTGACAGCCTTTTCTACCGTAGCACTTCTGCAATAAGCTTTGCCAAATAATTCCGCTATCTGGAACTGTGTAATAACTCTTCCTGGGTTACTGACCAACCAGTTGTTGCAAGCTTCTGCATAGTAAGTTTTGAGTGCTTTAAAGAAACATCGGTCGAGTGGTTGAACTTTGTGGCTGCTGTGCTGTGCTGGCAGGTGGGATTGACAGCATATGAATGCCGTTATCTCGGCAAAATATTATAGCCTCCAACGACAAGTGCGAACTATGGTTATCAAGAATCAACAAGGCTGGATTGTCCTTGGTCGCCTTAATATATTTTTGAAAGTGCTTGATCCACACCAAAAAAAGGTCTGTGTTCACATATCCACTGTCGGAAATAAGCATCACAGAGGCTGGTGGTGCGCCATTCATTAGCTCTGGTTTCGTCCGTTTTCTTTTGAATATGAGTGCCGGGGGTACGTATTGTCCAGCAGCACTTATTGCACAGATGGCCGTAACTAACTGACCCCTCTCAGCTGAGCTGATTTTTCCTACAGCTTTTTTGCCAGTGGCAGAAATTACTTTTGGTACGTGATTTGGAACAGTTGATAAACCGGTTTCGTCCATATTGTAAATGTTGTCAGACGTGAACTTATGTATCATCATAAGGTCGGACAAATTACTGAAAAACACATTCAGTTGCACTTTGTTGAAACCCATGATTCTGGCAAGACTTGTTTGCTGAGGAGTTCTCAGACACAGATGATATTTCTTCATAAAGTTCAATGCCCAATCTTTTCCTGCTGTCTTAGAATCCTTGTTAAATTTATGGTCGATGCCGTTTGATTCGGCGTACTCAAAGGCTAGTCGTCTTAAATCTTTGAATGTAAGACCATAGAAAGAAGTGTCCATGTCTTTACAATGACCAGCTAATTCAACTTCTTGTTGTTTTGTAAAGGTTGCAGTGAATAGTCCGAGTTTTTCAACGCCAAATCCTTTTTTTAATCTTTGTCGAAGAGCAGACTCTGTAATACCCAAATCTTTGGCGATGCCGCGATTTGAATCTCCCCTTTTTAGTCTCTTTCGAGCTATTTCCAACATCTCTGGAGTACATATTTTTCTCTCGGTCTTCCTTTGGTATTTCCTGAAACAAAATCGATAATCTAATTTAGTAAAATAATCCTGTAATTGAATTTATTGTAATTAAGGCATTATGTTTAAGGACTTATATCTGTTCTAATGCACAAACAAATAAATGAAAAAGAAATCCCAGTTGGGGTAAAAGTGCGCGCGCACTTTTGCCCCACCGTACTTTGCGCACATTTGCCCCATTAATACAAAATCTTTATCACCATCAAATGCTGCTATCTATCGGAAATATTTCTAAATGCCTTGTATGACATAACGCATAACATAAACATGTTTATTGAATTGTCCAAACAATTATTCAATTTGGTTTATATTTATTCACAATATACTATTTGCAAACAATCAAAATAATACATCAGAACAATAAAAAAAGAAGTTTACCTCATGGTTTCGACGTTGTTCACGCAAGCCGGCTGTCACTGCACATAACAACAATCCGCCATGACACCTTCTAAATGAAATTAGCGTTGCCAAATGCCAACCCATGGTTCACCGAAACGGAAATACTGGCACTGCGCACTTTTAGACGCCGCGCACTTTTACCCCACTCTACTCTATAGATGCGTACATGAATGAGCAAGCAAGATAATACTAAATATGCAGTTATCTATGGCTCTCTCAATTATTGCGTAGTATTTCAAGGTCGTGGTCACTTAGGAAATTAATGCGCACCATTAAGTACTTCTTTAAATAAAGCTACGAATAGAAATTGTACATAATATTATTTTTTACAACCCCCCCCCCCCCCCTTAAGCAAAAACCCTATGTAATAGATCAGTTCTGTGCCAGCTGTCAAAAACACATTTAAAGTTAATAAGTTTAGGAAAATTTATTATTACGCGGGCAGAATGTCTACCAAAAACAAAAAAACAGCAAGTGGTCTATGAGAGAAAAAGTTTGGGTAGGTACCTCTAGCAGGCGAGGATCTACGTCTTGTTTTTGGGGGGGGGGGCGGACAGTGGGGGTGGGTTTCTGTCTATAGATAGTTAAAATATATTATAGTGTGAATTTAGGGCTCCAACATGCTGAATAGAGATAGTTAACTAAGGATTATAAAAAGGGAAAAGAAATAATGAATACACTCATACGTTTTTATTTTACTTCTAAATAAACAATGAACAAATGATACATAATAGTGCATAACATAGGATTAAATTACAAATTGCAGTTTCCGGTGTTTTTTCTTTGCAAATCTTTCAATTATCTTCTCTTTGTCTACTGGAATATCAAAATGAATATGCAGGAGTGCCAACTCTTTTAATCTATCCTCTACCATCGTGGATCGTAGCCAGGGTTTTAGTCGCCTCAGAGTTGGAAAACTTCTTACGGCAGTCGCCTCACTTACGGGCAAGGAGGCCATGATAAGGATGAGGCGAAGTATGCCAGGGTAGATGAATTCGTTGGCCAGATCTAGAACATCTAGAATATTTTTTGGTTCCGAATAAGCGGGATTATTTCTCTTTTCCCTTCTAAAACCTAAAAGTATCAGTGTAGTCGTTTAGTCGTCAGTGTAGACGTATAATCGTCAGTGTAGGTAAACGATAAAATCTGTAGATTGTAGGTAATCGTCATTCAGGAATATGATGAATTGATGTAAAAATAAAAATATTGAAGTTACCCAGCTACACTGCATACTTATATTGCAGCTACATTATAAATCGGCGTATTCATTTAGCGGCCTTGCCCCGAACATGTTGCCGAATCGAAAATAAACGTTCAGCTGTTGGCTTGTGACAGGAATGGTTAGGAATAATATTAGTAACGAATAAACTTCAGCAAAACTGGCTCTCATAGCATTGTCTGTTGTACTAACTGATTCAGCAATCTCAAAAATACTTGTAAGTTTTGCAATTTCACTTGTCAAGGATTTAACACAAAGTAATATTTGTAATGCATGTGACTCCGAAAGGTCGCTTCAAAATTGTTTTTGTACTTTGTTGTATGTGTCACAATTGTGGTTTCGTCCATTTTGGGAACCCTAACTACCGTGGGCCCTGGTGCGCTGCACCGGCTGCACCGGCTTAGTTACGCCACTGGTTTAATGGTGCTTTTGTCGCCGGTGACCGATAATCTTTCATACATCCATCTTTTGAGATGGACGGTTGGAAGTTTTGGGAATATTTTAGGAAGGAATTTTTAGAATGAAAGTTCTAAGGCAAGGTTTTAGAACCAAGCTTAACCTTTTGCAAAGTAAAATATGTCCAAAAGATTTGAATGTAAGCGAGAAACAATGAATAAAGTACATTGATCAAATCGGTGTATCATTTTGCTGTTCAATTTTCGCTATATGATGTTTGAATGACAGTTCATAATAGTTGGATATTTCAATATATTCTTTTATTTAAAAATATAATAAAATGATGCCGCGCTCGTTATCAACCAGCCATTAAATTAAAATAAATCTAACATGCTCATTTTTATAAAAAAAAACCCTTAAGTCTTCATTCTGGTTTGAAGAATATATATTTAAAGCCTATATGGTATTTACAAGAGTTTTTATAGGGGAATATTAGCAAAATAGGATAAAATTGTATAATAGTTTGAATATTGTGAAATGGTTTTATATAATGTTTTAAATAATTCTTTTAGAGAATGTTGTTTTGATGTAGAAATAAAAATAATAAAAGATACTCACATAGCAGCGAAAGATTTCCCGGAGTGGGAAACCCGGGAAGTCTTTCGTTGCTAAAAATCATCCAAATTTCTTTCCTGGTCCCCGTATGCAGCGGTCTGAATTTTAAGACGCTTTACGTCAAAAAATGCCAAAAATTATCTTACCGCGATGCTAATTATTTTGCAAGAATATTCGTACGTACGGGGTGTTATTACTGCACGGGCTTTTTTTGTGGGTGAATCAGTACAACGAAGTAAGCGACTTTTAATAAAAAAAATTGGAAAAAACTAAAAAATAAACTTTTAAAAATAAATTTGTTTTTTTTTTAATTTATTTTTAAATATTATAAAAAGCTATGATCACGATGCGCTATCTAGCGGTTGGTAAAATGTCGCTGATATTGTTTATTTACGACCTTTTGCCTACCGCTAGATGGCGCAGCACGCTCAAACGCTTCTCAAACCTTTATTTAACAGTCAACTTCTTCAAATTTTCATATTGAAAAAACAAAAAAATTATTTTTTTTTCCAAAAAAAAAAAATGTTTATTTGGTTTTTTCCAAAAATTTTTATTAAAAGTTGCTTACTATGTTGTACTGATTCACCCACAGAAAAAAAAGCCCATGGTGTAATAACACCCCGTATAAAAACCATTAATTATGTCATGTCAATATATAAAAATTTAAATCTCAATCACAACTTCACTGGCCTTATTACATGTAATTTTATGAATGAACATTTGCTTTATAGTAAGATGAGCGAGTTTCAATTATTGACTATTAATATCAACGGCAACGGATGTGAAGTGCAAAGTTCGAGGGCGCGTGATCTATAAGAAAAACATCTAATTAATAATTATAATTTGACCTAAAACGACGTAATAATAACATTTATCTCAATATAATTGTATGTGCATTACATCTTCTTTTTCTTCCACTACCCTTTTCTTTCAATAGCATTGCCTTAAGCTTCTTCTTCTTCTTCTTCTTCTTCTCGAGCTCCACTCCTATCGGAAGTTGGACAACATTATTGCTATCTTCACTTTAGAGGCTGCTGCTCTGAACAGCGAGGTGGTACTGCAGCCAAACCATTCCCGAAGGTTCGTTAGCCACGAATGCCGTCTGCTGCCGGCGATTCCCTTTCTAGCGATCTTGCCTCGGATATTGAGCTGGAGCAGTTTGTATTTGTCATTCCTAATGACGGGACCGGAGTACGGCATCTTCTAGTGTTTGATGATGTTCAGAAGTTCCATCTTCTTCTTAAGCCGGCTCAGTACTTCAATATTAGTGACTCGGTCACGCCATGAGATTTCCAAGATATACGGCGGTATAGATACAGTAAGATACATTTCGTCGTATTTTGTGTGTGAGTCCATGCTTCTACGCGTTACAACGGAACAGAGAAAATGTAGCAGCGGGTTATACGTAGCCTTAGAGTCTAGACTCAGATCTCTATCACACAAATCTTTGCTTATTTTGAATAAGCTGAGCGAGCCCTTTCAATGCGGATGTTTATTTCTTGAGCATGATCCCCTTTTTAACACGCTTTTATTAGGTCGACCTGTATGTAACTAACTATGTCATGGAATCTAAGGTAACTAATTTAACCATCTTCCAAGGATCCTAGCGTAATGAAAATTGGCAGCTGTATGTACTTCTGATGACAATACAATAATATGGTACTGTCGAACTGATCTGATGATGGAGTCGGAAGATATGAACTGGTACTTCATGATGGAACATCGTATCATAGCTGTGTTTGGACCTGTTAGAAAAGTCTTGGAATGAACTTTGACCACGATTAGGTTTCAAGGTCTGATGATGTGGTTTTTACGTGCATTTATAAAAGCGTGTTTTTAGTGTTTTATTTTTAAATCTTAATTTATTCATTCATCTAGTTCCGAAATACTTACATCAAACTTACTGGCCTTTTCCACCAATTTCTACATAGAGCTTGGAGTTATGTTGTTGCGGCTTCTTATGCGGATATCAGTAAGTATTTGTTTTTTGCGACATTGATACTGAGGTCCATATCTTTACTTGCTTCGTTAACATTATCAAGGAGTTCTTGTAGTGATGCAAAACTATCAGAGATCAGTGCCGTATCATCAGCATACTGTATGTTGTTAATAGGGGTACCATTTACAACAATGCCCGTGTAACCAGCATATCAGCATATATCTTAATAAAGGTATGGTGAACAAATCGAGATCCATCTTCTTCTAATTTGAACAGCTCCTAATAGTCTAAGATCCCTTGGTAATATTTAGTCGTTCATCTGTTATTTTAATGAAATACTAATTAAAGGATGATTACATAAAAAGTCACATTTCGCGACAGGTTTCCTACGGCAAATAATTTAAAAAGTGATCATATTCATGAGTACTCATACTACTCATATAAAATTTATATATTTTTTTTGTAACGGCAAAGTAATGCCATCAAAAGGGCAAAAAAAAGATTTTTTTAAGTCTCACACTCTGTCAGGCATGCACCTTCGTTGCTCATTTTCAAAAAGTTGTTGAAGAAACATTTGCTTTCACGCAGCCACTGATCTAATAACCCCCCCCCCCCTTCTTCTCACCTTTCGAAAAATCTATAAAATATTAAATTGTAAACCTACCATAATTTATTAGTACATATTTTTATTACTATTCTTTAAATTTAACCTCATCTTTTCCTTGAGTACAGTACGATAACAATTAAAATTAGTTTATCAAATAGTTGCCTGTAAGGCATCGCCATAGTAATAAGTCCGCCATTCGTTCATTAATTGTTTTTATAAACAGTGTAATCTACTTTACGTAAAGTTTTAATATTTTTGAGCACAATACGTGGTAGTTATTCTATTTTTTTCTATTCCATTTTTTGAAAATCGAACTACGAATTCACTGCATATCTTTTTGCTTTTCTTTTAGTTCTACCACTATTCTACAGCTCTATTCCGGTGGACCTTGATCATTCTTTCCTGTCAGGTCCAAAGGTACCTCGATAATCCTCCTGTTGATGCTGAGGAGTAATTTTGATGGATAATACTGATCAAGGTTAATGGCATTTTCGCTTTTCTTCTGAGGTATAATTTAAGTAAAATGTATTTTTTAAACTTAAATATTCTTATTATTATATTATAGTATTATTTTTTTTCTGATGTGTAATTGAAGTAAAAGTTTTTTTTTTCAAAAGAAATACAAACGTAGTTGGTTTACAGATAATATATGTATATTTTCTTTACTTAATCCCTTGCTAATTTGTATTTTTTTAAGGCAGTAAATTAAAAAAAAAGAATTTCCTATAACTTTTAAAAGTTTATATTGATCATTATTTTTTCTACCCTTCATATCCCTCCGGATGTTTTATTGAAAAAGTAGTGCTCACTTCAGTTCATCACTAAAACGTCACTTAATAATAAAATCAGCACGTTTTCCCCCGATAAAGTCACATTAATTATAAATTACCTACCTATACCTACTCGTATATGTTATAATATCACCATATTGGCAGTCATAAATAAATCTACGTTAATCTCGTCTATATTTCATCCTGATTAGATCTTGATTAGCCTTAATGCCTATCGTCTCCGACTTCACTTTAAAACCGATTAGATCCTATCAGACTGCAATTAATTAAGAATAATTGTCGAATTGCTAATTCGACGGCGAACTGTTTTTTTGTCCCTGTGATCTTTAACAAGTATGAAATCGAAGACTATCGCGGTTGTCTGGCATTATAAATAAAGCGTTGGGTGGGGGGGCGTTGGTTGGGGTTAGGGGGAGGGGGATTGAGAGAGGGTTTGGGGGATTGAAGATTGTTGGGTGTTGGGGGTTGGGCTTAGGTGTTTTGCGCACGGGGGGAGGTTGTCTGCTTGCCGGGAAAGTCTTGGGGTGACACAACCGATTTTTTATTTATGGTACACCGACGCCCTCAAAATTTTTAGGCTAGTAAGTTTTGCCGATGACTGGGCTACATCCCCAAGGTGAGATTAAAAATGTCCATGTTATGAAAATAAGCTATATTTGAATATCAATAAATGCAAAATGATGACATTCCCCCCATAGTCTGCAAACTTGTCATGTAAAGGTGCTCCTAAAAGAGGCTTTACTTTTACTGCAAATAGCCCTGCTATCACTACAACATGTTAATGCAGTATAAGGCTGGAAAATATATATCTGTAAAATTATGGCCCAGAATTTTGTCTCGTATATTGGCTACACAATCGGGCTGCAATAGCTGGCGAAATCATACGTGTCGCAGCATCTTATATTGTTTTAAAAGAAAATTGGAAACGAAAAAAAGACAAACATGTGGAATTGACATTATTTCGATATGCGTAACAATTTCGATAATATATTTCGAGAAATAAGCCTTGATCAATTATTTAAAACCTTGCAAGAATGTCAGAGAGTGACTTACTAATCCTTATGCTGCGGCCACACTAACGGGAAACGTCAATGCTCATCATCGCGATAAATATTGTGTTTTTGATTATTGCGTTGAATTGAGTGGACACACTTAAACGTTTAACGTTAACGCCTATTCTTAGCAACAAAATTGGCGTTTACTTGTCAGTAGTCGGAGGCATTTTGCGTCGTTTGACAGATCTCTGCGTAACTGTTTCGGCCGGCTTCCATATATATCATATAAATATATAATATACATGCCAAGATTAATGACTAGATAATTAGAAGGAATTCATGAAAAAACGGTATTGTCAGTAGTTCAGGACCGCGCAAGCGACCTTGAACTCGTAACCAATCGAGAGACTGCAGTAATATGGTCACAATTGGAAGTAAGGGCGTGAGTGTAGGCCCGCCGGGTAACACTCCTGGCTATCTCGCGGTTAAGGCGTTGACCTCTTACGGGCGTGTGACGTAGCTAGATGGTGGACTGTTTAGTCCTCAAGTCATCTGCGCTCACTCCAGGGAGATAGAACGACTAATCGTTAAAACTTCCTGAGGTGACGGGCTCGCCCGCTGTAGTCGACAACCCAAGTTATTGTCAGTATTTATTTACAAAATCGACCAAAAGGTTGGGCGCACTTAGCTCGAAGGCTGGCGGTTAATGTTCCTTGAATTTCAAACAAGATGGACGTTGACGCTGTTTCACTGTATTTCATGAGTGGATTTTTTTTATTATATGAACACATTATATAATTACCAAATGAAGAAGTAAGTTAATAGTAAAAACCCATTTTAAAAACAAGGTTTTATTAAAATGCTTTGTCCCGAGCCAACCCTGGATGCAGCAGCCATATCATAGTGGAACTTAGAACGGGCTATCATAATTGAATACTATACAGAATTTCGTGTTTTTGCTGTTGACCGTTGAGGAGTCCCCTGGTTAGAAGCCAACCTTGGGTGCAGCAGCCCTGTCGCAGTGAAACTAAGAACGGGTTATCATAATTGTATGCGTATACAAAATTTCGTTTCTGTGCTGTTGACGTATATTTTAATGATTCAAATATTAAATTGTATGAATCAGGCTATTATCTCTCCCTTCTCCCCCCCCCCCCCCCCCCTCCTCCTCTCCTACAAGATGACGGTACCAGTTAGCCAACAGGGTGTATCTTTGTGCAATAATCCGAATTTCTCAAAAATTAAGTTGGTAGGCACTCAAACTATTTTTAAATTTATATGATATTTTAATGTCTTTAATGTTAGGTGGTAGGCAATTATAAAATTTGGGGGCAAGATAAGAGAAACAATTCCAGAATAAAATGCAATATTTAATCCTAGTTTGATAATATGATAAGCCTTAGTTGAGGATGTAGCCAAGAACCTCCCGCGTGGCGTCGCGCCCTACTTGGAAGTACAAAATTGTCTGATTCTAGGCATAGATAAGACTGGGACCGTTTCCTTAGAAAGTAGCCTGTTCCGTCCAGTTGGGTGGTCGGCCGGCCGCATTACACGAGACGTTCGTACGAGCAGAGTGAAACAAGACCGCTAGGCTAGATGCAGATGATATCGGCGGGGCCCGCTGGTGCCTGCAGGCTTTACGTACAATGCGCCCATGCAATTACTGCCGCACTAGACTTATCCGGCGATCGAGACGCACAAACAACCGCCCTAGACGTTGCCAAGCTACGAACCCTAGCCATCTGGATAACCAAATAATTCCACTAACATCAAGCAGAGAAACCGTCACTTGTGATTATATGGTTTGTTTTCTCTGACAAAAAGGTATTGAAGTGGGCGGTTTGATTAGGATAATTAACAGCTGGAGGTGGCAGCGACTTGTGGCAGATATATATATATATATATATATATATATATATATATATATATATATATATATATATATATATATATATATATATATATATATATATATATATATATATATATATATATATATATATATATATATATATATATATATATATATATATATATATATATATATATTAATAATATATAAAATTAGATTCATGAAAAGTTACTTATCTGGGGTCCTGGTGGACCAGAAACATTTTACCGATAGTTAATGTCCTCTTTAAATACTTAGGGCAGCAGCACCTGTTTCCGCAATTGATAATTTATGATGTTCTTAGTTATTGCAGCCGAATTACTGTATGCCCTTGGATGTAATAAGTATAGGAGGATGGTTTCTGTAACAGAAATGGATGTTAGTAACTTATTTTAGAAGAAATTATATGATTGAGAATATTTCGACACAAGTCGTATTCATCTCCATCATTATTAATAATATATTTTTTTTTTTTTTTAAATTATTTTCAATAATATATAAAATTAGATTCATGAAAAGTTACTTATCTGGGGTCCTGGTGGACCAGAAACATTTAAACGATAGTTAATGTCCTCTTTAAATACTTAGGGCAGCGGCACCTGTTTCCGCAATTGATAACTTATGATGTTCTTAGTTATTGCAGCCGAATTACTGTATGCCCTTGGATGTAATAAGTATAGGAGGATGGTTTCTGTAACAGAAATGGATGTTAGTAACTTATTTTAGAAGAAATTATATGACTGAGAATATTTCGACACTAGTCGTATTCATCTCTATGACATTTCTGATAGAACAATTTTTTCAAAATTTAAATTTTAAAAAAACTGAACATAGAGAAATGGGTTAATAATATTTTGCAATATCGTTATAAATGCACTATAACCGACCTTGAAAAACATTATTAATAATGATTTTTAAATGAAAAATATTAATAAGCTTTTAATGAATATGTTTGAACAAATATAATTACTGTATTAATTTTGCCTATTCAGACCGGGACCCTTGCAAGCGCCTAAAATATTTATAAAAGCCAACTCCCAAGATTTAACGTCTCTTTCTTTAGCGTTATCGCCAAGGCACTTAATAATTTTTACTTTAAAACAATTATCAAAAGTTAAATTGTCTGCTAAGTAGCATGCAATGCTATTGGAAGTTGACTTTCATTGCCTACGCTGGCCCTGTGATTATTTAACCTAATGCTAAGAGGTGTAGTTGTTTCCCCAATATAAAATGCATTGCAGGTCTGGCAAAGTAATTGATATACAATATTTTTTGAAATGCAACTACTATTAAAAGGAACTCTGTAACTGTTGGGAGTGTTAGGACTAGTAAAATAAATGCTTCGATCTAATAAAGGACATGTTTTACAACGTGATCGACCGCAAGGCTGTAGGCCCAAATTTTTGTTATTACTAAGATAATTTCGATTATTTTTATTAAGTATTGATTTTAAATTAGGAGGTTTTCGAAATGATAAAATTGGTGGTATATCTAATAAACCTTTGGTTGATGGGTCGTTAGCTATAATAGGGAATAAATCTGCTAAAATAGGTCGCAGTTTCTCAGTGCCAGGAAAATAAGTAGTACTTAGAAAGATTTTATTTTGATTTAAATTTGACACCCATTTAGGTTTAGGTGAAAATTTTGTTTCGGAATTTATTATATTTTTATCTAACAAAGAGGCAGGATAATTTCTTTCTATTAGTGATTTTTTAAGATAGAAAGGTACTTATCTAGATTTTCTTTATTATTAATTAAACGGTGTCAGCGAATGGACATTGAATATGGAATTGACTTTTTGGTATGGTCCCGGTCTGAATAGGCAAAATTAATACAGTAATTATATTTGTTCAAACATATTCATTAAAAGCTTATTAATATTTTTCATTTAAAAATCATTATTAATAATGTTTTTCAAGGTCGGTTATAGTGCATTTATAACGATATTGCAAAATATTATTAACCCATTTCTCTATGTTCAGTTTTTTTTAAATTTAAATTTTGAAAAAATTGTTCTATCAGAAATGTCATAGAGATGAATACGACTAGTGTCGAAATATTCTCAGTCATATAATTTCTTCTAAAATAAGTTACTAACATCCATTTCTGTTACAGAAACCATCCTCCTATACTTATTACATCCAAGGGCATACAGTAATTCGGCTGCAATAACTAAGAACATCATAAGTTATCAATTGCGGAAACAGGTGCCGCTGCCCTAAGTATTTAAAGAGGACATTAACTATCGTTTAAATGTTTCTGGTCCACCAGGACCCCAGATAAGTAACTTTTCATGAATCAAATTTTATATATTATTGAAAATAATTTTAAAAAATTTACACCCTTAAAATATCAATATATATATATATATATATATATATATATATATATATATATATATATATATATATATATATATATATATATATATATATATATATATATATATATATATATATATATATATATATATATATATATATATATATATATATATATATATATATATATATATATATATATATATATATATATATATATATATATATATATATATATATATATATATATATATATATATATATATATATATATATATATATATATATATATATATATATATATATATATATATATATATATATATATATATATATATATATATATATATTGTTTGTAAAGAAATCCGCTTATAGGATGATGTTTATTTAAAATAAAAATAGTAAAAGCTACTTAAAAAGCAGCGAAGGAAATCCCAGCTTGGATTGGGAAATGCTAATATTTGAATGAGATATACTTACGGATGTGCACGACTTTCGACTGTGCAATGTAAGTTTAAGGGTCCCTTTGCAGTCGACTAACGATCACTATTCATCCATATATCTCAAAAATCAAGCTAATCCTTTTGCAACACAAAATGCCTCCAATTGAGACGAATTAAAGCGAAAAAATCAAATATAATTGATCACCTCGGCAAAGCCGTTTTATAAATGAAAGTGACATAACGAAATAATTCAAATTTCGAATGCTTCCAACATTTAAAATATGATACAATTAGGCTGAGTTTGTTATCAACGAGCCATTAAATTGAAATAAAAATAAAAAACCTCCATATGCTCAATGAAATGAAAGAAGAAACTTCAATCCTAATTTCTGGCAGAGAAGTTTATACTAAAGATTGTACATATAATGTTATCAAAATGATAACATTATACAACGTCATGCTGTGTTGGTAACATTATACAACGTTATGTTATATAACTTTGCCGGGAGAACTCATCGTCCAAGTCCATGCGGCAATCCCCACAAACCAAAAAATGACAAATGACCGCAAAAGTTGTAGAGTTAGCCCCAGACATATATAAATCATACTAGATATTATATAGATAAAACTATTAATAAATTCAATTTATTTCGGCAACTCCATCAAATGTAATATAATATCCACGCATTAAATGCACGCTTTATAATTGATTACACAGGATGAGTTTTAATTAACCGGCACCTTAAAGGGGTTGAATCAGTACAAGCAACTAAGCAAATTTTGATAAAATCAACAAAAACATTTTTTTTTATTTTAAAATTTGGAGAACTTGGCTGCTAAATAAAGTTTGACAAGCGTTTGAGCGCGCTGCGCCATCTATCGGTAGTAAAATATAACTAATAAACAATTTTAGCGATATTTTACCTACCGCTAGATAACGCACCGTGCTCAGCGCGTTTTATACTAATTTTCAATATAATAAAATTTTTAAAACATCAAGAAAAAAATATATTTTTCCACAAATTTTGATATAAAAAGTTGCTTACTTGCTAGTACCCCTTCAAGGATGCCGGATTGGATTGCTCGACGCCATAGCAAGCTTTTATTTACTATGAAACGCAACGTGTAGATGTCTCTCAACTCTCTAAAATAATTCCTCTTCATAAAATAGGACCAAAAACCGAACTAGGTAATTATAAGCCAATTTCAATCTTATCAACTTTTTCCAAAATAATAGAAATGGAACATAGGCTCATACTTTTTTTGATTCTTATAATGTGTTAAGCAATAGACAATTTGGTTACATACAAAAAATGTCGACTAATAAGGCAATCAAGGACTTCATATCTTTTATTAGCGAAAAAATGATGGAATTTTTTTATACTTTAGGCATTTTCTGCGATTTAACAAAGGCATTTGATTGTGTCAACCACGATATTTTACTCCACAAGCTAGAACACTACGGAGTTAGGGGAAATAGCTTAAGATGGATGGAGACTTATCTAAGGAATCGATATCAACTAGTGGAAATAACGCTTTACCTAAATGGAACTTCACAGAAACACCATTCTGCTCCATTAAACATCAATATTGGAGTTCCACAGGGTTCTATATTAGGACCCATTTTGTTCTTAGTATATGTCAATGACTTGCCTAATAATTTCGAGGACAAAAAAATCACAATGTTCGCAGATGATACTAGTCTAATCTTAGCAGATATACATAAGAGAGGAAAAACTAATGATTAATGCTAATATTACTCTAAATAAGCTACACACGTGGTTTCATTCAAACAACCTTCTTCTTAACGCAACAAAAAGTAACTTTATGGTATTTTCAAGCACACAAAATTCCAATAGGGGCACTCAAGTAACCTTGCACATCAATAAAAACGTCATTCCTCAGACTAAATGCGTCAAATTCCTAGGTGTACACGTCGACGATAACTTGAAATGGAATAGACACTGCGAGGCACTAGAGATTCAATTAAGTAGAGCTTGTTATGCATTGCGTATAGTTAGGAAAACACCGAGTGAATTAGAAACGAGGAGAATTTATTTTTCTTACTTTGAATCGATACTGAGCTACGCCATTCCCATCTGGGGAAACTGTTACGCTTGTCACAGGGAACCCTTATTTATCCTACAGAAAAGAGCATTACGGATTATCGCCAACGCTAAACATATAGAAACATGTAGACCTATTTTTAAAAGATTGAAAATCATGACTCTCACATCACTTTACTTATATAGGCTATTATTAGATTTTTACACCGAAAAGGAAAGTCACGTAAAATTTAAAAATATACATAACAAAAACATCAGATACAAGAATAATTTCATTCTACCATGCGTGGTTTTAAACGCTGCTATATAGGCAAAGTACCCAATTCTCAGGGCCTTATTATTTTAACCGCCTACCATGTAACATAAAAGACAATTCAGAACCTCAGAACGTTCCAAAAACTTTTAAAGGATTTTTTTACAACAAACACGTTTTACTCTATTGAGGAATTTATAAATTTTACAAAATGACTTTTTTTACAGCCCCTTTATTTGAATGTAATGCGTATACTGATTATTAAATTTGTTGATTGTTTTAGTTTGAATTAATTGTTTTATTGATTGTTTTAGTTATATGGTATCTTATATTTAAATATAATTACAATGTATTTAGATTCTTCTTGGACAAATCATTATAAAAAAATAGTTTAATAGATTATTGGTGATTATTGCTTTTGTTTGATCATTTCTGATATTGATTATTTTAATTGTTGATGGTTTTAGTTTTACTGCTTGTTGATTGCGCCTTATATAGCTTCTACTTTATGAAGTTTCTTCTAAAACGAAATGTTGTATGCTCTCGGGGCAGTTTGTTACTTAAACATTGTATGTTTTTTTAATAATTCACACAATAAAGAACTTGAACTCATAGTTCCAAACTTTGGATTTATCTTCCATTAGGCTCGCGCACCAACTCTGCTCCGCGCACCTGCAACTGCTCCAGTAGTGGATACGTTGGCGCTCCAAGCGGTGGCGGTAAATGCGCGAACACAAAGTGGTGCGCAGTGCGCTCGTGGACTCGAGCAAAGTAAGACATTGGTGGGTACGTCTCGCGCATTACCTTCGGTGTCCAGTAAACGCGAATCCATCGCTATGGAATGGGCTGAGGAGAAATGTCTAGTTCTAATCGAGTAATACAGAAGTTATACAGTGCTGTGGGATCCGAAGGATGAGAATTTTAAAAATACATTCTGGCGATGACATGTTCGCTCAACGTTCGAATAAAACTGCGGGGCACTCGTTGCTCTTGGGTTGATGATCGCGCCGTCTCCATTTGAGCATTTGCAGATGCGCGGAGCAGAGTTGATGCGCATGACAAAACATGCGCATGACGCGTATCAGCCGTCAAATGTACCCAAAGGGTTAAAACGCTCGCGATTCGATCGAATCGGACAAAGTTACGTAATGAGAGAGCGGAAACCGCAGGCGGCGGGAATGACAGGATGACGGCACCGCGCGCGGTTCTCGAGTCGCGGTCGGCGCGGGCGGCGGCGGCGGCCGGCTGTACATTCCATAGTCGGTCCGCGGTGGCTGCGGCCTGCCCGCGGGCGATTCGGCGATCGGGCTATTTGCGGTAATTTATGTGTTGATAATGGACACACATGATCGAATAGAACGACTGTAATGCCGTCTAATTACACACCAACTCAATCATGTCCGACAACGCCGCGCACGCCGCTCCTCGACAGGACAGCGATCGACAATATTTTGACATTTATTTGAAACTAGCTGACCCGTGCCCACTTCGTAGGGCGGTAAAACTTTTTACCTGTGATGAAATTGTGAGTGTGGTTCGGTTAGTACTGAGTGCTATGATTTATTTCCTGACTGCCAAAAGAAGGGTTATATTTTTACTGCATATGTATGTATGTATTTGCATGCCAATTTGACTATAATACCGTTATTTGTGAGTGTCTTCTTGTGAGTGTCGTATTTGTGAGCGTATTATCTGTTTAACTATTTATGCAGTAAAAGAGCGTATTATCTGTTTAACTATTTATGCAGTCTTTTGTTTTAAACACTTGAGACGATAAATTTACTTATTTTGATAAGAATTCATAATTTTTGACAATATGACCAATAAACATGACCTAACTATTTAAATTATTTGTTTAATATAAAATACTACTTTTTGTGACTTAAATATATAAGTTAGACATATGCTGTCGCTGACTTTTTTGTAGGCATTATCAAGCTCTACAACTTTTCTCTAGAACATAATCATATATCTCCCATCGTTAAGGCAGCGTTAGTTAGAAACGTTTTCGTTCGACCTCTTATTCTCTGACTTACTTTGCAAATCCGACTACCACAAAAAAAGTCTTTTCATTTTTTGGATTAATATATAACCTATGATACTCACAAATAACGTGGCTTTCTAATGGTAAAAGAATTTTTAAAATCGGTTCAGTAGATCCAGATATTACTTCCTACAGCTTCACAAACTTTACCTCTTTATAATATTAGTATAGATGAAATGAAATGAAATATATTTAGGCTCAGGCTACACGATGCGGAAAAAATCGTGAGGCGAAACAAACCTGACCATGCCTCCCTGGGTCTAAACGGCGATAGGTAAAGCACGACGGCACAATGGATGCGCTAAATATAGAACAATTGTAATGCTGTTAACACAATTTAAAAAATGGAAAAAAATACAGGTCATGACAAACGCTATTCCATGAGAAACGCTATTCCATGACAAACACTATTCATGTATCTGTCGTGAAATTCTTGAATTGAATTGTTTCAAATACTTGGATACTTTTGTATATGTAGTATGGGAAGTTCGAAGTCGGCCATGCTTAAGTAACGGCCCTTAAGTACCATTACATGCGATCAACATATGCATCGATTTCCAGTGAAATACACTGACACAATTCAGCTATTATTTTGACTCGTACAGCGATGAACCAGCACGATGAAACAATACTTTTACTCGGAATATTTCGGATTGCGCCATTTCCCGGCCTATATAAACCGGCGAAAAAGCAACCAAAGTATCATTCCTCGAGTGATCACCTCCCCGAAGGTTGCGACGGCATACTCGGTACCCCTCTCACGAGGTCGCTCAACGAGTCCGGCTCCTTGGTTTCCTTTCCTTATCTTTCCCAGTCACGAAGCATCAGTCTGCAATCCCACAAACTCGAGCCGTGCCCTGTACAAGATACTAGGAGCACAAATACAATCCTCATCCATATACCCTCGTAACTGCAGTCGCGCATCAATACATTCACGGCAACATAACCTATTCGGGAAGCGTTATTACTGGCAATATAAAAAGTTCAATCGATTCAATAAATACCTTCTGCTTCACTCAAAACCGCCTTTTAATACGGAGTTAACTCGTAAGTTGATACCACCACCTCACACCGAACAAATTGGAGTCTAGTGAGGGGTGGTCCCTCACAGGGATCTGTCCCTCACCAGGGGTTTGGTGTTTTATGTGAGGGTGGTCCCTCACATAAAACACCAAACAATCTAAGCAAATACGGCATGCATACGTGTGCATGCCGTGCGCGGAACGACCGCCTCGCTCGTTCCAAAAATCGTGCGGAAAAAACACGTCAGTGTAGCCGCCGCCATGGCTACACGATGCTGTTTTTCTCCCGACCGGAGATTATTAGCCCCGCCTCCCGGAAAAATAGAATCAGCATCCCAAACCAAATCGTACGAGACATCAACTCACTGGCTACACGGACGTGTAATTCCACACACGCGTAAAAAAACAGCGGCGCGTCCAAGTTTGTCTGCTTGTCCGCATCTCTGAACTAAAGAACGGCAAGCGGAAACAAGGCGGCCAGCTCCTCAGATACAAGGATGCTCAGAAGAGGCATATGTAAAGGTGCAACATTGAGCCCTCTCAGTGGGAGAGTAAAGCGAAAGATCGCCCAGGATGGAGACTGCTAGTGCAGGGCAATGTAGATGATTTTGAAAAGAAGAGGCTGCTCGACTTAGATGCCAAGCGCGACGAGCTACAGGACGGACCACCGGCGGCCATAAAGTATAATTACGTCGATGGTGTCTTGACTTGCGCCAAATGTGCACGCACATTCAAAGCCAAGATCGGCTACATCAGTCACCTGAGGGCATACCAGCAAAACCCCCCACGATAACTTATATATAAAAAAAAACAATGAAGTCACTAGAATCTACAATAACTCGCTGTGGCCGAACACGACTAGAAGGATATATATGCTTGTCCGCAGCCGAATTTAAAACAACGTTGGGCTAAACTTTAATTGAAATCTTTTCGAAAAATGGAACAAACAAGCGACTTTTTGGCAACAACAACTTACAGAAACTAAAAAAGATGACAGTGCCTGTAAAAACGGTACCGAAAAGTTTAAAAATAATTCAAGTAAAAAGCTTATTAAAAATTACTAAAAGAATTCTTATTAAAAAAGCTGTTTAATCGATCGAAAAGTTTGTTAATTTTAGACAGTTTCTTAAATGCTAGCTTTTTTTGTCAATTTTAGGTAACATTTTTAAATTATTTTGACGTTTTCTAATTTTATATTTTCGTGATTATTTTTATTTATTTTTTTAATTTGCGGTTTTAGTGAGTACTTTTTAATAACGATTTTTAAATATCGCCATTATTAAAATGTTGCATATCGACGTATCATAAAATCAATAATGAAGAACTTTGAACTATATGTACCTACCTACCTGGTGATCAATTTGGATAGTGTAAAAACGGACAAATAAACTGTAATTTAAATGTGTAAATAAATGACATCTGTAAATAGAATCTGTAAATAAATAAAAATGAAAATGAATAGGAAACAGCTGGGCAAAGGATGACGTGGTCTGCGATAGATTCGGTAGACACCGTATTACCGCTATGTAAGGGAGAGGACCGCGCAAGTGATAGTTATACTGTTATACTGAGTGGGGAGATAATGGGCCCTTGCTGAGTTGGCCACGAGGAACCATTCGGTTCAGGGTTGGTCACACTCACGGGTCAACACCTATCCGACGGCCTCCACGCATGAAGTGCGAGCCTGGGTAGGACTCTGGCCTTATGGTTAGTTTCCCCTGGGAGTCAACCTTCTGGCGCTCTTGGACGGTCTGCGCACCGGGCGGCGTAAGCCAATCGATTGCGCACTCTGACTAACAGTCGGGGGAGTCTGGCAGCAGTACTGTTTCCTATAGAGTGGGGGTGGTTGCGGACCTTACGGCGACTGCTCTTGAAACGATCCTGGGTGAACAGCCGGGCAAAGGATGCCGTGGTCCGCGATAGATTCGGTATACACCATTTCACCGCTTCGTAAGGGAGAGGACTGCGCAAGCGACCTCGAACTCGTAACCAATCGAGATACTAGAGTAATCTGTTCGCAATTGGAAGTACGGGCGTGAGTGAAAGCCCGCTGGGTAACACTCCTGGCCATCTCGCGGTTAAGGCGTTGGCCTCTTACGGGTTTGTGGCGGAGCTAGACGGTGGACTGTTTTTGTCCTAAGTCTTCTGCGCTCACTCCAGGGGGATAGAACGACTAATCGCTAAAACTTCCTTAGGTGACGGGCTCGCTCGCTGTAGTCGACAACTCTAGTTGTTATACTGAGTGATCATACAACTTTTTGCAACTTCTCTATTTTGTCGACGTGGATTCGTTGACATCAGCAGAACTGCACACTGGTGAGCGACCCCTGCCTGCGATGCGGTCCAGCCAGAGGCCGTTCGACTATACAGTGATTACGCGGCCACATTGTATTTATTTAAAATATTTTACGTTATTTACGAGCTGTTGTGCGCGTGCCTCTACATTAGCCATTCAACTTAATAAAACCGTAAGAGCTCATAAAATTATTACTAGTAGTTCTGTGAATAGCAGACCGCCGGTGTATTAGAACCATTAAAACGGCCAGCATATTGAAAAAATCTCTATAAATACGAATAAGATTTGAAATATTTAAATTTTATACCGTTTAGTTTGATCCCATATACCGTATCGCATATATTTTCAACAAGTAAATATATTAAAAGTTAAAAAAAACAGTGGAGACAGTTGTAGGGGTCCCCTTCGCTACAGGCAAGAAAATCATCAGGGACTGCTTGGAGCAGGAACATCGGGCTTCCTGGAAACAGAGCCAGGGATGTCGCCAGGCAAAAGCCATGATGGAGCAACCACTACAGAAGAAAACCAAGGCCCTACTTGACATGAGCAAGAAGAACCTTAGAACCACTATCGGTCTCCTCACCGGACACACGACCCTTAGAGCTTATCTATTCAACCTTGGCTTGTCCGAGAGCAAGGACTGCCGAATATGTGGCGAGGAACCTGAAGACAGCATACACATTGTTGGTCGCTGTGCAGGGCTCGCCGCCAAAAGACACAGTTTACTGGGACGAGCCTCTCTCGAACCCAGCGATCTGCCCAACTTGAAGGTCAGTGATCTACTTGGACTGGTAAGAAGTACCGGGCTACTAGCTGACCACTGACCTAACCACACAGTGGGTAGTTACAAAAGACCTTACAGATCTAGGTGACATCAAGGGCTGGAAACAAGCCCCCCACTCTATCTACTACTACTACTACTACTACTAAAAAAACACGATGCCGTTAGAGAAAGTGAACTATTGTATTTATAATTATTTTTATTACGATTTTTTAATGAAATATATGTGGTTTATACCATATCGATACATGTATATTTGCGAAATGTACTCCATCAGACCTTTCATTTGACACTAAACACGATATAGTGTTAGGGGATAATTTAAGTGTAAATGCGGAAAAAACAAAATGTATGCAATTTCATTCCTATCAAGCACAAAAATACAAATTTGAAATTAAACATAACGCTCAGATTATTGATATGGTGCAAAAATTCAAATTACTAGGGATAACAATCGACTGTAATTTGAACTGGAAAGCCCATGTCGAAGATGTAAAAATAAAAATTTCGAAATTTTGCTACGCTCTAAGGATTTTAAAACGAACTACAGATAAAAAAACAGCCTTTATGGCATATTATGCATATATTTACGCCTGCATAAAATATGGAATTACGCTTTGGGGCAATTCGGTAAACGCAGAGGAAATATTCATAGTACAAAAACGATGCTTACGAATAATATGTGGAATTCCAAAGACTGACAGCTGCAAACCACTATTTAAAAAGGAGTTTGTGCTAACGTTTATATCGATATACATCTTGGAAACCTGCAAATTTATAAGGGACCACGATCAGTATTTCAAAACAAACAATGTTGAACACGGCTATAACACACGAAATAAACATGAGCTACAAGCACCCAAGCCAAATTTAACTCTATTTAAAAAAGGAATGTTATACAATGCAATAAAAATCTATAACCACCTACCTGCAAATATCAAA
The DNA here is from genome assembly GCA_944548615.1 of Micropterix aruncella. NCBI lineage: Eukaryota > Metazoa > Arthropoda > Insecta > Lepidoptera > Micropterigidae > Micropterix > Micropterix aruncella. Next base: position 27,908,056 of record OX155966.1, on the reverse strand, counting down.
GAAATAAAAGGAAAAGGGTTTACCGCAGCGTTGAAAAAATGGCTTATCGATAAAAGCTTTTACACATTAAACGAATATTTCTCATAATATTATATTGTAGGCATGCATTTTCATTTTGTTTTTAAATTAATTCAATTAGAAAGATTACAAATTTTCAATTATATACATTTCGTATTTATAGGCGGATTTTTGATTATTCCTTGATTTTGATTTTTTTCATTATTTTTTATATTATTGATGAATATTTTTTTTATTAATTGTTTTCTACTGTTACATTTTAAATTATATACATTTCGTATTTATAGGCGGAATTTTGATTATTCCTTGATTTTTGATTTTTTCTTTATTTTTTATATTATTGGTGAATTATTTTTTCTAATTGTCTTCTATTGTTAGCTCTACTTATCCGGTCTGTTTAAATTTTTTTTCATGTTAAACCAGTGAAATAATTGCATTTTTAATAAGATATTATAATTAGCAGATAAGTCAATTTAGCAGATAAGTAAATTTGTCAATCTGTTTTAATAACAGGTAATTGTGAGATACATAGTTTTACGCATTATCACCATAAATGTACCACCACAATTTCGGACAATAAAAATATTTCTATTTCTATTTCTATTTCTATATTTATGTTAATTTATTAAAATTTGGATATTTGAACAACTTACTTGATATTTGAACAATTAAGGTGTCTTATGACACTCCCCCGAGTGTCACCCCTGACATAATGATTCTAACAATATTACACGCTTCTAAATCGGTTCAAGCGTTTAAAAGTTATGGTGGAAACGGAGCATTTTTTACATAGATGGACCCTGAACATATTTCACTCCTTTTTTGATGGGCAGTCGTGTAAAAAAATACATTATTTGCACAGTATAATAACACCCAGTAAGTTCACTCAAGGGCTACAAGGCAATGCGGGAAGAGGGTGCGACGGAAGTGGGGCGAGGGGTAAGTCATGTCGCCACGTTAGGCCCATAGTTACGGCGCTGTGGGCTGTGAACGCTGTGGGCGCAGTTTGTGTCCGCGTCCAGATGTGAAGATTTACGAGTCGACGCCATATGGTATTCCCAGAACAAATGGATGGCATCTGTGTCGCCGGGGCACCGTAAATGTGGCCGGGACGATGCTTCAAGAAGAAGACGAGTGATCATATTGCGATTTGTGGTAGCCCTTAAGATTCCTGAAGTCACTGGCTTCGATTTTAATTTTGTTCTAAGAGAAGCAACTGTCTGGTATACTGTGTTATTTGTCTGCTTGAGCCTCCTCTTCATTTTGATGTGATACGATCTTACAAACCGATCACCTAAATACAAACTTCTTCCTTAACGTGTTTGAATTATAGTTCCTTATCTATTACATTGCCTTTCCAATTGTATGTATAATAATACAAACGATTTTTTTTGGAAATAATATATTTAATCAGTCGAAGTATGTACCATTGTTATCGATGTATTTCAGGCATAATTTCATGGCAGACCGCAGCAATTTTTTGGAATTTCTTACAATATCGCCGCGCTCGACAAAAAGTACTATAACTATGGAACTACTATAGCAATCATAAAAAGAACTCGGCATTTCTAAATTGTACTTGTCTTACGGAAAAATACGGAACCCTATTTACAAATTGTAAATACTATAGTGATCTTTATTAGATTCTCTATCAAATCTAATATTTCGTTTTGCTTATTTATATACAAAAATATTTAGATATTAGCTCATAAAAACCGATAAAAATTTTGATGATTTCTCGAAAAAAAAATTATGATGTTTGACAATGAAAATTTACCAGAAATATCCGCGAAGTGACGCGCGAAATTATTCTAGCGACAGTCTATGTATCTATGGTAATAATGAGATATTTGGTATGGATTTTAGGATGCGTTCGAATTAGAAAATAATATTACTGTGCGCTCCGGGAGCAAGCCGCCAATATTTGTCGTTACGTAGTCAACGGTGTTCTGAGGTGCAACCAAATTTGGTCGTTACGTAGCCGAAGGGGGAAGTTTATTGATGAAGCCTACAAGAAAATCAATTCTTTGTAGGCGGATTTGACTGCCTCGTCGTAAATGGTTTTTTTTTAACAAGAACATGCCCAAATTCGGAAAAAAGTAGAAATCAGTTGGATCAAGGTCTGGAGAGTACGATAAGTGACAGAGAGTTTCAGAATCAGAATCACGATCCTCTTATTATTGTGACGGTTGAGTAGCGCAGCGCAGCACTCGACGCGTGTTTGCTGATTTTATTTATTTATTAGTTTCAAATAGTATTCAAGGGCATTACAGATGAATCCAATTCGCCCTTGAATATTAAAGCTATAGTGTAAGTCTAAAAATAAATGACTACATAACTAAATTAATGCTAACATTGAACAAGAAAAAAACATAAAAATATAAAACTAAATAAAAGACAGATTATGATAAACATGAGATTATGATAAACATGGGATATACAAAAGATATCTATTTCTGTGGGTAAGGAATTAGGAAGAGCTATAACCCTTCCCACTGGCCTGTCTACAAAACTATTTGTACGGTGGTACGGCACATTAAACAGTAGATGCGATCTCCTCGCTGTGTAATTTACCGGTACGTAAAATTCAAACTTACATAGTATCTCTGGCAAATAAATAGTTCCTTGAATTAATTTATATGCAAATATAATTAGTGAAATATATCGACGCGTTTCAAGACTGTTGTATCCTACCATTCCTAGCACAAAATCGGACGGAAATGAGCTGATGGCCTTCACTCCATTGAGTTTTTCATTTTCCTAATTTGACGCGGATGAATTATGATTTTTTTGTCATTAACACCAAAGGCTGCTGCTAACTCTGACGTGGTTTGTAATGGTTCCGCTTCCACTATCATTTCCAATTCTTCATTGTCGACTTGCGTTTCCAGCGTGGTTTTTAAATAAAAATTTCCAGAACGGAAACGTTTGAACCAAAAACGCACCGTGCGTTCATTAGTGTTGGCTAGTACGAACATATCATTAATTCTTCGAGCTGTATCTGCAGCGCTGGTGCCACGTCGGAACTCATATTCGAAAATAACGCGTTTTTTTTACTTTTCCATAGTTGTTCCTGAGCTATATAATGAATAAAGGAATATACGACCTCAAAAATAAGGAAAATAATAAAAGTGAACGATGTTTTGAACTAAATTAGAAAACTAAAATGGAACTGGACTGGTCACATCATGAGAACCAACAAAGAAAAATGGACGAAGGACGTAATGGAATGGTATCCTAGAAATGGGAAAAGACAAAAAGGACGTCAAATTAAAAGATGGGAAGATGACTTGCCGAAAGGATGGAGAAGGTTAGCTTGGGACAGAGATGAATGGAAGAAAATGGGGAAGGCCTATGTCGAAGGACAACCTGACCAAAAAACTGGCTGCTGAAGAATATGATACCTTATTTAAAAATTAGATTAAAAATTAATAAAATATATTGTTTTATCTTATAAGGCAAAATTGTACAATACGGTCAGCGAATAAAGGCTTTTATTATTATTATTATTATTATATAATGAATACTTTTTTTAATTCTTTATACTTCATACGGTAATGGTCCACCTTAAAATACATCGAGCGTCAGTACTCAGGAGGTCACCCATCCAAGAACTGACCACGCCCGATGCTTCTTAACTTCGTTTATCTGACGGGAACCAGTTTCTACATACCTTAAATTTGAAGTAGAAAATCTCAGAATAAACATGTTGCAAAAATGACCAGGTCTGGTAGACACCAGACACACATTTTATAAAATAAGATATTTTGATCAGGTACTTTTGGAGGTGGAGCGTTGGCTCGTCCCTTCTAAAAAGAGACTCGCTACAAGGCGACTCCGATGTTGATGTCATTTGCTTTTGGTACGTAATTTATGCAATAGAACCGCATAGTTCCACTAGAGGGAAATGATCTTCCGTTAGGGCGTGTTTTCTGGGAACCGCTGATTATGCCCCATTAGTATGGAGCACGGTTCTGGGCCACGCAACTGACGTGTACACCCAAACGGCACTGTAACCGCGGCAGTAATGTAAATCATTTCCGAGAACTTCATTGCGTTAGATAAATGCTGTTGCGGGGCGGAGTTTCGTCGTCATGATGACCTGACGCATACCATATGACGATGATGACATCACACGCCGTTAAGATATATAGAAAGTTCTTTATTTTGCATAACTTAAAAACGTGCAAGGGTGGACTTACCGTCGCAAAGATATAAATAGTGAATATGTCTGTGTCTGTGTCTGTCCACCAATAGAGTACATTACCAGTAGAGACCATACCGTCAGGCTTATACAGATAGTTGGGAAGCCAGCGCCAAAAAAGTGCAAGAGTTTTGTAAAAGCTGATATTTTCAGATCAGACAGTATTTTGACCATAGAATGCCGGAACATCTGGTGCTGGCGTACTAAGAAAGGTGCCAGTTTAATTAGTTCCCCTAAAGTGTCTTGGAAAAGCTGAAAATTCATCAGTAGACAATGATGCAATAAGGAACTCGAGACAAATTATCAGACTGTTTAACAATAGAACGCGTGACGTCAGCATTACTCCATACGTGTCACTAAAATAAAGTCCCTGCAAATACGCCGGTACGTACTTGTCGGTAACTATTACGCATCGGTCTAATGTGTCGCGCTATATAATAAACTTCATTTTTGTGACATATATGTAGTAATGCTGTCGCCACGCACAGCAATATTATTTTCTAATTGGAACGCATCCTAAAATCCATACCAAATATCTCATTATTACCATAGATATATAGACGGCCAGTAGAATAATTTCGCGCGTTATTTCGCGGATATTTCTGGTAAAATTCCAATTTTAAACGTCATCATTATCTTATTTCGAGAAATCATCAAAATTTTCATTTGTTTTTATGAGCTAATATCTAAATATTTTTGTATGTAAACGGGCAAAACGAAATATTACCTTTGATAGAGAATCTAATAAAGATCACGATAGTATTTACAATTTCTAAATAGGGTTCCGTATTTTTCCGTAAGGCAAGTACAAGTTAGAAATGGCGAGTTTTTTTCACTTTTTAGAATTTCTCATATTTATTCATATTTATCTAATTGCTTTACAAAATGCCATTTAATATTCTATATACGAAATTTCAATGCTATCATTGCACAGTTATTATTTTTATGATTGCTATAGTAGTTCCATAGTTATAGTACTTTTTGTCAAGTGCGGCGATTTTGCAAGAAATTCCAATAAATTGCCGCTGTCTGCCATGAAATTATGCCGCTACTCGAAGGGTTAAGCAGTCTGACCATTTTTTTTCGAGTTCTGTATTGCATCCACTGTCTACTAATGAATTTTCAGCTTTTCCAAAAGCACTTTAGGGTACTAATTATAATTACACCTTTCCTAGTACGCCGGCGCCAGGTATCCCGGAGTCTGGCCTGCTGACTCTACCCCAGCATTCTAAGACCAAAAGACTACCTGATCTGAAAGTTTTACAAAACTCTTGCACTTATCGTCGCTGCCTATTGGACCAGCCCCCCTATTCTTGAAAATTTTAGCATGCTAAATTTGTCTATGGCCCATGTAAATCAAATGGACCATAGACAAATATGGTATGATAAATTTTTCAAGAATTGCCCCCCAGTAGTCGTTACCGATGATCGTTGCGTGCCCACGTGACCCACTTTGAATTTCATGGGCCGGGTCCCAATTGGCTACCAGGATTCTAATTAGTATCATCATTGATTATGTAGCCTATTAGATTGCTCAATGCCGTAGTACGTTTTGACAACCCTTCGACTCCTGCTACATGCAGGCGCTGATTGCATTGTACAGCGAAACAATAGCAATTTATTTGGCCATCTATAGTAACATTGATAATGAATGTTTTCTTTTATACAGGACTGATTGCTTATGAAAACTCAATAATTTAACAAATGAAAACAATTTATTTATTACTACCATCTATTGCATTTTTAACACGCTTTTATTAGGTCGACCGGTATGTAACTAACTATGTAATGGAATCTAAGGTAACTAATTTAACCGTCTTCCAAGGATCGTAGCGTCATGAAAATTGGCAGCTGTATGTAGTTCTGATGACAATACAATAATATGATACTGTCGAACTGATCTGATGATGGAGTCGGAAGATATGAACTGGAACTTCATGATGGAACATCGTATCATAGCTGTGTTTGGACTTGTTAGAAAAGTCTTGGAATGAACTTTGACCACGATTAGGTTTCAAGGTCTGATAGGCACTGGCATTCCATGATGGAATATCGTATCATAGCCGTGTTTGGACTTGTTAGAAGGGTCTTGTAATGAACTTTGACCACGATTAAGTTTCAAGATCTGATGATGAAGCCGGAAGACAGGAACTGGTATTCCATGATGGAATATCGTATCATAGTCGTGTTTGCACTTGTGAGAAAGGTCACGTAATGGACTTTGAACAAGATCAGGTTTCAAGTTTATAACAAACCTATTATATATTGACTAGTAAATATTGAGGGTAAATAGTGTAAATATTGACATAGGTGCCTGTATAAAATGTATATAGACCTGTACATGGAGAGTGTAAATAGAATTTTTTTTTGGTTTTTACGTGCATTTATAAAATCGTGTTTTTAGTTTTTTTTATTAAACTGATAATTTATTATATAGGCTGATTACATCACAGAAATAATACGGAGTGATAGAATACCATCTATTAGTCCGAATATTACTACATATTTTTCGGAAAATATACCAATTAATTACCACGGAAAAAATACAAATTGGAGAGCGGAGGAAATTAGGTTTGCGAGGAGGGGGGAGGGGGGGTGGCGGGGTAGTTGCTTACTCACCGGAAAAAATTTGGAATGACACAACCGTTTTTTTGGATGTTTGTGGGTCTTCTGATTTTATCCCCTTACACGCCTAATTGTAGCAGGAGATAATATGTACTCTCAGCATGGTTCTATGGGTGGTGATGTCTAGGGGGGTATCCAGTCAGCAAGCGAGCGAGGCAGACATGCGGTCGGAGGGGAGGTAAGTTTACGTTAATAATCAGAGGCCCGAGGCTGCAGACGGTCACCAGACAGGTCCATGCATAATGCACTATTCCGCATGATGCATCCATATTGGACACCGCCGAGGATTACATTACATTAGCAGTCGGCCGTACCACTACCACCGTCTCCCCTCATCCCCCTCACCCCACCCACCGTCCTCGCTAACTTATTAGACCGGGAGCCAACCAACGAAGTTATGCTATTTTCTGGCGGCGAACGGTTTTGGGCAGCTTGGGCCATAAGATCCACTGTGTTTTCGGGTCGGCCCAACTCACGATTCAGCTCCTATTCAGTAGTCTCCTCGAGTGTGGGACTAAGGTACCCCGGTAGGGACTCACGCGTCCCAGACCTATCGGCCGGTGAATCAGTTTCCACTGGGGGATTGCTTTACGGCGCTACTGGACGGTTTGCCCACAACTAGAGTTGTCAACTACAACGGGCGAACCCGTCATTTCAGGAAGTTTTAGCGATTAGTCGTTCTATCTCCCTGAAGGGAGCACAGAGGACTTGGACTAAACAGTCCACCGTCAAGCTCCGCCACATGTCCGTAAGAGACCAACGCCTTAACCACGAGATAGCCAGGAGTGTTAACCAGCGGGCTTACACTCACGCCCTTGCTTCCAATTGCGACCAGATTACTCCAGTCTCTCGTTACGAGTTTGAGGTCGCTTGCGCGGTCCTCTCCCTTACGAAGTGGTGAAACGGTGTATACCGAATCTATCGCAGACCACGGCAGATCCTTTGCCCGGCTGTTCACCCAGGATCGGGTAGCCGATGGTCGTTTCAAGAGCAGTCGCCGTAAGGTCCGCAACCAACCCCGCTCTATAGGAAACAGTACTGCTTCCAGACCGCCCCGACTGTTAGTCAGAGTGCACAGTCGATTGGCTTACGCCGCACGGTGCACAGACCGTCCAGGAGCGCCAGAAGGTTGATTCCTAGGGGAAACAAGCCCTAAGGCCAGAGTCCTGCCCGGGCTCGCACTTCATGCGTGGAGGCCGCCGGATGGGTGTTGAGCCGTGAGTGTGACCAACCCTGAACAGAATGGGTCTTCGTAGCTAACTCAGCAAGGGTCCGTTAGCTCCCAAAAGGATTTGCCCACAGTGCGACGACAGCCACACGGCCGTGCACTCTGACTAATTACTGAAGGAGTCGGAAGACTATAGAAAAATACTGTTTTCTAAGCAGCGGGTGTGGATGTCAATCTGCTGTCATGCCACTCTTGAAACGACCTATCGGCCACCCGATTCCAGGTGGTATGACGACCAAATGACGCCTAGGTCCGCGATAAATTGATATCGATTTGCCGTTTTAATACAATAGGTAGAGGATGCGCAAGCGAGTTCTGTCCATATTTTTTAAAATCATGCATCGCAAACCATATCAATATTCTTCTAATGAACTCTTTAAAGAGGCTCAAGTTTTGGTTGCTAGGTTATTATTTATTAAAACTGCACTACGTTTGGTTTTCGTGGCCAAACAAAATAAATATTTTATTATTACGCACACGAAACCCACTAGACAACTCCTGAGTGATAATTTGAATGTACCTAGGATGAAGACGTCTTTCGGACAGCGACACTACTCTTTCATAGCTACACGACTTTATAATAAATTAAGCAGTGACATAAAAACCAGCCCCAATTGTCATTTGTTTAAAAGCAAAATAAATAAATGGCTGTTGCAAGAAGAGCGTATCTATCCATGCCATGATCGATGTAGTAGAATAAGTTGAAGTTGACTTAACATATATTGTGTTTATATGTATGTATGTGTGTATATGTGTATTCTAATGTACATATTTAGTATTTCTATTTCCTGTATAATATTGTTATGGAAGAGGCAAGTAGCTGTTCATTCCGTATGATCTGTCTAGTGCTATGTTGTGTTAAACATAAATTCTTAATTCGTCAGTTTCGAGACTGACGAATTCAGAATTGAACGATCATTCTATAAATAAATATTGCATTAGGTGGTAATATATCACACTAATAGAAAAGTCCTATTTCGTCGTGTCTAAAATTAAGTCTGAACAATTATTTGTCCAATATTATTTGGAACTATCATTTTGAATGTACGGTGTTGTAGGGATGTGATTCAAATTATGTATGATTTAAAAATATTGCCTTATTTTGCCTGGTTTTTTATGGATCGCATAAATTGCAGTTTCGCATAAATTGCAGTCTCGCATAAATCCCTATGTAGATATTAGATTTCATTTTCGTCAACAATATCAACGAAGAATTTATTAATGATAACCATAATAATATTATTTGAGTTTATTGTGATATTGTTACTATTGACTTTTCAGTGACTGAACGGAATTAAAAAAAATAGCCTCGAGTGTTTTATCCATTTTGCGATTTAATTTGTGTTGTCAGTCTTGAACTTTTTGAATAATGTCTGTAGAAAACTTCATAGATGTTTCGCTTGCTTTAGTAGTATGCCCTATTGCGTTAGGTAAACTACCTGCAGCTCCCAGATTTTATTTGTACTTGAGTACTTTGCTTGTCGCGCTTCTCTACTCCTCCCTTGCGTCTGACTACACATATAATTTGTTATTGTAATACCTCGATAATAATATAAAGTACTGAATACAAACAACATATTATGTCTCCCAAAAATAGTTACTAACATTTGCGGTGTACAAAGAGGGTAGTTTTAGATTTTATACAGTTTAAAAAAAGTTATCTGACGAGTCTGTCTGTCGATGTCGATCTACTTCTATACCGTTCAACCGATCGCCATAACAATTTTTATACATTGGTATTTGAGCATAATAATATTTTTGCTCTATCCACTTTGTTATAGCTCGCCACTAGATGGTGCTGCAGCACATCTAATTCTATACTGTTTAACTGATCGCCATGAAAATGTGTTAACAGGTATTTGACCAAGGATAATATTTTCGCGCTATTCACTTTTTTGCAAATCACCACTATATGGAGCTGCACCACATTAACTTCTATACCGTTCAACCGATCACAATTTGCAAATATGTTTTTTTTATATTTTTTAAAAATGCCTAATTTTGTAGTTTTATACCAGGGAGTCACGTCATTCATCAAGCAATTACACCTAGTTAATCGCGGAACTGGGCGTCATTTGGTCGTCATACCACTTGGGATCGGGTGGCCGATAGCTCGTTTCAAGAGTGGCATGACAGCAGATTGACATCCGCTCCCGCTGCTTAGAAAACAGTAATTTTCTATAGTCTTCCGACTCCTTCAGTAATTAGTCAGGGTGCACGGCCGAGTGGCTGTCGCCGCACTATGTGCAAGCCCTTTTGGGAGCTAATGGGCCCTTGCTGAGTTGGCCACGGAGACCTATTCTGTTCAGGGTTGGACACGCTCACAACTCAACACCCATCCGGCGGCCTCCACGCATGAAGTGCGAGCCCGGGCAGGACTCTGGCCTTAGGACTAGTTTCCCCTAGGAATCAACCTTCTGGCGCTCCTGGACGGTCTACACCGTGCGGCGTAAGCCAATCGACTGTGCACTCTGACTAACAGTCGGGGGAGTCTGGAAGCAGTACTGTTTCCTATAGAGCGGGGGTGGTTGCGGACCTTACGGCGACTGCTCTTGAAACGACCATCGGCTACCCGATCCTGGGTGAACAGCCGGGCAAAGGGTGCCGTGGTCCGCGATAGATTCGGTATACACCGTTTCACCGCTTCGTAAGGGAGAGGACCGCGCAAGCGACCTCGAACTCGTAACCAATCGAGAGAATGGAGTAATCTGCGTAATGTTTTGTAAATATTTTTTAAAAATGCCTAATTTTGTAGTTTTATACCAGAGAGTCACATCATTCATCAATCAATTACATCTAATTAACGTGACTTCCTGGTATAAACTACAAAATTAGGCATTTTTTGGAAATAATAAAAAAAATATTTGCATAGTTTCTGCGGTTTACGATCCCCTCCCAGCCAGCGACGCGATGCTTGACAAGCATGCTTGATCGTCTAGAGAGCCCCTAACAATGATCTAAAAAATGGTAGTAAAATGTATTCAATTAATAATCAATTTGTAATGAAATATTCATAAGTAATATTAAGAGAAAATAATAATAATAATAACTAAAAGGTACAATAAATGGTCACGGAAATAATATATAATAAATGGTATTAATTTTGAGAAATTATAAATAGTCAAAAATAATAAAAGCAAATCAAAATAATTATTCACCAAAATGGCACTAAATGGTCCTTGCAATAATACGAATGTCTAAAAATCATGCATGTCAATGAGAAGTCACCATCGATCAGTTTTGAGACATAGCTACATTTCTCGGGTTTCTTAGATTCCTAGCAGGGTTGGATTAAACGTCGATTGTAGACAGAAGTTTGATTTTGGGTCCTCGAACTACCGTAGGCTCCGGTGCGCCGCACTAGCTGCGCCGGCTTAGTTACGCCACTGGTGGTAAGGCTTGTTATTTAGTAAACTTTTTCTGACTTTATAAGAGGTTTTAAGCTAGCGAGGTGTGATATCGAGACCTTTTAATCAAAGATCTCGATTATTAAAAGATCTCGTGAGGGCTCGAGACCTTTCGGTCGACAGCGAGACGTGATCAAATAAACATTACAGTTACTTCAGCCAGGTTCCAGTAATTCATTATCACGACTTCAATACGTATTTATCCTTTGCAGTATATTTTATTTCCTGACCAACAGATAAGTATTGTAAACGTTCATTTTATTTTGATATGATAGAAATATCTATTTTGACCCCCCCCCCCCCCTTCCCCTCCCTGGGACGATTAAGACCGTATCCAGATTAAAGTCAGCCTGTGTGTGTGTGCGGGAGCTAATGGAGCCTGTAGCAACTAGAGCTGTCGAATACAACGGGCGAATCCGTCACGTCAGGAAGTTTTAACGATGTTAGATCGTTCTGTCTCCCGTGAGGTGAGCGCAGAAGACTTAGGACGAAACAGTCCACCGTCTAGTTATGCCACATGTCCGTAGGTGGCGAGTTGAGGTGACGAGTTCGCCCGTGTAGTTGACAGCTCCAGTTGGGTGTGTGTGTGTGTGTGTGTGTGTGTGTGATAGCGCCCAAACGCTTCACCCGATTGAGATGAAAATTGGCATGCAGTCATTATTTGGTGTCTGTAAGATTTGAAATCGGTCCACCAGGGGCGCAATAGTCGAGAAAGGGAGAGAAATTTCAATCTCGAGAAAGGGATTTGTTGAAATTAATCACATTGTGTAATTTTGGTTAAACTATCTTATATTCAAACTAAACTAATAATATTAAAAATCCGTCAAACATCTATATAAATAAAAATTAAATGCTCTTCGTTGGAAAGCGCATATTAGGTTGAACGGATGAACCGATTTGGCAAAGTGTTTCTATGAAATGTTCGTAATAGTCCAAATAAAGTCCTAAGGAGAGTAATTTCGGGAATGTTACCTAGAAAGCGTGAAAATTCGAGGAAAACTAAAAGTGCTTTTTTCTACACACCATTCGAACGACAGATATCCGTAAATCTCTTTTTGAATAAGAGCGACATATTATGTTGTTCCTTTTTTTAGTTTTGATCGCTTTGCTCTCGGGATGCAAATATTTTAATTGAATGTATTCAATTAAAAAAAGGGGTGGGGTTGTGGGGAAGGAGGGGGGATTGGGGGTGTTGGGAGGTGGAGTTTGTAAGGGGGAGGGTGGAATTTTAGAGGGTTGGGGGTGAAAACCGTTTTTTTTATTTTGTTTACTTATTCCTATAGCTTTTTACAAATTGACAAAACGATCACAATCAAATTTATTGAAATTTGTTTGTGATTTAGTTTTAAATAAATATTAACGCCATCTTTTAGCGATCTGCCCAAACTCGCCCTTAGACGAGAACGAACCGCGCCGTCTAAGGCCTCAAAATGGAACCCCAACGGGTTCGTCTTTCGGTCGATATTAGGCGCTCATTGATTTTATTATTGAAATTATTATTCACATTCCTTACCGGGAAAGTCTTAGGGTGACAACCGTTTTTTTAGCTTGCGCTGGCTGCAAACGTCTTTTTGCTGATTTAATCACCATCATAATCATCATCATTTATTCATTCCATAAAAGCATTTCACAATACTGAGGAACATGTCAAATTTTACAATCATAATTTAGCGGATGATAAAACCGCTTTGATTAATTAAAAGAAAAAAAAGTAATCAGAGGTGATTACTTAAAAATAGTCAAATTTACAAAATAATCAATAATCAAACAATAAATAATAATCAATACAATGAAAAAGAAAAATTCTGAAACATGTGTAATTAAAAACAATGTCAATAAAATCTAAAGCTTAGTGCGAAAGTATAGTCATAATATGGTTATTTATAATCAAGCAATTGTGGACGCAATATCATAAAAGTCATCCAGTTTGTAAAGGGCATGTTTGACTAACTGATTTTTCAAGCAGATTTTATATGCTGCCATCTCAAGTCTTCTCGTCGTAATAATGTATGGGATTCGACTGCGGTGTATTAAAAAACATGGAGGCTGTTGTCTGTCGCTGGGCGGCCGCAGACGAGACATGTTCAATAATGAATATGTTGTTCGTATGTGGGCGGCGGTCGGCGTTCGGGCGGCCGGCCGCCCGCCCTATTTGCATAAATGGGTCAAACGGCCGCCCTGGACGACCGCAGCCTCTGCACCTAACGGCTGCTTTCCCCACTCGATGCCACCGTCAGCATGGACAAATAAAGCTTCTTTACGACTGAATTCACTCCTGAATTATCATAACTCTCGGGATGTGTGCGCGCTACTTCTGTTAAGTGTGTACACGCCCTGCCGTAATTTAAAGCCCTGCCTGGAGATTTAGGCCAGTCACCGAAGCGGCAAACAGTTCCAAATGTGTAAACATATTTTGGCGTTTTTTTATGATTTGATATGATATAATACCTAGTGCCTATTCTGTACTACGTTATATGGTCATACTTCTTTAGGACATAAATAAAGTTATTAGATAATTATTTTATACCGTATGGGCGTGTTTAAAGCACCATCTACAATGTGTCCCATATACTTATACCACGAGCGCCGCCACTTTGAACGTTAGAGATTATTATTCAATTTCTGGACATGTGAAAGTGTAGTAAAATCCTAGCTGCCAAATCGTAGTATCGAATTGAGCAATTTATTATCCCTTCGGCTACGTAACGACCAAGTTTGGTTGCACATCAGAACACCGTTGACTACGTAACGACCAATATTGGCGGCATGCTCCCGGAGCGCGCAGCGGCGATGTCATGGTAATACTCAGAACGGGCTATCATAAAATTGAATGCGTTTACAAAATTTTGTGTCTGAGCTGTTGACCGTTGACGAGGTTCCTCGTTGGAAGCCAACCCTGGGTTATAGCCAACCACAAAAAAACACATTTGATCGGAATTGAATCAATATGTACATTTTCAACTTCATTATAATATGATAATATTTGAAGAGCTCCCTCAATTCCACATGGATCCCATAATCAGAACAGGATTTTGATAAAAATGGGACCAATCTGCAAGTATATCCATTCAAACGAAATAGGATTTTTTCAAATTTTTATTTATTTTTATTTTATTTTATTCTGGAACCAAACAGAACTACATACAATACAATAAAAACCTATTTAAAAGTGACAAAAATCCATTAATGTGATTCCGAATATAAAGTATACAAAATGAACGCAATATCATGTTATATTGTTTCCGCTTGAGAATGGGGGGAACCAGGATGGGAAGTGAGGTGAAAGGGAGAGACGAAATAGATTTAAAAAAATATTATGTATGTATATATATTTAATTTAATTTAAGGGTATGGTATATAGGTATTATAATGAATATACTTGAGATAAAATTATATCCATGAACTAAATTAAATGAAATATAATATGTACAAATGTTTTGTGATCATCTAGATAGACACTAGATTTTTTTTTTAATGAGTTCTTATAAGAGGTTCATAAATGGCAGTTCTGAGGTAACAAACATTTCAAAATAAAAAATAAAAAAGATACAACCGGATTGATAATCTCTTCGAAAGCGTTTCGTTAACACTCATAAAGGCTTCATTGTAAATAGTAGCTAAAAAGAGAGCACCGCAGCCCAGTATATTTTCAAATCAACGCCGCCTGACTAGGCCTAGGCCCGTACTATGGCAAGCGTACCAAGTAAACTGTAGATTGTGCATTACTTTAAACTAAAAAATGTTAAAAATATGCTAGGCATCAAATAATATTAAAATTTACCTAATAATAATAAACACTGTAGATAAAAGTTGAAAACTAAGTCGTTTATATGTCATTGCATCTTTTAGTCTGTCAATCTGCAAATAATATTTTAAAAAAATACTCATGCTAAACTACATAATAAAGGAATTTTATAACACATGAAAAAGGTAAATATTTATATTGAACGCCATAACTAAAAATTACGTGCAACAAATTACTCATACCTATTTTTACACGTGTTATTGCATTGCGATTCTTCAATTTATACGTATTTATTCATATACAAAGTATACACATTACTCGAACAGATGGAATTCTGTTGGAGTAGCTCATACAAATTCATACAATACAATCAACTACTCCATTAGATAGGCATTCCTACACTTGGATGCGTCACAAAATTAAATGCCTAAAATTTAATTATTAAAAACATAACTATCATGATAGTTGTCATGGCTGTAATATTATATTCAACATTACCTACTTACAAATAATCAAAATATACTAATGTCATTAAATAGTAAGAGAGAATAATATATTAAAATAGAAATGCAAATTTTATGTAGAATAATCAACATAAAATAATTTTATTGTCAATCCAACAATATGCCTTTGTATTTTTCAAACATAAATAGATGTATAATAAATTATATAAGAATTAGAATGTCAGCTATCATAATACCGTTATGTTCAAAATTTTACAAATTTTACTAATTATCAACATGGAAAATAAACTCCCTTATACCATAAATTGGGTTTCTTACCAAATTATTTATATAGCTGACCCGTGCCCACTTTATTGGGCGGTAAACTTTTTTACTTGTGATGAAATTATGAGTGTGGTTCGGTTAGTATTGAGTGCTTTGATTTATTTCCTGACTGCAAAAAGGAGGGTTATATTTTTACTGCATACCCTATGTATGTATGTATTTGCATGCCAATTTGGCTATATTATCGGGTTTCAAATGAGTGAATGAAATGATTATGATTGAATAAATTATATTTATTTTAATTATTCAAAACTTCTCTGTATACTATATGTAATTATTTATTAGATGTAATTATTTTGTTCCAAAATATATTGTCTTTCAGGAGTTCCAACCCGAGATACGGTCGTGGTTCCATACCTATGTCGTATTATCTTTTAACCATTTATGCAGTAAAAAGGAAATTATATGCAGTAAAAGAGAAAAGTCTTTTGTTTTAAACACTTGTGACGATAAATTTAATTATTTTGATAAGAATGCATAATTGTTGATAATATGATCAATAAAAATGACCTGACGATTTTAATTATTTTTTTAATATAAAAAGCTACTTTTTGTGACCTAAATATAAAAGTTATACATATGCTGTCGCTGACTTTTTTGTAGGCATTATCAATGTCTACAACTTTTCTCTAGAACTCAATCATATATCTCTCATCGTTAAGGCAGCGTTCGTAAGAAACGTTTTCGTTCGACCGCTTATTCTCCGACTTACTTTGCAAATCCGACTACCACGAAAAAGTCTTTTCATTTGATTAATATATAGCCTATGACACTCAAAAATAACGTGGCTTTCTATTGGTAAAAGAATTTACAAAATCGGTTTAGTAGATCCAGAGATTACTTCCTACAACCTCACAAACTTTACCTCTTTATAATATTAGTATAGATTGTCTATATAAATTGGCCCTCTCCAAGGCTTTTCATTTGTTCTAGAATCTTATTATAGATGGACAAATTCAAACTACACTAATAATATTAACATACCGCCGTATTAACTACCAAGCTGACCGTCATTACGATTGTGTCAAACCTCATCTACTTGGCTACTTGCCTGAAAAGTCTTGTGGTGACACAATGGTTTTTTAACACGCTTTTATTAGGTCGACTTGTATGCAACTATGTAATGGAATCTAAGGTAACTAATTTAACCATCTTCCAAGGATCGTAGCGTCATGAAAATTGGCAGCTGTATGTAGTTCTGATGACAAAACAATAATATGGTACTGTCGAACTGATCTGATGATGGAGTCGGAAGATATGAACTGGAACTTCATGATGGAACATCGTATCATAGCTGTGTTTGGACTTGTTAGAAAAGTCTTGGAATGAACTTTGACCACGATTAGGTTTCAAGGTCTGATGATGAAGCCGGAAGATAGGCTATGATACGATATTCCATGATGGAATATCGTATCATAGCCGTGTTTGGACTTGTTAGAAATGTCTTGTAACAACGATAGATATGTGTACAATCTTTTCATAGTTTATTATGGTTTTGCAAAGATACGTTTACAGGTAAGATGTCGTTGTTCTGATACAATAGTCGATTTTTTGGTTTTACGTGCATTTATAAAAGCGTGTTTTTAGTGTTTTTTTTTTATATTAATTTATTTTTTAATGAGACTACCGATTGCATCTTGCGTAGAGAGAGGTTCCGTTGCAAGGAGGCTTTCGGCGTGGTAATTATGTGGGCTGGTGGCGATCCTCGTTCTCAGTAAGGCCGGGTGAGACCGGTCACCGTCCGAGGACGAAGATTTGTCTCGGGCGCAGACTAATTTGCCAGTGTCCGCGCCGCGGAGCATTTAAATTAATTTAGCGGAGCCGCCGCTATGTCCACAATGGCAAACCAGATTCCGCACGTCACCGGGACATTCCGACGCGGCGGCGGCAGCCGCTGGACAGCCAGCCACCACTCTAACCCGAGCCTTGGACCGCCAGAAGTACAGCATCTTTTCACAAAACATTTTGCAACCAATTCTATATTATGGCAGGATATCAATGCCGGATCAGACGCGGATCTATTGGGGGGGGGGGGGCGGAGGGGGCGACCCCCCCCCCCCCCTTCCCAACGAGGATTGAAAAAAAATTATCCCGCTACAGGACAATGTCATAAACGACCTCAAAAATCGACTGCCACCCGAAACCTTAAAGGTTTTAAATTTAACCCTTTATAGCTTCATGTGACATTTCTGTAACAAACTACTAATCCCCCTAAAATCCCCCTAAATAAGGCACTAAATTCATTTAGTTCATTTGAATCCGTCTAGCACTACTGTACCCTACCACTTAGTATCGAATAAAAATCATAGATAGCGTAACTAAGCGACTTATGTGAGTTTAAATGTTGAAAAAAGTAAAAAGTGCATTGAAGAAAGTAATAAATTAGAACTAAGGCAGGTGCTGTGTGGTTGTGTGGTATACAATTGTGTGGTTTTCGTGGAAATCTGTAGGTAAGAATATAATTTTATCCATTCAAAATTTCGAAGCAAAAGATGGCAAGTTACGATGTTCTATCATTTACTGGAACTGACTATGGCAAATTCTTGGTTATTATAATAAAGAGTAAGGAAGGCGAAATATCTCAACGGCAAACAAATGTCTTCGGCAGAATTTAGACTTGAGATAGGCGAGACCTTATGCGAGCTTGGCCTGAAGCCTAACATCAAAAGTCGAGGGTCTTTAGAAGACGAAATTCAAGCCAAAAAACATAAGGGCCCTGCGCAACATGTTCCTCCATTGACAGTAAGGCAGGACCAGGTCGGTCATTGGCCGATTTGGGTTAAAAAAAGGATACGTTGCAAGATTCCCAAGTGCACTGGCGTTTCACAAACAATTTGCGAAAAATGCAGTGTAGCATTATGCATAATAAACAAAATAATTGTTTCAAATTTTTCCATACAACATAAATGTTTTTTTATACTTTCAACTCTATGTTACAGTAATGTCACATTTCCTTAAATGTCAAATAAATGATTAATAATTAATATTTTTGAATTTCTGAGAAATACGTGTTTTTTATTTGCCTAAACCTATCTCATTATCAACATTAATTTTTGTTTGAAGATCTTGGGCTACAAAGGGTTAAACATTATGATGCCATCGGTAATAATAAAAGACGATAGTGATCACTCAAATGTAGTAGCAGATCTTGTTAGAGAGCATAAGAGTCTCCTAGAAGTTCATGCGGCAGGAGTTCTGGGAGAATACAAGATCTGGAAAGAAAGTTTTAGAAGGGAAAAGAGAAATAATCCCGCTTATTCGGAACCAAAAAATATTCTAGATGTTCTAGATCTAGCGATCCACGATGGTAGAGGATAGGTTAACAGGGTTGGCACTCCTGCATATTCATTTGGATATTCCAGTAGACAAAGAGAAGATAATTGAAAGATTTGCAAAGAAAAAACACCGGAAACTGCAATTTGTAATTTAATTCTGTGTTCTGCACTATTATGTATCATTTGTTCATTGTTCATTTAGAAGTAAAATAAAAACGTACAAGTGTATTCATTATTTCTTTTCCCTTTTTATAATCCTTAGTTACTTAATTACCTACATATCTCTATTCAGCATATTGGATGCCCTAAATTCACACTATAATTTATTTTAACTATCTATAGACAGAAACCCACCCCCACTGCCCCCCCCCCCCAAAACAAGACGTAGATCCACGCCTGTGCCGGATTATCCAATAAGCATACCAGACAACTAGAGCTGTCAACTACAACAAGCGAAGCCGTCACCTCAGAAAGTTTTAACGATATTGGATCGTTCTGTCTCCCGTGAGGTGAGCGCAGAAGACTTGGGTTGAAAACAATCCACTGTCTAGTTACGCCAGTACTCCGTAAGATACCAAAGCCTTACCGCGAGATAACCCAGCGGGCCAAAACTCACGACCTTATTTCCAGTTGCATCCAGATTACTCCGGTCTCCCGACTGGTTACAGGTTCGAGGTTGCTTGCGCGGTCCTCTCCCTTACGTTGCGTTGATACGGTGTCTACCGAATCTCTCGCAGACCACGGCATCTTTTATCCAATTCGGTAGCCGATTGGTCGCTTGAAGAGCAGTTGCCATGAGGTTAACAACTACTCCCGCTCTATATAGGAGACAGTACTGTATCCAGACTTCCCCGGCTGTCGGTCAGAATGCACAATCGAATGGCTGACGCCGCACGTTGCGCAAACCGTCCAGGAGCGCTTGTAGGTTGACTCCTAAGGGAAACTGGCCCTCAGGCCAGAGTCGGAGGCGGCTGGATAGGTGTAGACCAGTGCGAATGGCCGGCCAGACAGTATAGCAGATCGTAGCTTCTCTTAGAATAAAATTGAAATCGAAGCGAATACTTCTCATATGCAAACGTTCGAAAAAGTCGCCAACGTTTACACGCGCCTAATGCTAACCAAAGGCGTTCGTCATGACGTACCCCTCTGCCCACTTCCCTCGCACCCTATTCCTACAATGCCCTCTCGCTCGAGAGAGCGTCTACTATGTATTATCTAGGTATGCTGTGAGCCAACGCAAGGTATACGCAGCGGCCTGTGGGCCCTACGTTTTTTAAGGGCTTCGCGACAAGGGATCATTTAAATTAAAATTCATTAAATTGTATTTAATAGATAGAAATAAATAATTAAATTGAAATTCTAAGGAGGAAATTTATATCATACTTTTTGATTCGCCTAATAGTATATTTGTTATAAATTACCAACAGTTGGCCGCTGCCAGCCTGTGCTATCGTATTTTGTTTATATGCGCGTCTTTTCTATGCGACATAAGCGTTGTCAGAAACGTTTAACGGCCCAATTTACCGGTGCGATCGTATTTTGTTTATATACACCTCTATTCTACACTACATCGTCGCCAGCATGTTGGAAAGACAAGAGGAGGGCCCGAAAAGTGCTGAGGTGTCCTCGTTATTTCACAGCCTAAGGGTCTCTACATGGGTTAATCCGGGACTGCATCTACACGTTGCGTTTCTTAGTAAAACCCTAGTTGCCGAATCGTTGTAAGACGTTGAACAATCTAATACGCTATATAATCAATAATTGGGCCGACCAACAACACAAATTGGACATCGTGGCCCAAGCTGCATGGAACCGTTCGAGACCCAGTGACGATTACAAGACTGGCGATTGCGTCTGACGCAATGAGACGTCACCGGGACTCCGACGAGGCCGCGGCTGCCGCTGGATAGGCAGCCACCACTCTGCCCCGAGCCTTGGATCGTCAGAAGTTCGTACCTTTTCACGATTTATTTTCCCACCAATTCCACGATATCAGTGCTGGATTATTCGACAGGCCAAGTAGGCACCGACCTATGGGCCTCGATCCCTACAAGGGATCGTTAAAATCATAAATTAATAAATTGTATTAAATAGATAGAAATAAATAAATGAATTGAATTTCTAAGGAGAAGATGTATAATAAACTTTTTATCCGCCTAATAGTATAATTGTTATAAATATCGACAGTTGCCGCTGCCAGCCTGTGCGATCGTATTTTGTTTATAATCCTGTGCGATCGTATTTTGTCTTTCTTTATTTCAGCCACCACTCTGCCCCGAGCCTTGGATCGCCAGAAGTAGCGTAGGTTCCTTTTCCCGATTATATTTTCATAATTCTATGATGCTGGTCTCCTAGATTTCGACCATTCCTAATGGTTTCGATGAAGGTTTGATCCAGATCTATGGGCCCTTAGAGAAAAATTCAAAGAGATAAATATTCTTACTGTTGCATCACAATATATATATATATAGGTATATATATATATATATATATATATATATATATATATATATATATATATATATATATATATATATATATATATATATATATATATATATATATATATATATATATATATATATATATATATATATATATATATATATATATATATATATATATATATATATATATATATATATATATATATATATATATATAAGAAAGTCTGTTGTATGTCCACAAGAATATTGACAAGTTAAAAAAAAGGGACACTCATAATGTTAATACTAGACATAAGCATAACCTTGTTGTACGTGCTACTAGTCTCTACAAAATAAGCAATTCTTTTTTGGGACAACATTGTCCCAAAAAAGAATTGCTTATTTTGTTATTGTCCCCTATATGTCCCCTATACATATAGGGGACAATAACAAACTTCCTCATACTATTAGAGAACTATCTGTAAATAAGTTTAAAGCCACCATCAAAGCAAAATTGTATAAAGCATACTATGCAATATCTGATCATGTAAACGACAAAACGGCTTGGGAGTAAGGCTTGGACGCATCATAAGAACATAAATAAAAAATAATATTTAATTGTGTTAATATGAATAAAGAACATTTTGATTTTGATTTTGATTGATCAATATGAAGATGGAATGGAAAGGATTAAACTCAATTTACAAACGCAATCAAATCAATGTTGTTTTGCTATGTGAAAAAATAGGTTCAACAATTACGAGTACTTTAAGAGGCCACCGGAAAAATTTAAAATAATTCATTGGAAAGCTTATTCAACAAGTAAATATAATAAAATTAATAAAAAAAACACGACTGCCGTTACAGGAAGCGAAATATTGTATTTACAATTATTTTTATTAAAGTTTTTTATAACATATTTGCAATTTATATATTTATCCATATAGGATATCCGGAAATACATATATACGTATATTTCCGGAATGTACTTGATCAGACCTTTATTTGACACTAAACACGATATATTTATGTTAATTTATTGACATTTGGATATTTAGACAATTACTTACTTAATACTTGGATAGTTAACACTGCATGGCACTCGGGATGACATAGCGATAACAATTCTAACAATTCTAACTTCTGAATAGGTTCAAGCGTTTAGAAATTACGGTGGATTGGAAAAAACAGAGAAGAAAACGGAAAACATACATATGAACCCAAAAACACATCAAACTAACTTTATTAGTGGGCAGTCGTTTAAAAAGTTACTAAAAAAGTTCTTATTGAAAACTGCTTTTTATGCGATCGAAAACTTCGTTATTATTTTAATTTTTGGGCTTTTTTTTAACAAGTTTTTTTAATTATTTTTACTTTTATTTTATTATGATAGCATTTTGATTATTATTATTAGCGTTTTAGCGAGTAGGTACACTTTATAATGATTTTTGAAGTGCTGGTGATTTAATTTTTTATTGTTTTTGGCCAATTACAATGTTGTTAATAACAAAAACAATTATGAAGAACTTTGAACTATGTATACCTGTTTTTTAAAGGTTTGAACTCTAGCTTAATTTCTATGGGTTCTCGGATTTAAAAGACCCAGAACTCATATTTAAGAGTATGGCACTTCAGATATCTTATAATCGTGTTTAAAAAAAAAACGTAATTTGCAATGTTTCGTGCGGTCGCGAAGGTCTTCCTTTTCGAAGGATCTGCCGTCCGTTTTACGATTCGCATCCGGTCGGAGGTTTTTGGAAAGCTTAAAGGTGTCTACGGGCGAACCCGTCACCCGAGGAAGTTTTGATCGTAGACGTATTAGGGACGATACAAACCTACCGTCTAGCAAATCCAACATACCCGTCAGAGGTCAACGCCTTACGGCGGGGCACCGGGAAGGTGACCTAGCAGGCAGCCTCGTGTCCTGACTACCAGCTTAGTTTAGAGGATATCTCCATCTGGACTTAATCATCGGGATACTTCCGATGCCCCTACTGGTTGCGGGTCCGAAATCGCTAGCGCAGCCTCTACCTGTCGTATTACAGTGGAAATTCAGTAGTACTTTATCGCGGATCTAGGCGTTCTTTGCCCGTCATGCCACTCAAGATCAGGTAACAAATAGGTCGTTTCAAGAGTTTTATGATCAATTAACTAGAGCTGTCGACCACAACGGACGAACCCGTCGCCTCAGGAAGTTTTAACGATATTGATCGTTCTGTCTCCCGTGGCGTTAGCGCAGAAGACTTAGGACAAAACAGTCCATCGTCAAGTTCCCGTAAGGAGCCAACGCCTTACCGCGAGATAGCCAGGTAAGTCACCCAGCAGGCCGACACTCGCGCCCTTACTTTGCCACTTTGCCAGTTGCAACCAGATTTCTCCAGTCTCCCGACTGGTTATGAGTCACTTACGCAGTCCTCTACAAAACAGTGATACGGCGTTTGCCGAATCTATCGCGGACCACGGCGTCCTTTATCCGACTTTCACCCGGAATCAGGTAGCCGATTGGTCGTTTCAAGGGCAGTCGACGTAAGGTGAACAACCACTCCCCGCTCTATAGGATACAGTACCTACTGTTTCCAGACACCCCCGATTGTTAGTCAGAATGCACAATCGATTGACTGACGCTGCACAGTGCTCAAACCTACCAGGACCGCCAGAAGATGACTCCTGGGGGAATCTGGCCTACAGGCCAGAGTCCTATTCATATTCATATTCATATTCATTTTATTAGTATACTGGTATACAAGTCAGATACAGATTAGCAAACATTCATACATATTAGTAAACAAACATTTTTTTATCGTGAAGAAAAGATAAAATAAACAAAACAAAACGAAGGAAAAAACACAAGAATAATGTAAAAAGAAGAAATACAAGACAAAATGCAAAGAGATCATTAAATATTTTTGCCACCAAAGCATTTTAGACTTCACTCGCGTAATATTCCTCCAGTGAGTAAAATGCCTTATCTGTAAGGTATCTCTTAAGGCGTCTCTTAAACACGTCAAGAGATTGCGCCTGCCTAATGTGCTCGCTGAGTTTGTTGTAAACCGCTGGGCCGGCGATATAGGCTAGCCTCTTCTACCCGGGCTCGTACTTCATTAAGTGGAGGCCGCCGTTGACCCGTGAGTTTAACTGACCCTGAACATATGGGTCTTAGTGGCCAACTGCAATAGGGCCCATTAAGTCCCTTTATGATCAATCAATCCTTTAAAAAAACATTTATTATCAATGTTATTATAGATGACCAAATAAATTACTATTGGTTTCGCCGTCAATGCCATCAGCGCCAACTGTATTTCGCTGTCGCAGAAAAGTTGCCAAAACGTTATATGTAGTTGAACAATCTAATACCACATATAATAAATGCCCGAGGGTGCGATCTGGGCGGCCAACATTATGTTTCGAGTTAGGTCGCTATAAAAAGTGTTCTGACGCTGATCCGTAATTGTTTATGGTACTATGAGGGCTTCAAAGGAATCCATGGATTTCAACGTGTGTTGAAAATAACACCGAAATAATACATACTAAACTATATAAAACACTGTTGTTCAACGGTTTATATTAAGGGGCGCTTATCAATTCGAGTTTAAACGTCGCGTCGCTTCTGTGGTTAAACAGCTGAGGGCATTTCAGGGGTGATTCCAATGGACGTTCAAATTTTTATAGCCAACATTTTTTGTGCTATTATGGATCTATTCTTCTTTGAATATTTCGTTTCTCTCATGACATTAGTCTAGGTATCTAGCTAGTTTCTAGGTACCTATATTAAGTACCTATATCATGTGTACAAATTATTTATTTGGTAATTTGCAATTATCTATAGTAAATGGACATATACAATTATAATGTCATAGAGACAGTTTCTGTCATAACATGTTATGACAGAAACTGTTGCCAGTGATCCTATTTTAATGTCGCCTAACTAGGCAATAGCCTGTTCTAAGGCGGACATTTAAATTGTTTTAAATATATTAGGAACGAATAAAAAAAAGCTAAGTAATGTAGAATATAGAAAATTTAGTAATGTAGAATAAAGTAATTCTTACAAGCTGGAAAATTATATATAAAATTGAAAACATAAAATTGAAATTGATAATATAAAATTAACTAGTATTTAAATAATCATAATTGCTTAAGAATAGAGTGAGATAGTCACATATAGTTAAAAAAAATTACCATTAGTAAAAATAAAATAAAATGGGAATTAAAATACAAGGGGGGATGAAAGACCTAAAATTGTTAACCGTAGCATAATCATGATAAAAAAATATGTACAAATAAAAAGTATGTACGTTATCATAATTGGTTAAAAATAGAGTAATATAATCAAACCTAATTGTAGAAATTAAAATGTAGTAAAAATATAAAAATAACATTAAATGAGTAGAAGTGAATTAACTTCTAAATTATTAAAAGCAAATGAAATCAAATCAAATCATAAAAACGAACACATAATTGTAAAGAATAGTTGTATTACGTTTACAATTGTGGTATTGTGATTGATTTTATTAATAATCACATGAAGAAAGCTTACTCGTAAGAAAGTATCATTCAGTCAATAAAGACACTAATCATGCTTTTCGATATTTAATTACATTACATTACATTACATTTTCGTCGTGTCCAATTGACGGCTAAAGACCGCTCTTGGACGTGACAAAATAATTGTGCTAGGTAGTAAGTCTCGTTACTACTCTTTACTGAACATACATAGGTAGTCAAGAATTAACTACTAGATTATCAAACTATAAACATAAATAATCGAAATAGAAGCCTAATATTTGAAGTAGTTAGTAATTTGAAAAGATACGTAGTAAAATTATTCATCGTAATATTCAAATTGATTATATTGCAATACTATTCTAATCTGGAATTCTATCTGTATATTGGACAATAATACTTTATCGAGATAAAATGGTATTGACATATCCAAAAGCGAATTATCATCCGATCGGACTAGCAAATGCAGGATGTACGTGGCAGATTATTTATATCAATCAAACTGAACAATAAAAACCAATAAAAAATGTTTTTGATTTAATTTTTTTTTGAAGTTTCCTTTACATGAGATTTATTCTATATCAAAAAACTGAGTTGAAAATCATGCCCAGCTTTTTTTAATTTAGGCCTTCGTTACGAGAAAAAATAAAAATTAAAGAGTTTAAATAAAAATTCAGGTTTGCTCGGTAACAAAAGCCTAAATAAACAAATACCATTAATAATTATCAACATATTGTGAATTGAAATCCCGTAATTTCAGAAAAAACTGATTATCTATTTATGAATCTGAAAAAAAATAGGTTTGATTTTTGTTTGGTTTTATTTGATATTGGTATGATTATTAATATTTTATTACAGTTTAATTTGAAAGTTATTTTATGCCTTATTTTTGACAGTCCAAATTAGAAATATTAAATTTTTGGTTTAATTTTTATGTTCTGTCTTTTATTTCTCTTTATTTGGAAATAAAAAATCGCGTATTTAATATCGTATGCCTAAATGACATATCGTGTGGCATTAATAATGTTGTAAAAATCACCTCTTAACAACACATTTGGCCCGATTACTTTCATTTATGGACTAAAATCGGAATTAGTTCATGCGAGCGAAACAGGCCCAACACGATAGAGCTGAATATAAAATGAATGATTGTCACTTTTCTAGCAAAAAGAACTACTAATCTATAAATGAAAATGGAATGCTGTTCGTTGGTGACCGCATATTATATTGAACGGCTTAAGAGCCTTATTACAAAATAGCGTAGGTATTCTTTTAAAATGAGTTGAAAAAATGAACGCATTTTTTTTTGGATGTAACTATAAAAGATAGGATAAATAAATAAATAAATAAATAAATAACTATTCAACCCTGGGAGAAAACCGCGGCACTGAGCGCTCTTCTCTTGCGCAAGCAAATATATACACAATTTCTAATTGTTTTTTGCAGTGTTTTCTCCTTTCTAATGACAATAATTTATATTATGTCGTATTGCTAAAAGAGTGAACTTTAATATAGTATAAGTATTATATAAGAATCTTATTTTATTTCTGAGAAAATTAGAATGATACAGGAAGACTTTTTTTTAATTTTGTGTAATTGTAAGTAATGTATACCTTGGATATGTGGTCAAAAAACGAAAAAATAAAGCCGTAGTGTACATCAAGAATACATGATGGACATAAAAAAAAATAGTATACGGTTTTCGTTGTAGTGATATTACTATATTAAGGAGCTCAAAGTTTGCCTTCCGAGCGTTTTACGAATAACGACTTTCGGAAAATGGGCTGAATAAGTAAATAATATTCGTTATATCTAAAATTAAAGGCCGCTATGGTCAACATCAAGAAATGGTCCAGGTAATTCAGTAATTAAAGTTTGTAGAAATCTCTTCATTTCTTGGAATTAGAACGCCAAAAATCCACTTTTCTTGCGTTTCTGGAAAAAATATGTGATAGGGCTCTTAACCGATTTGGCTATTTATTTTTATTTTTTGTAGTGGTCCAATAAGGTCCTAAGTCCCAATAAGGTCCTAAGCCCCAATAAGGTCCTAAGGATCCAAAATAGAAAAATTGCCGGAAAATTGCAAAAAACTGAAAGTATTTTGCAATTTTCCGCTCACGATTCGAACGATCGAACATCCGTAATTATTTTTTTGAATAAGATCAACATATTAGGTTGATTCTTGTTTGTTTTGATGTCTATGCTCTCGGGATGGAAATATTTCAAACGAATGTATTCAATTGCAATAATCTGGAAGACCTAAGAAGAATCCTCAAAAACGTATCCCAGCCTAAACTAAAATAAAATCACTTTATTCTTTATTTTTGTGTTGTTTTGCGATCTGTCTAATAAATGTACTTATTTTATTTATATTCCATGTTTTTTATTTCGGTATTGATATGTATTTTAAGTTGGAGTTTGAAAGAGGGGAGGGGGGTTGGAGGGGGGGGGGAATGGGGGGGGGGTTGTCTGATTGCCGGGAAAGTCTTGGGGTGACAAAAGTGATTTTTTACTTTGTTTACATATTACGATCACAAACAAATTTATTGAAATTTGGACAGGTCAACGTCGGTCGGGTCAGCTAGTGAAACATAAAACCGAATAATCTAAGAGAGGACGAAATGTTTTCGAACTCGTTCAGCTGGCTTAATGTTCTTTATGTTCATTTTATATTCCGCTCTAACGCACTGCTCTGTCTCGTTCGCATGAACTATTTTCTGATATTAGTTCAAGAAGCAACGCAATCGAGCCCAATCTAGATTAAACTTATTCTATTTTATTCAATTCAATAAATAAAATACTTACCATCGTGTATATCCGATCCACCATCCGATCAGATAATAAGATATGTTTACGACCTGCGAAGACCAAATCACAATCAATTTGGCTAGCCTTTATTTATAATTTAATCCAGCGTTCGCAGAATTTTATTTATTACCTCGTTTCATAATCGATGGTTCGTTTTATCGTCCTTCTATGGACTGGTCGTCATTAATAAAAGTGTGTCCGAATTGCCGTTAAAAAAAAAAAGAGAACTCGTAATTTATATCGTTATATAAAAGCGATTAGTAGGACCTAATCGAGGAAGTCCAAACAGGCTACAGATTTATTTTTAGTTGATTAACTACCTACTAACATGATGCATTTTCGGGTATATCTTTGCTATTTTCAAAGAAAGTTATAAATATATATTACAAATTAAATTACTTGATTTGGTGGCTTTTTCAATTGTTTATTTACAGTGACCTCCAGGTATTTTATTTCTTTTGGTAGATTTAATAGCTTTCCAAAAAACATTCTTCTTCTTCATTAGCGCGCATTCGCCCACCGTTGGGCATACGCCTCTCCAATCACTCTCCATTCAGATCAGTTGTCCGTTTCCCTCATCCAGACAGGTCCAGCTGCCTCCTTGATGTCATCGGACCATCGGGCCGGTGGTTTACCCACGCTTCTTCTGCCTAGCCGGGGTCTCCACTCCAAAACGCGCTTGCTATACCGTTCCTCGTGTCGTCGGGCCACGTGGCCGGCCCAAGCCCATTTCAGCTTGGCCACTCTTTGATCCACGTCGACCACCTTCGTGCGCTATCTGATGAGCTCGTTTCGGACTCGATCGCGCAACGATATGCCGAGCATGACTCGCTCCATGTTACGCTGCACCACCTTAAGCTCGTGGATCATCCCAGCAGTCAGTGTCCATGTCTCACAAGCATACGTCATAGCCGGTAACACGCACTGATTATACAGCTTTGTCTTGAGCGATTGGGGAATTCTGGACTTCAGCACGAAGCTCAGCTTCCCGAAGGCTGCCCATCCCAATTGTTTTCTTCGCTTTATCTCTGCCATCATCGAGTCCCGGCCGTGCTTTATAACCTGTCCTAGGTATGTGTACTCCTGCACCTGCTCCAGCGGTTGTCCATTCAATGAAATGGGATTCGGCGTGAGATCGGCTTTCGCCATAACCTTTGTCTTGTCCATGTTCATCTTAGGACCTGTTCGCAGGGATGCGTTACAAAGGGCGTTACAAAGAGTCACGCAGCAAAAAGATCTGGGCATAACGATAATGGGCGTTCTGAAAAGGAGTCAGAATATTACACAGATCGTGAAAAGGGCCTACTCAATTATGTACCACATCAGCAAATCATCCCACTATATCACACCAGACTTATTTCATTATGCAAAACCTTCATCAGACCAATGTTGGAGTGTGGAGGATTACAGATCCGGAATCCTTACTTTGTAAAAGATGAGGATCTCCTCGAGAAAATCCAGCACAGTGCGACCAAGATGCCAATGGGTTTTAAAAAGCTGGAATCGCAGCTGCAGATTTCAACTCCCACAGACGTAGGTATAAGACAGTACTTCGGCATAGAAAATATATTGTAATATTTTTGTATGGAATTATTATATAATGGTTTTTCGCCACAACCTGATAGGCATGCACAGTTCTGCTCTTCTCGATAATGCTCGGTTCTCGTCGGGCGGCCGACCTCGGCCCCGGATATCCCGAAAAATAAAGGT
This sequence comes from Micropterix aruncella, assembly GCA_944548615.1. Classification (NCBI taxonomy): domain Eukaryota; kingdom Metazoa; phylum Arthropoda; class Insecta; order Lepidoptera; family Micropterigidae; genus Micropterix; species Micropterix aruncella. The sequence continues at coordinate 27,877,319 of OX155966.1, read as the reverse complement.
CTCAACAAATTGTGTTTTTATATGAATCAATATTTTTATATAATTTATATTAATAATAATTTATTTTAATTATTATTTAATGAATGAGAATATTCAATATTAATAATAATCATATGATATGATGTTGCCACTTTACTTACATGAAACTTGGGTAGATTGTTACAAGGCCGTTTGAAATTTATAAATCGTATAGTGTTCATAAAAAGAAATATGAAAATATTCGTGAGCTGATTGCGCGTTAGGGGAAAAGTCGTCAGTCGGACCATTGAAAATTCCGCGCGTCGTAGAGCGTATGAGCGATGAATGTATGAGAATGTATGAGCGCAATCATACATTCTTGCTTCGGCTGACGGTCTTTCCCCCACAGCAGCTGATTGTCACACGCTTTTATTAGGTCGACCTGTATGTAACTGTGTAATGGAATCTAAGGTATCTGTAACTATGTAATAGGAATCTAATTTAACCATCTTCCAAGGATCGTAGCGTCATGAAAATTGGCAGCTGTATGTAGTTCTGACGACAATACAATAATATGGTACTGTCGAACTGATTGATGATGGAGTCGGAAGATATGAACTGGAACTTCATGATGGATCATAGCTGTGTTTGGACTTGTTAGAAAAGTCTTGGAATGAACTTTGGTTGGTGCGAAGTAATGGTGCGCATTCCAAGTAATGTAGATGTAATGGTGCGTGGAAAGTACTACAAGTAATGGTGTCGTATAGTTGGCCGCGAAAGTCGTGGAAAGTACTACAAGTAATGGTGTCGTATAGTTGGCCGCGTCGTCGTATAGTTGGCCGCAAAGCGTATTTTTAGTGTTTTTATTAAACTATTGATTTATTTTCATTCCCCCCTCTACGGCCCAGCTGACTATTTTTTTAAAATATTATCTGACGTCTTTAATCCTTGGATAAAAAAATCAGGTGATCTAAAAGGATTTTATACTAAACATTTCTCGATATGTTTCTCAGCATCTTACGCTCGCGTCCACCGCTACTGGACCAGCTGACGGTAATTTTCGTCATTCGCTATAAATATGGCATCTATTTTCAATGTTAACATCAGTCGGCATGAAATGACTAGGTCAAAAAGACCTCTACCTTCCAGACTACTCGGCTGACGGTCTTTCCCCCGCTATAAATGCAGTTATTGTCTTTATCATATTTCTATACATGTCCGAAGTCATGTGAAAAATTTTCAATCGGTTGAAAATAATTTTATTTCCTTTATATTTTTGCAAGTTCACACGCGCAGCTGACGTGTAATCCTTCCTCTGCTGACTATTTTTTAAAAATATTATCTGACGTCTTTAATTCATGGAAAAAAGTAATCTAAAATGGTACAAAACAACTTTTTTTACATGTTGCATGTCGTCCCATAGCACCCACCCCCGCGGGTGCGTCAGCTGACCTTTATTTTGGTTGTCAATCAAAGCTTATTTATTAGTATAGTTACGAATCTAGCGGCATAAAAACACTACAAGATACACCCCTACCTGCCGGACTACTTGTCATGACTGTATTTACCACTACTTTAGAGGAGTTAAGTAGTTCATTCATGAATTCGCAGAGCGGTGAACGCGTGTCAAACCTTTATTCACAAGTAAAGAAGTTCAAAATTGTAATTATAAGTTTTTTAAATATGTTTTTTTTATAAAATGTTTATTAAAAGTTTCTTATTTGCTGGTACTGATTCACTCATATATTCATACCGAATCTGCCGATCGAGTGAACTGTCGCATTGTTTGTAACTCCAGTGTAACGCCAATTAAAAATAGTTAAAGTCAGCAAAACTATTTGAATTTCGTATAATTCAAACGCGAATACCGAGTTTTAAAAGTGTGCGGTGTTTTAAGACTAGTCTCACGTAGGTGTGTGCCACATTTTTTAACATTTATAAGTGTTCATTTAATTGGAATCGGACTAAATAAATCTAGGAAAGACTGCGAGGCATTATTAAAATCTCTTGAATGAACATATTTCTATTTATTTCTATTTATATATGTATATATATATATATATATATATATATATATATATATTATGCAAATTTACGGTTATATTGTTTTGTATTGTAGAACATTCTTTTAACTTCTATATTATATAAAAAATGGCATTGCAAATTGTCATTTTCTTTGATAAATAGTTATCAAGGCACTTTTGCATATTGTAAATATATACTCGTATTATCATAATAATATATTTTAAATTTTTAAAATATCATATTATATGTATGTACTTATTTATAATAATTTTTATTTATACATACTTTTAATATACATTCATGTAAAGTCTATGCGATTATCGTATCTATGTATGTATTATATTAGATGTAAGAATATTTATTTATGAATATTTGAACTACCTTCTGTTTAATATGGTCTCTTCAAAATTTTTAAATTTTAGAATAAATTAATTACCTCCATCCTTGTATTATTAAATGTAAATACCATTGCAATATAAAGTTTTAAAAAAATAAAGAAATAAAATATAAACCTAAAAACGGATATATCATGCTCTTTAGGCAGGCAATATACGATTTCTGTTGGTACCACCTCGATACAGGTTATTCCTAGTGAGGTGGTAAACCACAAACAATCATTTCTGAATCTCTTTCCGAGTTAGGAAGTAAATTGGAAAACTGTTCAATTAATTATAAAATATTAGGCTAAGAGAATGTTTTTGCAACTAAATGTATTTTATGGACTTGAATAAATATATAAAATAAATAAATAAACTCACTCACTCACTCAAACAACGAACCATCCTGATTTTTTTAATAAAAAAAGGCCATCCAGTGGAAATGAAAGTTTCTAGGATTATATTTATTTTGTCATGATTACGACTAGATGCTGAAAGAATTGCTCTATGAGTAATCAGTCGCCTGCGTGCAGTGAGATTGGGAACGCATTTTTTTTATGTTTCGGAATAATTTCTGCTGTCAAAGAACCTCGTCAAACTTTGTCCGGTAAAAAGGATATGGTAAGCATCCGGAACTATTCTTATAATTAGATTTCAGATAACTTACCTGCCATATAGAGTTTTGATATGAATACTTGCTCAAATGTATTTTTGTAGGATTTATCTCAAAAATTAGGTATTGACGTAAGCTGCATGAAGAGATCTGGAGCGTTCTGGACATGGCCAGGAGATGAAGATCGGATGCTGTATAAGCCCAAAGACGTGTCGAAAAAATAGAACGACCAGTTCTTGAGTTTTCTAACGGCAAAACAAATATAATATCAGAGTTGCAGAGCATCCGAGGAATTTAATGTATCATTTCTGTCAGTTTAATTTTGTTTTCAATCTATCACTGAACTGATTGGTATTTTTTTTGTAATGTTAAAAAAAAGTGATCTACGTTCTAAATATATCTTTTTCATTGCGTATTATGTATGATAGCCTGCTGTATATAATCAAATGCAAAGCAACATACATACCAGCCTAACGAATTGATACTGATTTAATGACATTTCTGTTGTGGTACATTGTTGGGCACATTGCCACCATTCAATGTACCACTTTTCAAAAAATCACAGAAACATCCTGGGAGACTATTTCAAATATATTAGAACTTTACCGTATACCTTATATACTCTTTTTTTAATAAAAATATACACCAAAAATATATCTAAAAACTATAAAGGGTTATCGCTAAAATTATATGAAAATTGGTACATAGATAAAGATAAGATAAAAGTATTTATTTCCAATACAACCATAACAATTGTGTAGGAATGACATTAATTAATCTTAAACTAGTTACTCAATTTACCCAAGAGATGATATACAATATATAACTTTAAACTTACCCATTTACAAAAACAAAGACTGTATCATAACAGTTTACAAGAAAACAATTGTCAATAAATAATATGTATTAGATTAAGTGGGTAGATACGATATGTATTTTCAAAATATTTTAAGAAGTCGTTATGAGCATACAAGTTGATTTTAAGCAGATAGACTCGGATGGGTCTCTTGAATATATCGATGTTTTTAATCGCTTTTAATCTTTCAGGCAATTTATTAAAATGTTTGAGGCCTAAGTATCGACTAGGATAAGTATCGACTAGGAAACCAGTCGCCTGGAACTTGGCAGTACGTGCTACGAACGGTTGGAGATACTGGGATTTATTCCTGGTGCCATGCAGATGTACTTCCTCGTGGGATATCGCCGAGCTCTTATTGCAATAGAATTCGGAAAGAGCTTCTTGAGCAAATATCGCATATACGGTCAATATCCCTAGTTTTTGGAAGTGTTCACGACATGACTGCCGTGTTATGGCAGTTTACAGTATGGCAGTTTACGGATAGTTATGGCAGTTTACGGTTTATGCTTCATTTCCCAAAGATGTAACAACCAAAACAAAATTTAGCATTTCAGCCATTTATTTAATTACATGTTTAAGTGGTGAAACAATCACGTTAAAAATACAAATATTAACATTAACGATGCACCAGCCTAACGTCAAAACAAACAACAAAATATCTATCTACGATAAAATTGTCAATAATAATAAATTTGTTGTAGTCCTGCCTCGAGACTAGATATTTAGAACTGTAAGCAATCATGTTTAGGAGTCTATTCGTCTTCTTCGCTGTCTGCGTCTTTGAAGATCTTTGCTTTGGATACGGCATCGAAGCGCTTCTGGGTTTTCAGCCAGACGGTGGACCGGCGGACGGCGGCCGCTGCCGCTGCCGTAGGGGCGTCTCCTCGAGGAGCCATCACGCCCCCGGAGCCGAGGCCCATGGCACCAGTGTTGGACACCAGTGCAACCTGGAACAAACGTATTGATTAAGTACGCAATTGAAAAATAAAAGGTTTTAGTTTAACCCTTCGAGTAGCGGCATAATTTCATGGCAGACCGCGGCAATTTATTGGAATTTCTTGCAATATCGCCGCGCTCGACAAAAAGTACTATAACTATGGACCTACTATAACAATCATAAAAAAATAACTGTGCAATGATCGCATTGACATTGCGTATATAGAATACTAGCTGACCCGTGCCCACTTCGTTGGGCGGTAAAACTTTTTACTTGTGATGAAATTATGAGTGTGGTTTGGTTAATACTTAGTGCTATGATTTATTTCCTGACTGTCAAAAGAAGGGTTATATTTTTACTGCATATGTATGTATGTATTTGCATGCCAATTTGACTATATTACCGTTATTTGTGAGCGTCTCCTTGTGAGTGTCTTATCTCTTTAAACATTTATGCAGTAAAAGGGAAATTATATGCAGTAAAAGGGAAAAGTCTTTTGAAAAGTCACTTGAGACGATAAATTTACTTATTTTGATATGAATTCATAATTGTTGATAATATGACCAATAAACATCACCTAACGATTTAAATTATGTTTTTAATATAAAACACTACTTTTAGTGACAAATATAAAAGTTAGACATATGCTGTCGCTGACTGTTTTGTAGGCATTATCAAGCTCTACAATTTTTCTCTAGAACTTCATTATATCTCTCATCGTTAAGGCAGCGTTAGTTAGAAACGTTTTCGTTCGACCGTTTTTTCTCCGACTTACTTTGCAAATCCGACTACCACGAAAAAGGCTTTTCATTTTTCGGATTAATATATAGCCTATGACACTCACAAATAGCGTGGCTTTCTATTGGTAAAAGAATTTTCAAAATTGGTTCATTAGATCCAGAGATTACTTCCTACAACCTCACAAACTTTACCTCTTTATAATATTAATATAGATTTTTTTTAAACCTGGTGGGGTGTAGAATTTACCCTCATTTGTCAGCAAAGACAAAGCAGAGGGCAAACTACAAGATGGAGATCCTGGAAACATATTTAAAATTAAAATAATAGTTGCAAAAACTAAATGAACACGCTTTTGTAAGTATTGCACTAAAAGGCAAACATTAATCAACCACTCTGTTATCACTGTTTACTAAGGTAAACAGTGATAACAGAGTCCCTTATAAGTAAGGGACTTAAAGTACGCCATGATTGTAATTAACTATATTATTTGTGTGTAAAAAAGTGTGGAGCGCTTTTTCTAGCATTTGTTTAGGTACATAATTATCGATGAACATTTGTCCTGGCAATCACACGTGGACGAGGTAAGTCGTAAAATATTTGCTAGTTTTCACCCTCTGCAAACACTCAGAAGATTTCTCCCTATGGACACAAAAAAATCTCTTGCACAGTCTCTCCTCTTACCTTTCCTTGACTATGCAGATGTGGCTTATCTCGATTTATCAGAGGAACTGCTCAACAAACTTGAACGTTTGCAAAATGTATGCATACGATTCATCTTCGGTTTACGTAAGTATAATCACGTGTCCGACTATAGGGCACAGTTAAAGTGGTTGCCAGTACGCCAAAGAAGAAATGTTCATATACTTGCTCTCCTATATCGTGTACTCTCCCAATTAACACCATCCTATCTCCACGAGCTTTTTGAACCACTAAGTTCCCACGGTCTCGTACTTCCGTCAGCCTCTGACACTTTATTAAAAATCCGAGTCATAATAGTGATTTCTATTCCTATTCTTTCTGTGTCTATGGTGCAAGACTCTGGAACGATCTCCCAGCAAATATACGAAACTCGCCTTCTTTACCATCGTTTAAGACTCACCTTAAGGATTACTACCTTTCTAATACGTAACCAGTTCTTCCCTTTCTGTCCTCTTCCTCTCCCAATTTCCTCTCCTCGGGCATTATTAGTTTTAAATTCTTCCACTTGTCTTTATGTTATGTAATAATCTTTATTTTCACAATGCGCGCATGTACCACTATGTTTAGGTTAGTTGTAAGACATTGCCATGTGGCAATAAGCTCGCCTTTTTGTATACTCATTAAGTGCAAATAAAGAGTTATTATTATTATTATTATTATTATTATAATGGGCTCGATTGCGTTTCTTTCTGAATTAAAATCTCAAATTAGTTTAAGTGAACGAGACAGAGCAATGCGTTAGAGCGAAAGGTGAAATGAACGGTTGTCGCTTTTCCGCATTAAAACTACCCACCAAAGATATAACACCCGAATCTAAGACCGCATGAAATGTACCCAAACTTATTCGGACGCCTATAAGTTCGACAGTTAGTGTTGGCGCGGAAAAATCGACGATCGTTGATTTCATATTCCGCTCTAACGTATTGCTGTGCTTTGTTCGCTTGAACTAATTTCCAATTTAAGTTCACGAAGAAACGCAATCGGGCCCATAATTTCATAAAATGCTTTATGGAAGCATTTCACTGAGAAGCATAATGATGATTTGATATGAAGAAAAAGCGCCCCACACTTTTACACGTAAATAATATAATTAATTATAAACATGGCTTACACTAAGTCCCTTAAGGGCTCTCTAGACGATCAAGCATGCTTGTCAAGCATCGCGTCGCGGGCTGAGAGAGGATCGTAAACCGCTGGAAATATGCAAATATTTTTTAAAATATTTACCAATAATGCCTAATTTTGTAGTTTTATACCAGGGAGTCGCGTCATTTATCAATCAATTACGTCTAATTAACGTGACTCCCTGGTATCAACTACAAAATTAGGCATTATTCCTGCGGTTTAAGATCCCCTCTCAGCCCGCGACGCGATGCTTGACAAGCATGCTTGATCGCCTAGAGAGTCCCTTACGGGTTAAACAGTGATAACAGAGTGGTTAATTATTTTTTTGCTTATTAGTGCAATACTTACAAAAGCGCGTTGATTCAGTTTCATCAAAAAAAGGTGATAAGACTAAAAATTTATTTTAGTCGTCACAATTTTAACATTCATGATTAGAGTACATCTCAAGACGATTCCAACAAGCTGAAACACGTTAAGCATTCATTGTGCCGTTATTGAGTTGCAGTGCCAACCTTCCGGCTCCATCATCAGACCCTGGAAACCATTCGAGACCAGAGTACATCTCAACCCGGTTCCAACAAGCCCAAACACGGCTCGGATACTTTGTTTCTATAATCAGTTCCTGTGACTACCTTCCGCCTCCATCATCAAATCAGCTCGATGGTAACATATTATTGTATTGTATGAGAACTACATACAATTACCAAGTTTCATGTTGATACGGCTGTCATAAGTGGTTGAAATTCGACTGGCAAGATTCCGTTAATTGATAGATTCATACATACAGATGAAGCTAATAAACGTGTGCCCCTAGAATGTGTAACGTCCCTTCCGGGATGCAAAAGTTACGGCCGAGTTTTTACTTCACAAGTTAATAACTGTCACGGCGGCTTTTTTTTAAATTGTAAACACCTCTCATAACTTTAGCTTCGATCGATTCGAAGATCAGAAATTTGGATATATAATATTAGTTTAAAATCTTTCAAGAAGACTGCTTATCAATTTTTAAAAGTATGGATTTAGGACTTACTCAAAGCGGTACTTTTTAACCCCAAATCAATCACAGCCATGTTTATAAAACTTGTTTACAGTAAACACTTTAATGCAGCGTTTACTTTAAATGTTTACCTATTAGTATTTTGTTTTATTTTCGTGGAACCCGCCTTGTTGCCTATTGGCACCATCTTCTAGGGGGGTATTTGTAGCATCACGCAGTCAACCACTCAAGCGGTCACCCATCCCAGTATTGACCGCGCCCGCCGCTGCTTAACTTCGGTAACAACGAGGAGAACCGGTGTCAACGGGGCTACGGACATCCTACAGGCTGAACGTCCATTGCCGCTTCCAGGGTTAAGCCCTCCTTTAGCTCCATTTTTTCGAAACAAAATTTATATATTATTGAAATTTGCTTTTTATAAGAAAAAAAAGCAATAAGCGCGCGGCGCCAGCTGTAGGTAAAATATCGAGAATATTGTTTATTCGCAGTATTTTACCTACCGATAGATTTCGCAGCGCGCTCAACGCTTCTTAAACTTTAATTACAAAATGCAGTTCGAATTTACAATAAGTATATATTTTTTTATCAAAAGTTGCTTATTTTTATCAAAATTCCCCCCTAAACCCTCCCTCCCCCCCCCCCCCACCACTACCCCCCTCCTCCCGCTCACCCTTCACCCCCTCCCGTTACCATTCTTAGCCCCCCCACGCCCGCGCGGAAATCCAGCAGACAACTTTATCATTTTTTATTTTTCTCTTTTGATGACATATATACAGACCGAGATTTTTTATAGACACCTCAACCAAATGATTACATTTAGCCGTTCTCTCAATTTGGCGGTTACAGGATAAACACGTTTCAAATTAATAATATATAGACTACTTTTATTATTTAATGTTTTTTTTTTAATTTTTAAGTGATTATTATGTTTGTTTATTTTATGTTACTATAACAATTTCGTAGCCATTATGATCTTAGCATATAAAACCAATAGATTAAAAAACATTTTTCATAAAATCACATTTAATATTGCTATTATACAAATTTGTGGTTTCCTTGGAATAGGCGCTGCTAGGAGTGACGCAGAATTATTGCTTAAATAATTAGTATATATTTTCTTGAATAAATCAATCGAAATACTTTTGAGTAGTGCAGATATAGAGAGAGTGAAGAGCATAAGTGGCAGACTAGACACCCCTCTGTATGAGTCCCCTTGAGACAGTGCACCAAGAATGACACCGAAGGTCGGGGGCTCAATAAAGTCACGGTGACTTTGCAAAAAACCGTCTCGCAACAAAAGTGCTGAAAAGTTTGCCCCGAGTACGGGGCGAACGGATGGGGGAGGAATTGAATACATTTGGCGAAATGGCGGGCGGCGCGCGTCTCAGGAAGGAAGCGGCCGCGACCTTCGCGTCTGCGGCGCCGCCGTCGGACACCCCTGCCCCTTTCAGGGGTTCTCAATCATCGCACATAATTAATTAAAGGTGATCAAAACTAATTAAAAAGTTAGGTACTAGGGAAAATGATAAATATAATTATTTTGTGAAAATGATATATTTTTTACTTCCTCGGGCCACCAACCGACCAGGAGCGAAAGTATTGTGAACGCGCAATAGTAGATTGTATCACAAGGGAGCAAAATAATATTTTTACGGCGAGGGCGCTTTTTTGAATCCAGAGCGAAGTGAGGGATTCTAGAGTAGAAGTGAGAAATTCTTTAGTAGAATCTTGAACGTAGCGAGGGATTCAAAAAAGCGCCCGAGCCAAAAATATTTTGGGCCCGAGTGATACACTCTACCTTTCATCACCCTCTACGAGAAAATAACAACGACAAAAACAATTATTATTGACGTTCGCGCGTTTTTAATTTCATTTTATTCAGCCGGCGGCGCGACTAGTGGCCGTCGTACCAGCCAGTCTTTATTCAAACAATATTTGCGTTCGATTTCTTCGGCGCTGAAGACTAAGATGTTCCAAATTTAAAAAGTGCGCCGCAAAGATAAATTGCGGCGCACTTATTCAAAAAGTGAGCCGCAAAATTAATTGCGGCGCACTTATAAAGTTTCTTATAGAAAACACCACTTTTAGGCGCACTTAAAGACGAACCAAGTCGTCCTTTTCGAATAGATGGGATGAAAAAAAGATTGTTCGATATGAAGACGGAAATATCCAGTTTGAGCCCCTCTGAGCCGATTAAGACCATTTCCAGATTGAAGTCTGCCTGTGTGAGCATTCCTCGACGATAGTGCCCAAATGCATAAGGCGACATGAGCAATCAGAAAAATATCCGAAATGGGCGGACACGCGAAAAAAAAGCAGGGCCAATTTTGTAGGGTTTAGCCGATAAAAATCCAGCGTTGACGAAGCGTCAGGCACAGATTCAACGTCCGCTCGCGCCGGCGACCGGACGCATACTAAACTTTCGATCGCAGCGGTAGCACGGAATAACTGTCTTTGCGCAGTGGTGCTAAAAGGGCGTTAATGTTAAAGCATATTTAGTGTAACGCCCAGAGCGCTCTCACATTTCAATTAATTGTAATTAATTTAGGGCCTAAATAAAAAAAAATGTGGCTAAGCGCGACGCTAGATAATTAACCAGTCAATATAAAGACTAAAATAAGAAACACTCACCGCTTACATTGTAGGAGTAATCGCACCTAAAAGTTTTCGAAATCTGTTTAAAGCCCTAATGTCAAAGGCAATGAACAACTTTTTTGAGGCCAAATTTAAATTCGTTCCTTATCGAGAGATTCCCTTGGAAAGTTTTTTTAATAAGTGGTTATTTAAAAAAAAAACATAAAACTAACATTCTTCAGATATGGTCGTTCCCATGTATCATGTCACTTAATTTTTTTTTCCTGTCCATCCTAGAACGGGCTAGTCCCAGTTGGGTGACAGAATCAAATAAGCAAAAGGTTAAGGTTTTGCCATTCGGTTCCTGCTATTTTTATAAGCAAAAACAATGTTTTATAGTAATTAATTCTTAAATAAAAATAAAATAAAATAAAAATACGATTAAGCTGCAATTTGGTATACAGGCATCACATGTTGATGACAAGAGTTGAAAAGATCGTTGTTGTAATCGGTCCACCAGGAGTCGCCCTAGTCATATGGTACACAGATGCCTTGTTGGGTCAGATTACATTGTGAAAATTTGGTTGGAATATGTCATATACAAGCTACGATATTTAAAACTGCCATACATTTTAATTAAATAATACCACCATCTTTGGCGCTAGGCCCAAATCCGCCCTTAGCCGAGAAACGAACCCAATCGGGTTCGTCCGCCGGCCGAGAGAGGACGCTTATCGATTTTAATCATAAAATTAATATTCAGAAACTTAAACTTTTGACTGACCTAGTATATCAACATTTTTTAAGTGTCACCTACTGTAGGGTGGGGTATAAGTCGCGCAACCCAAATCGTAAAAAATCAAAAACAAATCGAAACAAATTTAATTGACTTTTCGAATCACATACAAAAACATCAAAGTTACAATAAATACTGAAAATGCCCCCATTATCTCTGGGTGACAGCGCTCTCTACGATTAACCACATACTCCACTTCATTGAATGTAATAATAATAATAATAATAATAATAATAATTAAACGCTTTATTTGCTTTAACAAAAAGACGAGCTTATTGCCTAAAAGCAATATCTTACAGCTAACCTTAACCTAGTGGAATAACATGTTATGCGGTAAAAATAAAATAAATTAAATTTTAATCATTTAAATTCAGCAGGAAAACAAAACAATAAATTTAATAAAAAACAAACAATAAAACTATAATGACGCAGGGGACGCAATAGGGAGGAAAAAATAGGGAAAAATAAGGAAAAGTTTATGAGCGTGGGTTCAAGTGTTCTTTGAGCCTGCGTTTGAATGTATCCATCAGACTCTTTATTGTTGACCTGTTTGGCACCGGTGCTCCCAAAATTTCTGTTTAAAACTCATTTTGAACTTTGCGGTAAGAGTTTGTGCGAAAATAAACACGTTCAACAAAAAATCGCGAACCTCGCGCAATACCGAATTCCATAACTAGTTGCTACATGTTTCAATTTTGGATTGCGCGACTTATACCCCACTCCACCCCGTATCTACCGTGAACTTCTACACGTATTCATGTCAATCGTGAACCCTAGAGCCTCTTGTCCACACACGTTTTTTTGCCTTGAAAATCTACGGTTAATTCGCCGTGTTAATAGCACGATCAGTGTAAGATTTATTTTATTTATTTTTTTTTTTTTTTTTTACAACTTGGTAGAGAGTTTACAGTGAGATCGTACAGATATGATTTGTAATTATTTATATAAGCAATAAGAAAATGAACACAACCCATACGATCATTCTAGACGAATGCCCAACTAGACCGAACAGCCTGTATCTGGGCATACGAAATATATAGCCTTTGTTTTTGAGTAGTACTGACTAATAGACTACTTTCAATACTAACACTAAGATAATGGCATAAAATAGTACACATATTAATACAAATATATATGATAAAGGGTTAGTTACATACATATATATACATATACACATACAAACAAACATACATACATATATACACATATAAACATACATTCATACATGTATAACACACACTCACATACATCTACATACACACATATTTTAAATTATTGTATGAAGCAATTCTTTTTCAGTTGGATCACTATGACAGCTTGTTGACGGACACAGCGGAAAAACGGACGGCGTCGCTGCTGCCGTGTCTGTCAACAAGCCTCCATAGTAATCCATACAACACTGACGACCGTGCCTAGACACGGCAAATTTAACGCTCAGGCGCCAACAATGCCCTATATATGGGCATTTTACGTCATTTGACAGATCCGCGAGTAGCCGGACAGTTTCGGCCGCCTTACAGTCAACCATTTGATAAAATAATTCCTAATTATCACCTTACAATACACAAAGTAGTAGTAAAGTTAAATATAAAATAAACTTATACAAATATATGTCAGTAACTTATGCTAAGGTTGCCCAGGGAAGGATAAAGGAGAGGTCAAGGTGAGGTATTTGGTTAGTGACTGTGTAAAAATAAATGTTTCTTCAACAACTTTTTGAAAGTATGCAACGAAGGTGTATGCCTGATAGAGTGAGGGAGCTGATTCCATAAACGAGCAGAATGGACTGTAAAAGAGTGCGTGTAAACAGAAGAATGATGTATCGGAATGGCGAGTGTGTTATCCCGGCTTGATCGAAGAATAACAGATATAGGTACTATACAATGTAGTGGGGTGTAAAATCCACACAAATGTCATCTTATCTACTTCGCAAAAAAAAGTTGTAAAAAAATATGATTATTTATACTTTTGTTTTTTGCCGAAATCTTTTTTTTGTATTGGATCACTTTATAAAATTAAAATTAAAATTAAAAAAAAAACATTAACCGCGCGTTGATATCCCCTGCGACGGGTGCAGCGGCGGAGGGTCGGTTATGGGCGCGTGCGACTGTGTGACCTCATCTAGCCGGTTTTTTACGTCGTCAGACGCCCCTCGAGGTCCCCCGCGCGCCGCGCCCCCCGGCGGCGCCGCACCGCCCCGGACGACCTTGAGGCGGCGGGAAGCCCGCCGGTTACGACGAAAGGACGCGCCGCGCCACCTGACCCACATACCATCCGCAGACGGCCCTCTATTCGGGACTTCATTTGCATATAGCGGCGGGTGTTTACTGCCGCGAGTGAGGTGAGTCGAAACTCGCCACTGCGACCACGGCGCGGCCGTCTACGCCACGGGATAGGTAAACCAACGGCTCCCGCCCGACACTGCCAATTTTCGCTTACTCCCAGAGACGACGCACGCTTACAAACACCACACGTACATCGATATATTAGCTAGATATGCTTTCACATACAAATAAGTTGGCTCCACTACCCTTTGCTCGTAAATCAAGTGACAGAGAGAGAGCAAAAAATTGAACAGTATGCGAGAGAATAGCGCGCCGATATTCTTCGCGGCAGCTCTCACACCGGAAACGGTCGGCTGTCTGCCAGCGAACTGCGACCAAACTACTACTGGCCGGCTTTCAGTAGTGGTTTTGAAAAGGTCATTTTCGAGCGCGAAAGGCCCATCTAGGGGATCATATATCGATGCAAACGTATAACTCGTTCAATATACTACAAATAGTCGCTTGATACAAACGAAAAGTATTTATGGAGGGTTCTCTGAAAAACCCCACGTATGTTCCGCGTAGATAGTTTTTGCATCGTTTTGTTTTTACAACTTATTGTGGTGATTCCGATCTAGAAAACTTTAAGTGCGTGAAAATTCAAGTGCGCAAAACTTTGAATGCATAATTGCGAACGCAAAAACAGCCGTGGGATGAATACAAGAAAAAAAGCTTCAGAGAATGACTAAAATAAAAGCAAAGAAAGCTTTGATCGAAGCTTCAATAAACGGGAATCGCAACGTGTGTGTGTGTGTGCATGTGCGACGGCATGTGCACGGGTGTGCGTGTGTGTGTGTGTGTGTGTGTGTGTGTGTGAGAGAGAGAGAGGGTGTGTGTGTGCGTGTGTGGGCACGCGCGCGTGTGTGTGTAAGTGTGTGTGCGAGGGTGTGTTTTTTGTGTGTGCGTGTGGTTGTGTGTGTGTCTCTTACGGCCAGCCATCGTGGAAGTGGAAGAATTTAGGTGCTAGTAGAGTAAAATAATAAAAAACACTGTGTGTGTACACTCTCTTACAGCCCACCTTCTTGGGTGGCAGAATTTAGGTGTCACTAGAGTAAATTAAAAAAAAACACTGTATGCGTAAACTTTCTTACAGCCAACCTTCGTGGAAGTGATAGTCTTTAGGTAAAAGTAGAGTAAATTAAAAAAATAATCACTGTGTGTGTACACTCTCTTACAGCCAACCTTCGTAAAAGTGGAAGCACCGCCCCGGACGACCTTGAGGCGGTGGGAAGCCCGTCGGCTACGACGAAAGGACGCGCCGCGCCACCTGACCCACATACCATCCGCAGACGGCCCTCTCTATTCGGGACTATATTTGCATATCGGTGCGGGTGTTCACTGCCACGAGTGAGATAAGTCGAACCGCGCATGGCAAGGCGGTCTACGCCACAGGATAGGTATAGTCAAGGAGGTAGCAAATATTTATAGCACTTATTTTCCCAGTTTGTAAAAGTATTTTTTTTATTTGATTTTTTTTTATTATTTTTTATTTTTTATTGGATTTATCAAATCAACCATTTACAATAAGTATAATATTAAAACAAATGGCAAAAACTTTTCTCTTTCATTCGCTGGCTAGTGCTGCCCAACTGGGATATACACGTCCTAGTCGTTACCTGATACATGCTGCGCAGTGCTCTCTTTTGCAAAAGGAAGATTCTTTTACTGGTTGCAGCATTTCCCCAAAATAGTAGTCCATAAGTTATTAATGAGTTAAAATACGCAAAGTATACTGATTTGGCTGCCGCAAAACCACAAAGACTTCTGATTTTTTAATAGAGTATATCGAGCTACATAGCTTACTAGCTAATTGTTGGATGTAATTCATTTATTTTTAGACTTACACTCTAGCTTTAATATTCAAGGGCGAATTGGATTCGTCTGTAATGCTCTTGAATAATATTTGAAACTAATAAATAATAATAATAATAAATAATAATCAATATGCTACATATATAACCAATGATATGATTAACAAATCTCCCAGTTATGTAGTGTTTGGAAGCCGGTATAGGGTAGTCCCTAGGGGTATCCGACAATACGATAATTAAGACTCCCTCAGATATTATTAAACATGTTGTGCCAGACGGCGGCGAAATTGAACTATTTTTGAGTACACGGCGGCTGGCAACTTCGCCTTGGTGAGTACACAGGTCGGCAAACATTGCAAATACACGACGGGAGGGACGACATGGCAACAGCCAGACAAGGTACATTTCAATAGTTATGAAGCTGACGTTCTACAAAGGAAAGTACAATGGGCATTTTTTGTTTGAAAGGTGTACCAACTAGGAACTTTAAAACAATTAATTGTGCTTGTGTAAAGAAGTAATAATATCAAAGTTTAACTCATTAATCCATGTCGTATTGGAATTATACACATTAAAAGTTGTATATATCTGGATGACTTTATGAAATAAACTAGTTATTAAATCTTATTAAATAATTTATTATTTAACTAACCATTTACAATAAGTATAATATTAAAACAAATGGCAAAAACTTTCCTCTTTCATTCACTGGCTAGTGCTGCCCAACTGGGATATACTCGTTCCAGGGCAAGCAATTTATATTTTTACATTTAAAACGAGGGTCGATGAACCAACCAAACACAATAATAATAATAATAATTAAAAAATATATATAATAATAAATATATATAATAATAAATATATATAATAATAAAAATTTAATCAAAATTACACTATTATATAGGAAATCGAAATAGTAAATACATTATAATACACATATACACACATACATACATATAAACACAATATATGTTAAGTCAACTTCAACTTATTCTACTACATCGATCATGGCATGGATAGATAAACGCCCTTCTTACAACAGCCATTTATTTATTTTACTTTTAAACAAATGACAATTGGGGCTGGTTTTTAAGTCACTGCTTAATTTATAATAAAGTCTTGTAGCTATGAAAGAGTAGTGTCGCTGTCCGAAAGTCGTCTTCATCCTAGGTACATTCAAATAATCCCTCAGGAGTTGTCTAGTGGGTTTCGTGTGCGTAATAATAAAAGATTAATTTTGTTTGGCCACGAAAACCCAACGTAGTGCAGTTTTAATAAATAATAACCTAGCATCCAAAACTTGAGCCTCTTTTGAATCCAAACATTGCATCCAAAAATTAAATGTGTATACAAAATTTCGTGTCCTTGCTGTTGACCGTTGTGAAGTTCCCTCCTTGGAAGCAACCCTGACCGCAGTCCTGTTTTGGAGAAGCTTTGAACGGGCTGTCGTAATTGAATGCATATACTAAATTTCGTGTTGGGACCGTTGAGGAGTCCTCTTACCGGGAGTCAACCTTGGGTGCAGCAGTCATATTATGGCAAACTTAGAACGGGTTTTCATAACTGAACGCCTATACAAAATTTCGTGTTGACCATTGGGGAGTCCCCTCGTCAGGAGCCAACCCTGGCTATATAGAATCATGGGAGCTAACGGGCCCTTGCTGAGTTGGCCACGAAGATCCATTCTGTTCAAGGTTGGTCACACTCACGGGTCAACACCCATCCAGCGGCCTCCACGCATTAAGTGCGAGCCCAGGTAGGACTCTGGCCTTAGGGCTAGTTTTCATGGGAGCTAATGGGCCCTTGCTGAGTTGGCCACGAAGATCCATTCTATTCAGGGTTGGTCACACTCACGGGTCAACACCCATCCAGCGGCCTCCACGCATGAAGTGAGAGCCCGGGTAGGACTCTGGCCTTAGGGCTAGTTTTTCCTAGGAATCAACCTTCTGGAGCTCCTAGACGGTCTGCGCACCGTGCGGCGTAAGCCAATCGACTGTGCACTCTGACTAACAGTCGGGGAGGTCTGGAAGCAGTACTGTTTCCTATAGAGCGGGGGTGGTTGCCGACCTTACGGCGACTGCTCTTGAAACGACCATCGGCTACCCGATCCTGGGTGAACAGCCGGGCAAAGGATGCAGTGGTCCGCGATAGATTCGGTACACATCGTTTCACCGCTTCGTAAGGGAGAGGACCGCGCAAGCGACCTCGAACTCGTAACCAAGCGAGAGACTGGAGTAGTCTGGTCGCAATTGGAAGTAAGGGCGTGAGTGTAAGCCCGCTGGGTAACACTCCTGGCTATCTCGCGGTCAAGGCGTTGGCCTCTTACGTGCATGTGGCGGAGCTTGACGGTGGACTGTTTTGTCCAAGTCTTCTGCGCTCACTGCAAGGAGACAGAACGACTAATCGTTAAAACTTCCTGAGGTGACGGGTTCGCCCGTTGTAGTTGACAACTCTAGTTGTAGAATCATGTCATGCTTACCATCAAAAATACATTGTCATCGGATAATATTTGAGGAGTTCTCTTAATTCCTCATGGATCTCATCATTAGAACAGGATATCGATAAAAATGAGACCAATCTGGAAGTATATCCTTTCAAATAAATAAACGAATTTTCCAAATCGGTTCATAAATGACAGCGTTCTGAGGTAAAATTTTAAAAAATATACAACCGAATTGATAACCTCCTTATTTTTTTAAAGTCCGTTAAAAATAAATGAAACTAGCTAAAACGCGTCGAAATCGGTCGAGAATACGGTCACTTTATTTATTGACAGTAATATTAAAAAAAAAAACGGAAACGTACTTTTGATATACCTATGTACAAATAATATTTCTTTGGATTAATTAGAGTACATTGCGGTGCCTCATTTGTTCTACGATCAGGAATGTCCCCAAGGTCTTGAAGAAAACGGACAGCAACAATCGACGAGCGACGCGTACGTGATATGACGTGTAACAGAAAGTAAACAACAAGTTTCGCGCCAATTCAGACCCCCCCCCCCTCCCCTCCCTCCCGCACGGAAATCCACCAAATGGCATTATATATTTTTATTTTTCTCTTTTGATGACTTTTTTTATTTTTCTATTTCGATGACATACCTACAGACCGAGAGATTTTTGTAGAAACCACAACCAATTTCTTACACTTAGCAGTTCTCTCAATTTGGCGGTCACAGGGAAAACGCGTTTATTTTTCTCTTTTTATGACTTTTTTGCATTTTTCTCTTTAGACTTTTATTTTTTTTATTTTGATGACATCTACAGAGAGCTTCTTTCAGACACCTCAACCAAATTGTTACAGCTAGCCGATCTCTCAATATCGCGATTACAGGAAAAACATGTTTCAAATTAAAAACACGTTTCAATTAACTACACTTATATTTATTCTTCTTCTTCTTCATCAGCGCGCATTCGCCCACCGTTGGGCATACGCCTCTCCAATCACTCTCCATCCGGACCGGTTGTCCGTTTCCCTCATCCAGACAGGTCCCTAGTGGGGCTGCTGGGGACTGGGGGCTGGGGGCCGTGGTAAGATCGTTCTGTTCATCACGATTGGAGGTATTTAGCCCGATACCCGCCACGTCGGCCACACGTCTTGGCGAGCTCCACTTTCAGGAAAATATTTCCACTTGTGGCAAGCTGGTCTGGTTACTTAACCGCCGAATTGCACTATATTCACTAAATTTATTATTTAATTTTTATTTATTGTTGAGAAAATTTCAAAATATATGTTGACGCTTAGAATTTAAATTTCGAATTTTATATATATGCTATATAAGTGTAGTTAGTGCAAGGTGTTGGATTTGTGGTTGCGCTTTGTCCGTATGGACGAGCACGTTATACGAGCACGTTGTATTAGTGGTGATTAGCGATCGGCCACGGAGCGAGCAATGGCAATTTGTCTGCCTCCACGTATCACCGCAACGGGGTCGGCTTAACGACCCCTGCCCCGGAGTGCCACAAGGATACGGCCTGGGTCCACACTTATTTCCATATCGTGATATGGCAGAGAGACTTAAGCCCGTCGAAGAGCCCACTTGATCGCTTGCTCCTCGTACAAAACCGGAAACAAAATATCTCCCCAATGAAATCGTAAGAAAATTTTAATGACGGTAAATACCACCTTTCCAACTGGGCGCGGCGCCCTGAAGCAGATTTTGTGATGAGATGTTTGTCTGGATGTGCACAACTTTCGACTGTGCTATGTAGGTTTGGGAGTTAATGATCCTATAAAAGCTACATGAGTGAGGATTAGGAGTTTATAGGACTTCTATACCAAACATTTTTTTAGTAGTCGATCCTGGTCAGGGTGAATGGGCTTTTGTGGAGGAGGTTTAGCTCAGGATGATTGGACCTTCCTCGCTTCCACTATCCCAAACACTTCAGTATCTATGCTGTAAGTCTGGCGGAATGAATTATGGGCTTGTCCAGAGGCGGGCAGCAGAGTGCCACCCATAATCCCCTCTGTTAGGGTGTTTTTCATGACGCCAGTTGCAGCCCTCAGGTAGTTGATTTAAATTAGGCGTAAATGTGGCCAAATAATGTTTTTTTTTTATTTCTTAAATACATTTTTTTTTTATGTTTCTTATATAGAGTATTTCTTAAATACATTAACATTTATTCAAAACATAATAAACTGTTCGAAGATTTTTCACAGAAACTAAAGTTGTCAACTGCAACGGGCGAGCCCGTCACCTCAGGAAGTTTTAACGATTAGTCATTCTGTCTCCCTGAAGTGAGCGCAGAAGACTTGGACAAAAACAGTCCACCATCAAGCTCGGCCACAAGCCCGTAAGAGGCCAACGCCTTAACCGCGAGATAGCCAGGAGTGTTACCCAGCGGGCTTACACTCACGCCCTTTATTGCGACTAGATTTCTCCAGTCTCTCAATTGGTTACGAGTTCGAGGTCGCTTGCGTGATCCTCTCCCTTACGAAGCGATGAAACGGTGTATACCGAATTTATCGCGGACCACGGCATCCTTTGCCCGGCTGTTCACCCAGGATCGGGTAGCCGATGGTCGTTTCAAGAGCATTCGCCGTAAGGTCCGCAGCCACCCCCGCTCTATAGGAAACAGTACTGCTTCCAGACTACCCCGACTGCTAGTCAGAGTGCACAGTCGATTGGATTCCTAGGGAAAACTAGCCCTAAGGCCAGAGTCCTGCCCGGGATCGCACTTCATGCGTGGAGGCCGCCGGATGGGTATTGACCCGTGAGTGTGACCAACCCCGAACAGAATGGGTCTTCGTGGCCAAATCAGCAAGGGCCCATTAGCTCCAAAGCAGCAGTGTCTTTTTCCACTTTCACAGCAGTGTATATGTATAAATAGAAAAAGCCGTGTATATGTATAAATAGAAAAAGGGCAGGTTATGCGTTGTCAACGGCTTAAGCCGATGTAGCAGACTTTATAATAGTGTACGGCGGCCTTAGTTGAGTAAGGCCGTACACCCGGTGAAAAATATTGAAGAGTCCGCGGCGACACATTCCAGAGCCGCGTCGCGCCGTCTTTATTGACGCCCTTATCGTCAACGCATCGAGGTCGACCCCAAGCCGCCCATTCGCCCACAACGCTGTAATTAATGACCGCTATTCACTTTGTCAATCCTCTGCATAAAAAACACCAAATCCACCAATCCTCCAAGAGGGGAAATCTTGTGCCTGTAGAGCGAGTGGCTTCTGGATTATGGAGATGACGCATTTCTCGACCTCACATAGGATCGTTATCCACCAAAGTTAAGCGTCTCCAAAATGTGTGCATTCGTTATATCCATGGCCTCAGAAAATTTGACCACATCACGGAGTACAGAGAGAAGCTTCACTGGCTGTCGACCCGGGAGAAAAGAGACATGAGAGTTCTATGTATGCTGTTCAAGATCTTCGACGGCGTCGCTCGCAATTATCTTACCGGCAGATTTACTTCACTATCGACTCATGGACGCCCTCTGATATCAAAAGATAACCTGCTACTCTCTATCCCTAGTTACAGCACTAACTTATTTTCATTCTCTTTCACTGTGCATGGAGCACGTCTTTGGAATGCTTTGCCGAAAATGTGAGAACCGCGCCAAGCGTAACAAGTTTTAAAACCAGACTCAGAGACCATTTGAAATCTTCCACATAAATTCCCTTTCCCTTCCCCTTCTCATTTTTAAACCATCCTTATAGGTGTTAGATTAATTTGGTGTGGCACATCATGTACCCACAAAGAGTTAAATATATATTTCTTTCTATCCTCATTTTTTTTTGTATTTTTAATAGTCTTTATATAAATTAACTTAAGTAGCATATACTCGCAAATAATGTTCATACATAGGTTAGCTCTAAAATATTGCCTGCAGGCAATAAGCTCGCCTTTTCGTACGAATAAAGCGTTTTATTATTATTATTATTATTATTATTATTCACATGCAACATTGTTATCGATTTTATATTTTTACTCTGATTATTAGGTTGATGCTTTCCAAATTGGACTCCTTGATTATTATTATTATTATTGTTTTTTTTATTTAAAGATTTATATAAAATCGAAGACTATCGCGGTTGTTTGACATTATAAATAGGATAGAAAACGAATTTACCGCGTGAAATTTGTAGGACCCGACGTTTCGGTGACGTTGCAGCCGCCGTTGTCTAGGGTAGACTGAAGATCTGTCAGTCCGTTGTTTAGCGGGTAGGCCGCAAACCGCTGCCGCCACTGCGTAGGTTATAACGGTGGTGGGGGGCCGGGCTCGGAGCGCGGGAATTTTTAAAATCCGTCTTGCACACAACACTCACTGTATCCTGTTTTACGTCTTTGCGTTCGGCGTTCGGCGGCGGGAACATTTTAAGAAGAGGGTTCCACGTAGAAGAGAGTTTGCAGCCGTCATCTCTATTGAAGTTCGGAGTTCTTCTTATTTCAATGGCTTCCCGGATCATGCGAGGAAAGTAGAATTGTTCCTTGGATAGAACAATGGGATTTTGAAACTGCATCCAGTGGTTACTTCCGCTATCCAATATATGTTCACAGATCGCCGA
This sequence comes from Micropterix aruncella, assembly GCA_944548615.1. Taxonomy (NCBI): domain Eukaryota; kingdom Metazoa; phylum Arthropoda; class Insecta; order Lepidoptera; family Micropterigidae; genus Micropterix; species Micropterix aruncella. The sequence goes on along the minus strand of OX155966.1, from coordinate 27,854,468 downwards.
TTTTTCTCGCTGAACGTTTTTAACAGCTTTGATGTGTTCTGTCAGTCGCGTGGCTATGGGCCGTTTCGTTTGTCCAACGTAGGCTAGACCGCAGCTGCATTCGACTTTATACACACCCGGGGTTTGCAGTGGTATTACATCCTTTACAGGCCTCAAAAATCGAGCTATATTTTGGGTCGGTTTGAAGATCGTTTTTATATCGAATCTGTTTAGCATCTTACTTATTCGATCAGTCACGCCCTTGACGTATGGTAAGAATGCTCTTGATCTGCTCGGTTTTTGAGTTTCGTCCGTATTAGATCGTGTGCGTGTCTCGTGATATTTTCCGTATCCATTTTTCCTAAGGACATCATTGACATGTTCCATCTCAATGTAAGTTGTAACCGCATCTAACTGTGTGCACGTACTTTTGACAGCTCTTGTAAACAACCGTATTTTAAAATATAATATCCAGTGGCACTTTTGGTCTACTTACCAAATTCGATACAAACTTGTGGAGAACAAAACTGTGAAAAAATCGTCAGAATTGGTTGAGAGATTGGTGAGATATTTTGATTCTAAAAAAATCAGAAATTGCTATTTCAATTATTCATTCACGCATATCCACAAAAACGGTCATTCCCGACCGCTACTGCCGAACGATCACCGGTCGATGCAAACCGGTCGTATTACTGACTGCTAGGGTAGTTCAGTGTACGATTATTTAAGAGGCGTTATCGATAATTAAACAAACAATCGTATCAGCCATCCTTCATACTTAATAAAGGTTAATTTAAAAATGGCGATCTTCTGTAAGGCCTGCAATGAGGAGCTAGACAGAGAGGAAGCATTAACATGCTCAACTTGCAAAAAAGAGTATCACTACGCTTGTGCTGGGAAAAGCCATGAAAATTTTAAAAAAATGGCCTCTGATACTAAACTATCCTGGAAATGTTGTAAAGCCAAGAAAAATTCTTCGTCTTCGTCTTCAACGGATGATCAAGTTATGGCTCTGGACCAACTCCGAAAGGATCTATCCACACAGTTTCAGAAATCGCATAACGACGTTATACAAAAACTGGACGCCCTTGTAAATAAAGTCAATCAGATAAATAACGACCACGAAGAAATCATGAAAAGCATTAAATTTCTAAATGAAAACTATGAGGAGATGAGGACTAGAATCAAGGTGTGTGAATCGTTAACACCCAAAATAGAAATCCTGGAAAAACAAAATGCCGATTTACGTCATAAGCTGGAATTCCTTGAATACAAGATGGATGAGAAAGACCAGAAGATAAATGAAACAAAAGTGGAAATTAGGGGAATACCTGCTCTTCAACAACACAATCATCGTATGATCGTAACGCAAATTGCATCTAAAATCGGATTGGAAATACAAGAAGACGATTTAATTTCGACATCACTGCTAGAGGCCCGTGGACCGGGAATAGAGAGTGGCACGAATAGCGACCCGTATCGAACAAATCAAACGCTAATCGCTTCATTTAAGTCATCCCGCATAAGAAATAATTTTTTAGATGCATCTAAGAAATTTAACAAGGCGAAACGATCAAATGATGAAAAAATTAACACCCACGATATTGGTATGTCCGTTAGGAATCCTATTTTCATTCAAGAAGCCCTTACTCCTCTGCGGCGCTATTTACATCTACAGGCGAGGAAGTTAGGCAGAAGCAAAAGTTACAAATATATCTGGCTAAAGAATGGTATCACCATGGTAAAAAAGGACGAAGATAGCCGTGTACTGACGATTAAATATTTAACTTCTCTTGATAATATTTTGTGAAGGAAGTATGCCCGTACTACAGGTAGTTTTAGTAATTTATTTCTAGCCACTATTGATACACGTATATGTCTATGGTGTTCACTGATTTTATTTTTATTTTTAATTAGTAACTTCCTATACTGCAACCAATTAATTTTAACGATCGACTATTTTACTATCATATTTTTAAATATTTGCTATTACTTCCTCATGAAAACCTACTCCATTTATATCGCTAGCTTATATTACATTTTTAACATATTTATTTTATTTTATTTCTCTGTATTTGCTTCCATTAATCTGGCTACATTATTAGTCTGTTTAACTATGATAAGTTTAATTATAACTACACACTGCCTTTATTGTTATATTTTTATTATAATATCGGACCCTTTGACATTTTTATTTATATTGGAATATTTTATAATCTTCTTGATAGTGGATTATTACAAAACTATTTATTTAGATGTTTTTTGCGATAAATCCTTTAGTATTTACATCTGCTTCATTTTTTGTTTACCTTTCTACTACTTATGGTATTACTGTTGCAATCGACTTGATATGGCAGTAAACAAAAATACGATTACTTTTTACGAAGCATCATTTTATTTTTACTCAAATGTGATTGTAAATTATTTATTTACTGTAATTTATTTTTGTTATTGGATTTATTGTTTATTATTTGTTTGCTATATTAAGACTTTACATTATTTTTCTATCGACTTTTTAATACCAACTACTTGCTTACTACTTGACAATATAAAATTTTGTGATATTGTTTATTTTCTCAGCAATTATTTACTATTTTCCTCTTATTTCCGTAATAAATTTATTTATTTATTTATGACATTGTGCATTATGACGCTGTGCATTATGAGTCTTTATCTCTACTTCCTCTTAATTACGAGGCTCAAATATATGAATATTACTTACTGTAGAAAGTGGCCCAACATTACATTATCACTAGGTACCTTATTTTATGTCAAAAAGTTACGCCTTAGAAACCTATCGAAATACCAATGGGCGCGGCTGATATAGAAGTATTGAATACCGATGACGTCGTCGATACCCAAATATTAACCACAGAAGAATGCAATAAAATACTACAGAATGCTAGCGGGTTGAAAATATTTTCCTGTAATATTAGAAGCATTAATTGTAATTTTGACGAACTTTGTGCTACTTTAAACATCATCAACGGACAGTTTGACATAATAGTACTGAGCGAGTGCTGGTTAAAAAATTACACACCTGTTCAATATTTGGATGATTATGACACATATTATACCACTAAACATGTATATCAGAATGATGGTGTCGTTATACTTACAAAAAAATCACTGCATATGTCGGTCGAAGAAGTTAGTCTGCAGCATGCAAATTGCATGAAAGTGCTTTTAAACAATGATACGGTAATTTTAGGGATCTACAGGTCGCCTTCCCAAAACAATATCACCCCATTTTTAAACTCCATGTCGCATATATTAGAGACAGAAACTAACAAAAACTGGGTCCTTACTGGGGATCTCAACATTGATATCCTGAAACTCGAGGACAGACAAACTAATGATTATTTGTGTCTTTTGGCAGAGCACGGCATGGTGTCAGTGATAAACAAACCTACGAGGTTCAATGCATGCCTAGACCATATTTTCACCACATTAAAATATAACATTCAAGGTATTATTTGCGACTCAGTTATTACAGATCATTATTCAACAATTTTCACGGCTGATTTGAAAAACACTAATAACAAAAATCCGAGGAAATATATTTAAAAAATTGATTCCGACAAACTGCAAAGAGAAATCGATTTAGTGAATTGGGAAGATCTATACGAACTAACGGACACAAACGAGGCAACTAATTTCTTTATAAATACAATCGAAATGTTAGTTAATACAAATACAAACATAACGATTATCCCTCATAACAAACGTAAATTAAAACCATGGCTAACTGATGGACTATTAAAATCAATTCGTAAAAGAGACCGACTTCATCGGCAATCTAAACTCAACCCGGGCGATAGCATTCTTAAAGACTCTTATATTAGATACAGGAATATTTGTAAAAAAGTCTTAAACATTACTAAAAACAAATATTATAGCCAAAAAATTAAAGATACACAACACGATGTTAAAAAAACATGGAATTTAATAAATGAGATTACTCATAGGAAAAAAGATCACTCTTCAAATATCAAAGAAATTATTATTAATGATGAAGTAGTACCTTGTGACAATAATAATAAAAATAAAATTGCTGATTATTTTAATACTTTTTTCACCGACATTGGTAATAACTTGGCTAATGCAACAATGCGAAAATTAAATAGGTCTGAGGATGAGCTGGCAGATTCGTACAATAAGGCTAATACGCAACCATCTCTTATGTTTTCACCTACAAACCCCACGGAAATTGACAATATTATCAACAATCTGAAACCAAACAATTCTACCGGTACTGATTGCATTACATCCAGAACTCTCAAAAACAGCAAATACAGCTTATCTTCGCCACTTTCCTATATTGTAAACTTAAGCATGTCAACAGGAGTTTTCCCTAACGATCTGAAAATTGCAATTGTCTGCCCTATATTCAAAGGCGGAGCGAAGCACGATGTAAGCTGCTACCGACCGATCAGTCTCTTGAGTACAATATCGAAAATTGTGGAAACGGTAGTAAAGAAACGCATCGTTGCGTTTATCGACGAAAACAATATTTTTTCACCAGCGCAATACGGCTTCAGATCAGGTATGGGTACTCAGGACGCAATTGCATTTCTCACGGAAAAAGTAGTGAAAGCGCTTGACGAGGGAGAAAAATGCTTAGCTGTGTTTCTAGATCTTGCGAAAGCATTTGACACCGTCTCCCATCGTATTTTATTTGCTAAACTCGAAAACGCTGGAATTCGCAATTTGTCCAAAAAATGGTTGATTAGTTACCTTACTGGCAGGACTCAGAAGACTAGACTAGGAGAGACGTTAAGTTCTCAAGCCACAATTAAATTTGGCGTTCCACAAGGAAGCGTACTCGGTCCGTTGTTGTTTCTGCTATATATCAATGACTTACCTAACGTCGACTTAGAAGGGGGCGAAGCTTTGATGTTTGCAGATGATACTGTGATTATCTTTAAAGGCAAATCATGGCAAGAGGCATATATTAAGGCTGAACGCGGTCTTTGCCGAGTAAAGCACTGGCTCGATCACAACCTACTTACTTTGAATATAGCTAAAACAAAACATATGACATTCGCCATCAGTAACATCAATCGCCTCCAAGGTAGTATGCCAAACCTTCACTTACGCGACTGTGTACATGCTGACTACAATTGCCCTTATTGTCCATATACGACTATTGAGAAAGTGAGTAAAATAAAGTACCTTGGAGTTATTGTAGATGATAAGCTCAACTGGAAGGACCACATACAGGGTACTGCATCAAAAGTCCGCCAACTTATTCACATATTTAAGGTACTAAGGAGTGTAATCTCAAAACCCTTAATCAAAACCATCTATTACGCTTTAGTCAATAGTATACTATCATATGGGATCCTTGGATGGGGTGGCGCGTCACTTTCAGCTCTAGATCCCTTAATTAAGGCTCAAAAGTCAATAATAAGGGTAATAAATAAAAAGCCTTTTAGGTTCTCCAGCGACCACTTATTTAAAGAGTTCCGAGTCCTAGACATACGCCAATTATATGTGAAAGTATCGACAATATTTTATTACACCCACACAGAGCGGCATATGAATAAATCTCATACTATCAGAACACGCGCAGTTACAGCCATGCAACATGATGTTCCCCTGATGAAAACTAAATTCGCCCAACGACATTTTTCTTTTCTAGCTGTCCGACTACACAATAGAATACATTCGGAATTAAAAGTGAAGTTAGATACCATACGAGGAAGAAAAATTATGACGGAATGGTTGATTGAGCTAGGAAGAAACGAAACGGAGAAATTAGTTAATTATAGTGCTGTATAAGAATACCAAACTACATAAAATTACTGCTTTTATGTATATGTATAGATTATGTGTATAAATGTATATATGTATATATGTGTATGTATATGTGTAGATGTATATGTTTATATGTGTATGTGTATATATGATTATTTAATATTATTATGTATATTATGTTACTAAATTATAAGTAGGTATATGTAAAATTTGTATAAATATAGAGCTACCACGTAAAGCAATGCTACATTATGTCACACTTACCAAATAAAAAAATAAAAAAAGGAAAAAAAGAATACATAAAAGTCTACCTTAGTACGGGCATTACTCCAGCAAGGTAGATTTTAATCTTACTAATCTAGTATTATAAATGTGTGTGAAATATTAATAAATAAATAAATAAATCTCCTTCGGAAAATGCTCAGTGTCGCATAGATCGCGTGCTCGATTCACGAGCGACGTTTGCACTGAACGTAGATGGTAGGGATGATGGTGTGAGCTTGCATGCAAATATCTGTCCGTATTAAATAAACTTTGAACTTTGAACTTTGATAAGCTCCGTTCAATTACGCAATTACGTTGAAACAGTGAAAATGTAACAAGAACAAAGTCAGTTGTTCGGTACTAAATCGACCACGCTGATCACGAAAGCGATCGTCACGAAAACATGAGAATCTCCGATTAGCTGTAGTTTTTTATATATTAAGGGGGGGGGGGGGTGCTTCTTAGTTAGTGATCAGCATTTCCGTTGAGCTTTCCCTTGAGAAAATCGTCTGCAGTTCTACGATAGACTGGGGTGTAACATGTGTTTAAAGTTACACTTCTGACCAAGGTTGGAATTCACTATAATTATAGTATTTGTACTATAATTTCATGCTATGTACTATACACTATCGCAAGATCAAGATAGTACGCAAAAGTACTACAATTTCTTAGTATGCAAAAGTACTATAAATTCTCTATGCGGATCAATTTTGCTTAGATTTTTTTATACATTTTTTGAAATTACATTGCGCAGAAAGTTGTTCAGAATTAATACCATCCGAGGACATGTTACGTCGCATCTTTGCCAAAGATGACGTACCCAATTTAGAAGAATTGCCTGATATTGACGTAGTTTTACCAATATTTATTTATTCGTTTATTTATTAAAGGTAAAGCACAAAATATAATTTCCTGGAGCATTACAAAAAAATGTGTTTGGACCAGTAGCGAAAAATAGAGCACACTGCAGCATCTTGGTCACTACGTCAACACCGCCTAACTAGGCCTAGGCCTGTACTAAGGCAGGTGTACCAGGAAATATTTTACCTGTGCACACAAAAAAGTAAAAAATTAACAACTAAACTTAAAAATTAAACATGTTAAAAAAATAAATTAAAATATCATCAAGAAGTATTTGAAATTATAATCATGAAATTATCGAATAAATAAATTAAAATCGAAATCATAATAATAGTAAATAGATAGATAGACCTACTCAGTAAAATAAAAAAAATGAAAATAAAATAGGAATAAAAATAAAAATCATACTAGAGTCAAATAATTTGTAGCTCTTTTCACGGCCTTTATTTATTAGCCACATATGGCTCTGCTTCTTAAAGGAATCTTTAGTTTCTTTTAATTTCATCTTCTAATAGGTTATATGCCCTGAGGCCCAAAACAGTAAAATGCCTTTGACCAAAAGAGGTCATCATTCGGGGAATATCTATTTTTTGGCAACGGATCGCCGTGTTGTATGCATTTGTTGGTATTCTACTTGTACTACAATAGGTATTCTACTTTTAATCATGATTATTTAGGTAATGACGAATAATCTAACTCGCTGTTTTTAAAATGTTTTATTTAATTTAAATCTAAATCAAAATGACTGCACAAATAAGTGTACTATATATTTTTGCCAAGTACTGTCTATTTGCCGTCCATAGACAATAATTTTCTGAGAGTATGATTCCAACCCTGCTTCTGACATTCACACTTTGACTTCTTCCCCGAAAACTGTGGCGCTGTTAGCGACGAACATGGCGAACGCGTCCACCAAGAAAATCGAGTATGGAAGAAAGATAACAGGTAAAGTGGAGTATCAGCGGACGCTCAGCGGATTGCATTGTTGATGGGAGCTAACGGGCCCATGATGAGGTGGCCACGATGACCCATGTGTTCAGGGTCGGTCACACTCACGGGTCAACACCCATCCGATGGCCTCCACGCATGGGGTGCGAACCTGGGTAGGACACTGGGTCAACCAGTCTCCCCTGGGAATCAAACCTCTGGCGCTCCTGGACGGTCTGCGCACCGAGCGGCGCAAGCCAATCGACTGTGCTCTCCGACTAACAGTCGAGGGAGTCTGGGAACTGTATTGTTTCCTATAGAGCGGGGGTGGTTGCCTACCTTACGGCGACTGCTCTTGAAATGACCATTGCCCATCCGATCCCGGTTCAGAGTCGGGCAAAGGACGCCTTGGTCCGCGATAGATTCGGTGCACACCGTTTCACCGCTTCGTAAGGGAGAGGACCGCGCAAGCGACCTCGAACTCGGAACCAATCGAGAGACCGGAGAAATCTGGTCACAATTGGAAGCAAGGGCGCGAGTGTCGGCCCGCCAGGTAACATACTGGCTATCTCGCGGTAAAGGCGTTGGCTTCTTGCGGGTTGTGGCGTAGCTAGACGTCGGATTTGTAATGTCCAAAGTCTTCTACGCTCACTGCACGGTCGATAGAACGAAGAATCGTTAAAACGTCCTGCGGTGACGGGTTCGCCCGTTGTGATTGACATCTCAATATGTTGATCGCGATCAAATATAGTTATAACTTCCTGTGTTGGCGGGTTCGCCCGTAGTAGTTGACAAATCTAAAGTATTTCAAGATTGGATCAAGCACTTTTTAACAAAATACATCGATTTAATTTATTGTACTCTAAAAAGAAAGAAAATAATTTCAGTAACTTTCCGTTTGTAGTTTATCCTATTCCTGATAATTTCGGTTTGCCCCAATATGTACCGACAGACAGACAGATGTGCATTTTTCGAAAACCACAATAACTAAAGAACACTTTTTTCCTAGTAATAGTGGTGAATTGTTGGAGGGCAGAAGCAGGTTTTGGATCGCAGATTCGCCTTTCGCATTCCTGAAATTCCCGCGCTCGCGCGCTATAAATCACGGCCGCAATTGCAGATTGGGAAAATGAGCGCGCGCGGTGCTTTGCACGTTGCACGATGACGCGCGCAGCACGTGAAATGATATGTCTGCGGTCTGCGAGATCGACGTGACAGATTAACCTGACGATGAGCTCAATGTCGTCCCGCGCCCGCGCTGACCCACGCTTCCACACGACTGCCCACTGACTGATAACAAAACGCTGCAACGCCAATTACAGCGTTTTGAAACATGTCAGATTTTAGTAAGATTCGTGACGAAGTCAAAACTCACAATGAATTGTGATGCTAATGGTAGTGATGACGAAGGGCTATTTGAACACAATAATACAATATCACGATAAAGGGCTCGATTGCGTTTCTTCGTGAACTAAAATCGGAAATTAGTCCGTTTGAACGAGACAGGGCAATACGCTTGAGCGGAGTGTGAGATGACCGGTTGTCACTTTTTGCATTAAAACTGCGCGCCAAGGTCAAATCTTACACCGCACGAAATATGCTCGAATTTATTCGAACGTGTATAAGTTCAACAGGTAGTATTTGTCGACGATCGTTCGTTTCATATTCCGCTCTAACGTATTGCTCTGTCTCGTTCGCTTGGACTAATTTTAGTTTTAGTTCACAAAGAAACGCAATCGGGCCCATAGTACACATAACATTTTTGTTTTCCTGGCAAAGAAAAGTGCTGCGAACGCACTTCTGTGTGTATGTGTGTATGCCTCCACGATAGCGCCCAAACGCTTCATCCGATGGAGCTGAAATTTGGCATGCAGGTATCATGTGGTCATGAAAAGAGTAGAAAAGATTGTGGTGGAAATCGGTTTAACAGGGGGCGCGCTGGTAAACCGATTTCCACGACATAATCCAAAATAACCAAAAAAAAAAAAAATTTTATCTGAAGCTACTTAATAGCTCGTACTGATTCACCGACTTCAAGGATGCCGGTTAATTAGAACTCACCCTGTATATTTATTTGAGTAACAATTTTGATTAATTTCGACTCTACCAAGTGTAGGAATTCCTATCAACTAGTTTATTATTATTTTTAAACAATTTTTTATTTTTTGTTATTATGAACCTTACTCTATTTTTTAGCAAATTATGATATTTTAAATACTATATATTTGTACATAAATTGTATTAAATGTCCGCTTTAGATCAGGCTATGGCCTATAGTATCCGCAGTACAAACTGGCGACTGGGGCAATTAGAGACAGTTAACATAGGAATGGTACCATGTCGATAAAATATTTATCTATACTAATATTATAAAGAGGTAAAGTTTGTGACGTTGTAGGAAGTAATCTCTGGATCTACTGAACCGATTTTGAAAATTCTTTTACCAATAGAAAGCCACATTATTTGTGAGTGTCATAGGCTATATATTAATCCGAAAATTGAAAAAACTTTTACCTGCTAAAATTAGATAGATAAAATTCCTAGATTTAGCCAAAAGCGGTGAGTAAATACCGTAATAGGTGGTAAGTAGCTAACCGATTAGGACTATTAATTGTATTAACCGTAACAGTTCGATTTCGACATCTTATGACATTTTAACGACGCTTTTGCCAAATTAGTTTTCATCTACTTTAATTACTGTGCGTACTGTGTAGGTCATTAGGCATTATTGATAACAAAATATTCTGCTATAAAAGGCTTAATGTCGAAGAGCATAACTCATTCGTTATACGAACTCTATTTGTGAATCTACATCATGATGGAAGATTTTTGCAAAACTAATTTGACCAAGTTAAGAAGTGATGCCGGTATGTCACCGGCATGAACCAGCAACCAGCAAAGCCGGTATGTCCAGCAAGATGAACCAGCAAAGCCGGTATGTCATTCTCAACATTTATAAGTGGTTTCATAAGTTGAAAGAAGACCCTGATGTCATAAGGAAAATTGATTTTCAACAACCAAGAAAGTTGGCAGCATTAGTTTGTGGAACGAGCGAACGAACTCTAGATCGATTTCGGAATCGATTCAAAAATCTCCAGAACGAAGACCTGGCCAAAGCACATAATATAATTGACACCCATTCTCATGTTATTAATCTATAAGACGATAGTGACAGTGAACACGAATATGAATAGCTTGCTGACTTTCTTTGTTCAGTTTTATTTTTTTTTTTGTATAACAATTATTTTATTGTCAACTATTATAAATTTGATACTTTTATATTTTTATTTTAATAATTCAATATCAATATTTATATGTTTAACTTATTTAATATTTATCGTAATGAAACAATACTGAAATATAAATAGGATAGAAAATGATGCGGTAAATTCGTTTTATATCCTATTTATAATGTCAAAAAACCGCGATAGTCTTCGATTTTATAATAGTGAAATAATATTTATTTCCCTCGTTTCATTACTTTATCGATATTCCTTTTGTATGCGTAAACTACCTACACTACGGTTACAGGTATCGCTCCATAAGGCCGTGCAAGTGCGAAAGAGATGGCAAGATTTCGATGATAAATTACCTGACTCGCCACTTTGTAATGCGGATAGTATAGTTACGATGGGGTCAAACTAAAATAGGATCACTGGTATCAGTTTATTATCATGTTGTCTTTTCTGCTACTGGATTTTTGTCCATTTTAATTGTACATATTGGGTCCAATTGCGTTTCTTCGGCGGTTTTAATTAAAGTCAAAAAATGCGTTAAATTTATTACAAAATTCGTGATAACAAAATTAAGTCACAATGGTTTTGCGATTTATCTGTCAGATTTTGGCGCTACCGTGTTTAATGCATTTTGTATTAAATTCATTTCATTCTCGCTGAAACGCTATTCCGTTTCTCAAAATTTGATAGTTGTCCGAATAAAAACCGGCTTGAACGTGACAATTTTAAAACGCGCTTTTTCGGTGCGACTTAGTGGGTGACGCTTGTGTTTTTACGTACGAATTTGCCGTTTTTACTGTTACTGCTGAAATGTTCCCGTATGTTGGGATATTACAAAGGAGGTCGAATGAATAACGACAACGGTACGTACAAGTGTATTATATATACTTTTCGATTTCGAACAAAATTTGTCATCCATCATAACCTGTAAATTATATGTTGTCTTTTAGTACGAGAAGGTGGCTAGAACACCGCCACATCAGATATCATTCGGATCAAAACAAATGCCAAACAAACCTGCTAGCCAGCCGCGCGCGAAAAATGGATTCAGACCGCCGATTTTGACGTTTCGAAAAACCTGTGTTGCCAGCTTTTTAGTACATTACCATAGACACAGAACGAAGCAGAGTTTGTTACGTTTGTTAAATCTGACAGAAACGCGATAGCTATTATTTTAATGCACGCACTAATCCTACTTATTTTTAAAGCGACTTAATTTTAACTCAATAGAAACGCAATTGGTCCCATTGCTAATCTTACTGGAGATTATTGTAAAATACAAACTAAAATTAATAAAATAAAATGCAAAATGGTTAGGTCACCCCCGAATTTCCCGGCAAGTAGACAGCCCCCCCCCCCCACCCCCTCGGGCCCCAAGCTCCCCTCTGCAACCCTCCTCCCCTGCGCCAACCCCAACCCTTCCCAACACGTTAAACCCTCCCCTCGTATCATTATCGCAGTATTTTAGTACTTAGTATTTTCGTAGTAGTTACAACGTATTGCTCCGAAGGACAAACTCGTATTATAGCAATCCGGACAGTCCCCCAGTCGCTCGCTTCTCTCTCATTTCGTATGCTTAGCTTACGTACGTATTATTGGCCCCATTGCGCCCTATTATTTCCTTTCTAGTCCAGAGTCTAGACATACTTAACAAGGGATGAGACTGAGAGGTACCTTGTCATCTACAAAAAGCATCCATAATACCGAGAATATACTTTGTATACTATAAACGGTGGATTGGGTAGACGCTATGTCAATAGAAAGAACTGAGACGAGTGTAAAAAGAAATGTACTGTGAAAGCTGTCATAAAATATGTATTTATCAGTTTGTCTGTTTGATTGAAAAACTTTATTGCACAATAGAGCACAACATGGTGGACCTATTGCTAAGTGGCAATATCTTACGATCATACCGCCAGGTTTATTGTGACAATATCGCAATAACTACGTTGTTATAACAACAAATAATAAATATGTTGCCAATATTTATACAGGATGATTATATAGTCAATGACATCTTCGTAGTAGTTGAATCAGTACGACGAACTAAGTCACTTTTGATATATTTTTTTGGGAAAAACAAAAAAAAACTTTTTTTATTGATTTGTTTCGAAATTTTGTTTTTCTTTAATTGTATAAAAAGCTATGAGCACGATGCGCTAACTAGCGGTACGTAAAATACCGCTAATATTGTTTATTAGCGATATTTTACATATCGCTAGATGGCGCAGCGCGCTCAACGCTTCCCAAACTTTCTTTAATATATAAATATAAAAAATAAAATAAAACTTTAAAATTTGGTTCAAAAAATTTATAAAAATAGAAACTTTTTTTTGTATAAAGTTTTTGAACCAAATGTTTTGTTAAATTTTTTGAACCAAAAATTCTTATCAAAAGTTGCTCAGTTCGTCGTACTAATTCACCCACTAAAAGGATGTCACGTATTAAAAACTCACGCTGTATAACAAGTGTATTTTTTTGTAAAGTAGTGATCATAATAAATGAAAGCTATTACATAATAAACGAAATAAAAATAATAAAACCGAAATAATATGCCAACTCAATGTTGAAGTTCAAGTTCAAGTTCTTTATTGTGTGAATTATTAAAAAAACATACAATGTTTAAGTAACAAACTACCCAGAGGGCATACAACATTTCGTTTTAGAAGAAACTTCATGAAGTAAAAGCTATATAAGGCGCAATCAACAAGCAGTAAAACTAAAACCATCAACAATTAATATAATCAATATCAGAAATGATCAAACAAAAGCATTAATCATCAATAATCAGATAATCAATCAAACTAATTTTTATAATGTTTTGTCCAAGAATAATCTAAATACAGGGTGTCTGGCGGCAGATTTATGTTTTTAAATCCTATTATTTCAAAAAATAATAAACGGTGTGGGGGAGGAGTGGTGTCATTCGAACCACCAATCGTGCGGATTCGCCAATCACAATGCCGCAGTGGTCGAGTGAGCATCGCGCGTTCGCTGTCGAAGCGTTCTTTAAAGCGGCGATTCTTACATTATCGCTCGTCGACAGTTTTGTGCCAAGTTCAATATCCGACGGTTAAGTGATGGACCAAGCGTGAATTGAATTCGTTTCTGGGTGGAGAGATTCCGTGCAACTGCTTCAGCTAGGAACAGTCCACGTCCGGGTCCTAGTCGGACTACAAGGACTGCCACAAACATTAAACTCGTTGAAAGAAGTTTAGGTGAAAATCCCCAACTTTCGATACGGAAAAGGGCAGCCTTATTGGGACTTGCCAGAGCAGCTGTCTATGAAATTTTGAAAATAAGACTTGAAGTTCCATCCATTTAAAATCCAAATCATCCAATAATTGAAGGAGAATGACTTTGTGTTACGCAAACAGTTCAGTGAAACAATGTTGCAGAGATTTCGCACTGTGAATTCAATTTTTTGGAGTAACGAGTCTCATTTTCATTTAAACGGCCTTGTTAATAAACAGAACTGTCGTTACTGGGCTCCACGAACCCTAAATCCAAGAATTAAACACCAGAAACCGCTGCATTGCCCGAGAGTCACCGTTTGGTGTGCTTTGTCCACGAATGGGATTATCGGCCCATTTTTCTTTGAGAATGCTCGAGGACAAGCGACGAATGTTAAAAGTGAAAATTATGGAAGAATGATAACGGATTTCTTCTTGCTGAATCTGCGAGCTCATCCATCGTTCTCGTCGCACACGTGGTTTTAGCAGGATGGGGTGGCCCCGCATACGGTTAGAGCTTCAATGGATTTGCTGCGAGAAGCTATGCCTCAAAAACTGATTAGTCGCTTTGGGGGACATCCCATGGCCACCAAGGTCACCTGATTTGATCCCGATGGGATCAAATCTTTTTTTAATGGGGATATCTCAAACAAAGGGTTTACAACAACAATCCGCGTACTTTCGAGGCCCTAAAAGATAACATTCGTCACGAAATTCGTAGCATTCAACCGGGATTGCTGCAGAACGTTGCACGAAACGCGAGGCTTCGTTTCGACCAATGTGTGCATCTCAATGGAAGACATTTGGATGAAATTATTTAAAAAAAATAAATCCGCATGATTTGTGTAACTGATTATATAATTAATATAAAAATATATTGTATAATGAATTTGCTATTTAATTTTGAAATCATAAATCTGCCGCCAGAGACCCTGTACATTGTAATTATATTTAAATATAAGATACCATATAACGAATACAATCAATAAAATAATGAATTCAAGCTAAAACAATCAACAAATAAAATAATCAGTATACGCATTACATTAAAATAAAGGGGCTGTAAAAAAAGTCATTTTGTAAAATTTATAAATGGGAGAGAAAATGATTAAAGGGAGGAAAGGGATATACGGACAAGCTAGGAAACGGGTGGGGAGGGGGGGGGGGGGGGGGTATTTATACGTTATATACATTCATTCGAAGTAAATGTCTCTTAATAGAAGTTGTCTCAGGGGCAAAGGCACAGTTCCATATTCGAGCCGCCTGCACTACAAATGACTTGGACATGAAAGTTGAAGAATGCTGAATGAGGTATAGCCAATAACAGATTTTCCTGCGAGCGTAATGGAAGGCTATGGGATTAAAGCGGAAAGAAGAGATAATACGAATAAGAAGGTATGTTTGAAGTACACGAAAGAGTAGGGTTAGTATGTGAAAATGCTGAAGTCGTAGCCACTCCATTTGCATACGAAAGGTCGATATGTGTGATCAAACTTTTTCAGGGAATAAACAAATCGAATACACACAGTTCAAAGGGCACTGGCAGTCATAAATATTTTTACAATCTGCACATTTCACGAATATTACCACGATTGCTAAAACATTTCTTATTTTCATGGCAGGTGATTCGCTAACTGCAGAAAGTGCACTGAGAGCAATTGCAGAAATATCACGTGATACACACTGCAAATCATAATTTATCAAGTACAAAATACTGACTTTTACTGCTAAATATTTTCTTAAATGTCTACTATAATGCTAAATCTAATATTAACACATTGACTGCCAACTACGATTTACCTCGTACCGGCCGCGTCAAAGATCTCGGTCCCTAGCCCATACTCAGATCACATGTATTGCATTTATTGAACACCAATGCACCTAAACAAACAAGTAAAAACATATTTAAAAAAATAAAAAACACGACTGCCGTTACAGAAAGTGAACTATTGTATTTATAATTATTTTTAGTACGGTTGTTTATGGAATATTTGTGGTTTATGTATTTATCCATACAGATAGATGTATATTTTCCGGAATTTACTCAATGAGGCCTTTAATTTGATATTAAACACGATATATTTATGTCGTTTTGTCGCTATTGACGTTTGGACATTTAGATAAGTATTTTTTTGACATGTGGACAGTTTAGGTACCCTATAACACTCAGGATGACATAACGATTTTAACAATATTACACACTTCTAAATCGGTTCAAACCTTTAGAAGTTATGGTGGAATAAATAAACGCAAATCATACATAGATGAACCCTGAACATGTCATAGGGTACCTTAACTGTCCAAATATCAAGTAAGTAGTTGTCTAAATGTCCAAATTTCCGAATGTCAATAAATTATTTTATTTTTTATTTATTTATTTTATTTATTTAAGTCCATAAAAATACATTTAATTACAAAAAACATTCTCTTAGCCTAAAATTTCATAATTAATTAAACAGTTTTCCAATTTACTTCCTAACTCGGAAAGAGATTCAGAAATGATAGTTTGTGGTTTACCACCTCACTAGGAATAACCTGTATCGAGGTGGTACCAACAGAAATCGTATATTGCCTGCCGAAAGAGCAAGATAAATCCGCTCTTAGGTTTTTATTTTTTTTTTTATTTTTTTTTAAACTTTATATTGCAATGGTATTTAGATTTAATAATTACAAGGGGAGGTAGTTACCTTATTCTAAAATTTAAAAATTTTGAAGAGACCATATTAAACGGAAGGTATTTTAGTTCAAATATTCATAAATAAATATTCTTACATCTATTATAATACAAACATAGATACGATAATCGCATAAACTTTACATGAATTTATAATAAAAGTATATATAAATAAAAATTATTATAAATAAGTACATACATATAATATGATAACTAAAAATTAAAAAAAATCAAAATATATTATGATAATACGAGTATATATTTACATATGCAAAAGTGCTTTGATAACTATTTATCAAAGAAAATGACAATTTGCAAAGCCATTTTTTTATATAATACATGCTATTAACATAAATATATCGTGTTTACTGACAAATAAAAGGTTTGATTCAGTACATTCCAGAAATATACACCTATCTATATGGATAAATACATAAACCTCAAATATTTCATTAAAAAAACCGTAACAAAAATAATTATACATACAATAGTTCACTTTCTGTAACGGCAGTCGTGTTTTTAATTCCTTAAATATATTTACTTATTTTTGTATAAAGTAGTTACGTTGCCCATTAACCCAGTTGTTACTGAAACTTTTTTTATCTCATATCACAGTAGTTTTTTAGTATTATTTATTACCTTGATGCATAAAGTAAACATGGAAAAATACCAAAAAAAACTGACTTTTCAGAAAAGCTCGGAAAATGCGGATCGTTTTAACGATTAGTAGTAATATGCAGGTAGTTTAACGATCATATAACTACTACTTTATCGATTGGATCCTATTTTAAATTAAAGAAACACAGTTATTACTACGAAAAAGGCTTTATTATCTATCTATCTATATCTATCTAAATAATCTATATCTATCTAGGTCATAAATTTATAAAAAAACGCGTATAAAATGAATTCCAATCACAAGCTTATTTGTAAACACTTACCGTTTTGAAAACATAATGAAAGTTAAATAAAAATAAGAATTAAAATAGAAAAGCATTCAAAAAATATGATCATAAGATAATTATCTATGGACCGAAACACTATCAAACGATCACTGCGGCGATTGGTAAATATTAGGCAAAAGTTATCTGCTCGTTAATATTCTTAAATTGAGGGTATTCCCCATACTTTTTTTTGATCTTTATAACGATCGGTCGTTGTATATGGGTTAATACTTTTTGATATTTATTTATTTTATACGTTCACCTTGTACATGGAAATAGTTCTGGTTTTCTTTTTTAATTTACCTACCGTGTAAAGCCGACTTCAGTCCAGGGTTGGCTTGATATTCCCCAACCCAAAAAAACCCACTGGGTTAAATTGGGTAAAACCCACCTGAAAAAACCCGAGGGTTTTTGACGAATGTGGGTTTTTGAAAAAATACTTGTTAATAATAATTAAATCAATGAAAGGATATAGCATTTATATCCGTAAACTCTTATCCGGTTGTGAAAATAAAGGGGATCTCCCCGACAACTGAAAATAACGATTTTCGGGGGAATTCCCTTCATGGTAGTGTTACAACTTTATTAACTAGTAAATAGATTTCGATTGGGAGAAAAAATGCAATAAAATGGTAATAAAATAAAAGGAAATGTTAAATTAAAATATATTCATTTAAAATTCTCATTAACTCTGAAAAAAACCAAAAATTCCCCGAAAAAGCCCAAAAATCCCCGAAAAAAACCAAAATAACCCAGAGGGCAGATATTTTTTGATAAAACCCGGGTTTTTGCCAACCCTGCTTTAGTCACGCCCCGTCGCTTTGTTATCACTGTAACTTAGTAGCTACCTAATTGGGGATCATATCAACTTTATCCAACTAGCACGAACTAATTCCAATTTCAGTTCGCGAAGAAACGCAATCGGGCCCATATGCATCGCTGTTTATTATCTCGATTCTCCCTCAAAATAGAAAGATTGTTGCACTTTGTTGCAATAGTAACTGGCATACCAAACGCAGTGCAAGCAAGAGACGCTCGTAGGGGTTATTTGTTCAAATCGCTCTGGTCTGCCGTTGACCTTCTCGAGTAGGTCGTAAAATCCGTGGCAGGATTGCACGTCGAGAAAGTCGAATGACGTTGCAAATTTTTGTGATATTTTTGCCGCTCTGACCAGCGGGACGAGTCGCATATGCTACCCATCTACAGCAACTGATACCGCAATGGGAGAGAATCCAGATACTGGGGTAGGGCGGCTAACTGTCGGTGGCGGGCGCAAGGGGGATTAAAATTTACGAGACAGACAAGATTTGTTTACATTGTTATTGTTCCTATACCAACTATGCGTGACCTAACAGGAGCTTGCAGCGTGGGTCTATGTACTGTTTATGTTTACTAAGGTCGGCCCAACTCACGGTTCAGCTCCCATCCGGTTGCCTTCTCAACGAGGATCTAACCTGGAAAGGCTTCTGTGAACTCTACCTGCGGCTGCAAGACCGATTTTGGGAGCTTATGGGCCTTGTTGCAGTTAGGCCACTAAGATCTATGTGTGAGGGTCGGGAAACCACCGGGAGAAGTGTGAGCCCGGGTAGGACCCTTGCCTATAGGCCAGTTGCCCTAGGAATCATTCTTCCTGGACGCTCCTGGACGGTTTGCGCACCGTGCGGCATCAGCTAACCGACTGTGCATTCCGACTGATAGTCGGGGGAGTCTGAAAACAGCTCTGTTTCCTCAAGAGCTAGGGCGGTTGTCTACGCCCTTCACTGCTTTTCCGGCAACAAAAAAAAGGACTTCGACAAGCGGCGGTGCTTAACATCAACATAACAATAACCGCAGACCTTTTTTCATGTTCCGTTTCTACAAGTGTTATGGTGGATGGATCTTGCTCGGGGTCTTGACTAAGAACGGTCTAAATCGAGCAGTCTGCGTCTGACAGCCGTGTAGCTCTTGTTTCTCTCGCGATATCGAAGATTTTTGTCGCAATTTCAAAGGTGTCTGCTCAGCATTACCTTCTAATTCGAAGAAAGGACGATGCGCGCCGATTATCGTAAGTAATTGGTAATTAATATCTATATTTTGCCCTGAAAATCCTGTCATATATTTTGTAGATAAATAGCCTTGTATATTTATTTATTTATTTATTTAAGAATTAATTACTATAAAACATTGATTGCGCTTTCAAAAATAACAGGAACCGAATGGCAAAACCTTAACCTTTTGCTTATTTGTTTCTGTCACCCAACTGGGACTAGCCCGTTCTAGGGTGGACAGGACTCCAATATTACAATCAAGTTTGCTTGATTGCTTGGTTGCTTACAAATGTACAAGTTTTAGTAAAAAGCTAATGACACTAAATTGCCCTAAAATGTGGTCTTCAGAATAAAATTAAAAGAAATAATAAAAGATAATATAATAAATAAAATGCAATTCCATTATGTAATCGGCAATAAATATAATATAAAATTCGATTAAATAATATAAATAAAGTTATATGTGAGAAAAGAAAGAAACAGTCATTAATATTTAATATATGTTAAGTAATATAGGATTTAATATAAAAATACCTTGTCTAAAAAGTATAATTCATTGTCAAAGTCAAATAATTTTTGGTAGTTAGTTGAATGTTAAAATATGCTTAACATATATGTTTAAAAATATGTTAATAATGTGTGCACCTAAGTTTTATTATACTATTATTTCTAACATTTGATGTATGGTTAGTCTGTCATGATTTGATAACCATTTCTTTAATTTATTTTTGAGTGATTATATCATATATTGAGATGTCAAACACAACGGGCGAACCCGTCACCGCAGGACGTTTTAACGATTCATCGTTCTATCGACCGTGCAGTGAGCGTAGAAGACTTTGGACATAACAAATCCGACGTCTAGCTACGCCACAACCCGTTAGAGACCAACGCCTTACCGCGAGTAGCCAGGTATGTTACCTGGAGGGCGGCACTCGCGCCCTAACTACCAATTGTGACCAGATTTCTCCGGTCTCTCGATTGGTTCCGAGTTCGAGGTCGCTTGCGCGGTCCTCTCCCTTACGAAGCGGTGAAACGGAGTATACCGAATCTATCGCGGACCAAGGCGTCCTTTGCCCGACTCTGAACCGGGATCGGATGGCCAATGGTCATTTCAAGAGCAGTCGCCGTAAGGTAGACAACTACCCCCGCTCTATAGGAAACAATACAGTTCCCAGACTCCCCCGATTGTTAGTCGGAGAGCACAATCGATTGGCTTGCGCCGCTCGGTGCGCAGATCGTCCAGGAGCGCCAGAGGATTGATTCCCAGGGTTGACCCAGTGTCCTACCCAGGCTCGCACCCCATGCGTGGAGGCCATCGGATGGGTGTTGACCCGTGAGTATGACCGACCCTGAAACAGAATGGGTCTTCGTGGCCAACTCAGCAAGGGCCCATAGCTTCTATCATATGATTATATCATATGATAGAAAGCCTTGTATATTTGTATATTTTTAAACAAACTTAAAATGTGGCGACAATTTTCCTGTCCACCCTAGAACGGGCTAGACCCAGTTAAATAGCAGAATCAAATAAGCAAAAGGTTAAGGTTTTGCCATTCGGTTCCTGTTATTTTTGTAAGCAAAATCAATGTTTTATAATAATTAATTCTTAAATAAATCTTAAATAAAATAAATCACCGTGCGGTGAGGAGACCGCGACGGCGGGCGAGGCGAGGGAGTGACCGAGCTGTCACAATTAAGACCCTGCTTTGAAACGGCCATAGACAAAACGGATTTTTTAAAGATTTAAGACTGGTTCGTAATTTTGATGAAACGGAATACCAATCAAGTAACGAAATAACTAAGTTTTAATTTAATTTAGGCCTGCGAGGAACGGAATACGGGCAAATAGCGTTATACTTTCCTGGAGTTGCAATGACAACTTTCCAGCGTATAGAGGTGTCGTCCTGTGTGTTTAAATGGCGATTAGCTAGGGTTACCTACGGCAAAATGTATATAAATTTATATTTACACACACATTTACATTTACATAGAGCAGGGTTTACTATAGAGCTATACCATTACTATAGAGCGGATTACTATAGAGCGGCGCACATTTACATTTATATTTACATTTATATACATTTTGTATACATTTTGCCGTAGGCAACCCGAGCTGGTCGCCTCACATTCGGGGGGGGTCAAATGTCATCTTAGCGTGTCTAGATATGCGTTTGGTAAGATCCGTCACAGTGAGGACGGTGTAAAAGCAGTATTCGAGTAGCATATGCAATAAGGCGGCATCGAGTACATCGACAGAACACGGTTGAGTCGCAGGCAACGCACAGTGAGCTGGCGACGGCGGAGGTATTTTTCCCAGAGAAGATTTTTAGCCAATAATGATTAGAGATTTTTAGCCAATGATTAGCCAATAATGATGAATAATGATTTCATGTC
Source organism: Micropterix aruncella (assembly GCA_944548615.1). Classification (NCBI taxonomy): domain Eukaryota; kingdom Metazoa; phylum Arthropoda; class Insecta; order Lepidoptera; family Micropterigidae; genus Micropterix; species Micropterix aruncella. The sequence continues at coordinate 27,832,166 of OX155966.1, read as the reverse complement.
ATCTAGAAGAACTATAAATCTTACTCTTATAAACTATATAGAACTTTATAGAACTATAAACCAATCTTATTCTTAATTAAGGAAGGTTAAGTTCCTTGCTGGTTAGAATCTTTTTTATTTTGGCAAATGAGCTTCTGGATTGCTCTATACGATAATTTATCTCCTAACTATTATCTTAGTCTTCATTCAGCAAGCTGCCTATCTACTGGAGTGGTTAATTGTATTTCTTATTATACTATTCATGATCTGAAACTGAAAACAAAGCTGTCCGTCTACAAAGCGATTGTCCTACCATATTGCAATATACCTCTGAAACGTGGTGCCTCTACAGGAAAGAGATAAATACACTAGACGTCTTCCACGCGAGGTGCCTCCGAAACATCCTAAGGTGCCTCCGAAATATGGGAAGACCGTGTGTCGAACACATAAGTGTTACAACAGACGAAACTGCAGGGCATGGAGGCTGTGCTCATGAAAGCTCAGCTGAGATGGTGTGGGCATGTCGTGCGTATGAAAGACGACCGCCTCCCGAAAGCCGTGTTTTATGCCCAACTCCCAAAAGGCGCACGCAAAGTCGGCGGACAGCATCGACGCTATAAAGATGTCTTGAAAGGGCACCTAACCGCCAGTGGTATTCCACCTGAGAGCTGAAAGAGCTGCTCACAAACGCAGAGAGTGGCGCTCCACGGTTACCACAAAAGTAAAAGAGTTCGAGGAATCCCGGCTTGAGAAATTCGACTCGAACCGCCAACAGCGCAAAACTTGTCCGAAGCCCACCTATACATACACGTACAACACCTGCGGTGAACTTTACTGTAGCCAATATAAAATCGAAGACTATCGTGGTTGTTTGACATTATAAATAGAATAGAAACGAATTTACCGCATGAAATTTGTAGCACCCGACGTTTCGGTAACGTTGCAGCCGCGGTTGTCAAGGGTAGACTAAAAGAGCTGTCAATTCGTTGTTTTGCGGGTATGCCGCATACCGCTGCCGCCACTGCGTAGGTTATAACGTTAGTAGGGGGCCGGGATCGAAGCGCGCGAATTTCGAAAATCCGTCTTGCACACAACACTCACTGTATCCTATCTTACGTCCTTGCGTTCGGCGTTCGGCGGCGGGAACAATTTGAGAAGAGGGTTCCACGTAGAAGAGAGTTTGTAACCGTCGTCTCTATTGAAGTTCGGGGTTCTTCATATTTCAATGGCTTCCCGGATCATGCGAGTAAAGTAGAATTGTTCCTTGGATAGCACAATGGGATTTTGAAACTGCATCCAGTACTACTTGCACTTCCGCTATCCAATATATGTACGCAGATCGCCGATTTTTCTCGCTGAACGTTTTTAACAGTTTTGATGTGTTCTGTCAGTCGCGTGGCTATGGGCTGTTTCGTTTGTCCAACGTAGGCTAGACCGCAACTGCATTCGACTTTATACACACCCGGGATTTGCAGTGGTATTACATCCTTTACAGGCCTCAAAAATCGAGCTATATTTTGGGTCGGCTTGAAGATCGTTTTTATATCGAATCTGTTTAGCATCTTACTTATTCGATCTGTCACGCCCTTGACGTATGATAAGAATGATCTTGATCTGCTCGTTTTCTGAGTTTCGTCTGTATTAGATCGTGCTGTATTAGGCTGCAAAGTCACCGAAACGTCGGGTACTACAAATTTCACGCGGTAAATTCGTTTCTATACTATCTACTGTAGCCGTTGTAATCGGACACTTAAAAAACAAACTGGGCTCCACGAGTCACTTTCGCGCGCATCTTCGAAGAAGTCCTGTCAACCAAGAGGTCGCCGTCGACGGATCACGATGAGGAGGACACTGTGACGGAAGGCCGACTCTTTATGACTCCAAGATATTCGTTGTGAGAGCCGGGTGTCAACAAGTCCTTTTACTCCGTAATAAGATGCAATGTATGTTATCGGAAAGTTTTTTTTTATTATTGGTATATTGGTTTAACAATTTATTTAGCTTGGTTTGAATATTATGCCGTATCGTACTATATTGCCAGTATAACGTTCCCGAATAATTACCGCGGCGCGCGCGAGGTAGGAAAGGTTACCTTTTGTATCAGAGATTCTGTGTCTCCTCGATACTTGCTCGGGTCTGCAGGAGTGACAGACCTCAGCTTACTCAACTCGATAAGGAGGGAAGGACGAGGTGGTAGCAATGGCTAATGCATTGACCGGCTCACGACGAGTCGTAGCTACAGAAGCACTCGCTAGGAGATGATCACTCGAGGAATGATAATTGATTGGTCAAATGTACTGGTTTATATACCCTGATACATGACGCAATCCTGAGAGGAGTGATGAAATAAGTGTGTCAATCCGATCGATTTGGAGAAATTGGCATGACACCGCCTGTGACTGCATTAATTACCGAAATTCGATGGAATTTAATAGCAGTGCACGTGCAGAATCGATTGTATTTGCGTTAATGAATTTCTACAGAATGCATTGGTTAGTCATGCTTTTGTTGACTGTATGTAGGTACTGAAGTCCCTACAACACCATCATTATTGTGTTGTAATGTACTGATGCACTTGTGGTAATTTCGGCTAATAAGGGCCTGTACTCACGGTGCGGCGCGGTCGCAGGCGACTTCCCTGATAAAATCTAGGTAAACAATAACGCAATTTGCCCGTGATGCTTGAGGCCTCAGCCGACCCCGCCCGACCTCACTCCACCTTGGTTCTCAATCCCTCCTTCCCTTCCTTTCCTTCTGCACGTATTCTTCGCATTGCCTGTGCATAATTTGACGACTGACGGTCCGATCACACTCACCCAAAATAACACTCTGATTTCGTGCCCTAACACTTTATTTTTAGCGGATACAGATGGCTCCCAGAATCATGTTAAGTAAAATTTTACTTCCCCAGTCCACAAACAGACCAGGAGAGAAAATATTGTGAATGTGATAAACGTTTTTTTCTGTTTTTTAATTAAAAACATTTTTTTTAGAAAGCTGCAGCAAGAAAAGTTACGCACATATTTCAAAGTTGAGTAGGTACATCATTCTAAACACAAAAATATTAGCATTAAACGAAACGAAGTATCTTACCCCATTCCATAAATAGAGCTTATATAGGTGTTACATTTTATTTTTTTTGTCGAAATTCACAAGAAATTGCTCCCGAATGCCATCTTTGGCGACCTGTATCTCAGGCCAGGATTGTTTTGGACAAAACAAAAATGTACGCGTATCTTACTTTTTTCCATATTTAACATATTATGTTCAATTGAAAAACTTCTGAGACTATGAAGGTAGCCTCCTTGCCTGAATTGACATGGAATATACCAGTTTATTTAGGCGTTGTTCGCCTAAATAAACCATAGTAAAAAAATATAATTAGGGCTACCTAAAATAAAATAAATAATATCTTCCCAGAATTTTTAAATTACTTGATTTTGAAAATCCTGTTTTTAAGCATATTTTAGTACTCCCTGAAGTGCATTTATATAGCCCATAAATTAAATTTGATTAAGCGCCTATTACCCAATAGGCCATAATCCCTATAATAAAGGTATTGAACATTAATTAAAGTTCAGTTATAAAAGGATAATTTAAAAATTCTGGTAAGAAATTATTGATTTTAGTAGCCCTAATATTTTACTAGGAAAAAATAGTTAGGCGAACAATGCCTAGAAAATATAATTAGGGCTACCTTCAATAACATAAATTAATTCTTGCCAGAATTGTAAAATGACCCTTTTATTCCTGAACTTAAATTAATGTCCGATATCTTTATTTTAGGGATAACGGCCTACTAGGTAATAGGTTTTTAAACAAACTTGATTCATGAGCTATATCAACGCACTTCGGGTTTGTGCTTAAAAACTGGATTTCTAAATACATTTTATATAATCAGTACAATAAAAAGTGGGTGCCCAATTTTTTTTTTTTTTTTTTTCAATTTCAATTTATTTCCAAAAAATCTTAACAGATTGTAGAAACTTAATATTTAGGTACATTTAAATTACAGTATATTAGTTCGTTTTTACAGTATTTAAATTTATCACCACGTACATACAGTTACTTCATTATTGCTTTTAGGGCATCCAAATCATTTTTAAGATTTATTTACTAAAACCACAAATTAAAATAATTGATAAAAATAATCAAGAAATTAAAATCAGAAAAAGTCAGAATAATTAAAAAATGCTACTTAAAATTGTCAAAAAAATGACCAAAAAATTTGAAAAATTATTTAAAATTAACAAACTCATCGATCGAGTAAAAAGCTTTGTCTAATAAGAATTCTTTAAGTAACTTTTTGAATAAGCTTTCCACTTGAATAGTTTTTAAACTTTCTGGTAGCCTGTTAAAGTAATATGGCCCTGAGTATTTTTTGTCTTGCCTTGTTGTGTTTAGTTTAATGCATGGTATAAAAATGTTTAATTTATTTCTCGTATTTTTAGTATGTGTATCTGAAAACTTTTTATAATGTGTTTCTTTATTTTTAAAAAACTCAGTTAGTAACTTAAAGAGATAGAGTGAGGTTAAGGTGAGGATTCTTAGCCTTTTAAAAATGGGTCGACATGACTCTTCCCTTTTCACCTTTGCAATTATTCGCACTGCTCTCTTTTGGAGTATAAATATGGGTTCCCTATGACAAGCATAACAATTTCCCCAGATCGTAATGGCATAACTTAGGATAGCTTCAATATAGCTGAAATAAACATTTCTTGTTTGCAATTCATCCAAAGACCTTCTTACAATACTTAAAGCATAACATGCCCGACTTAACTTACTTTCGAGGTTTTCACAGTGAAAGTTCCATTTTAAAAGTTCGTCGACATGAACAAATACCCAAATACCCAAATAGTGCCCAAATAGTGTTTCATTGTATGAATTTGTCATTGTATGAATGCAATCATTTGTATGAATGCTAATATCGGCCTCACAGGCATTACCCTTTTCTGTCACAGAGCCTTCAAAATATATTTATTAGTTGGTTTACCTAATCGTTGACTGTAAGATATCGTTATAGCGATAAGTCCACCATTTGTGCATAAATTGTCTTTTTTTATAAAACCAGTGTAATATTCATTAGGTAATGTTTTTTTATAGCATTATAAAGTTATTCTATTCTATTCTATTACTTAAATACACATTCAAATGAAAGAGCACAAAATAAAATTAATTTACAATCCAGAAAACTCGCGCTATATGCTTCTAAATTTAGATATACATCTGTCTGAATCCAGGTTAAATAGCGCATAAATTAAATGTAAATGTACGTTTTTCTAATGTGTTTGGTAAAGTGCAACTGAGCTTGCTTCGCTAGGCACTCCTGTGATAAGGCAGGCTCACTTCTTGAGTCTTATTGGAGTGTCTCGGTTGTGCCAAAAATAAAAAAACCCAAGACTTTCCGAGCAAGTAAACAATAGTTATACTTTTTACCTTAGGTTACTCTTTGTTTATTTTATTTATTTTATTTATTTATGGTAATGTACATAATATGCAACAAGCGTAACAAATCATACTTAATATCTACACTTTAACCCTTGGAGTAAATGGGTATTTTCATGGATGCATCTGTCTCTTTTGCAGGATTTTCGGCGACATCGACTTAAAGTACTATAACTACGAAACTACTACACAAATCATAAAAAGAACAACTGCACAATGATTGCATTGAAATTTCGAATATAGAATATAGAAATATCATTTTGTAAAACAATTAGATAATTATGAATAAATATGAGACCGTCAAAGAAGTGAAAAAAACGCGCGACCAGATTTGGTCGACTCGTACTCAACGGATAATTGTTTCGCGACCAGATTTGGTTGACCCAAAGCAAGTTGTGTCACGCTTATAGTGAAGATCGGTCCCATGTCACCCAACTAAGTAAACACTTGTTCTAGGTGTTTGTTCTTGTAAGTAAACACTTGTCATATTAAACAAATACTAGTTCAAAAAAGAAAACATATTCAAAAGAAAAAGAAAAGTAGTTTGAACAAAAAAAAAAGCGAAAATGGATAAAAAAACCTTAAATTAAAAAAAATATGTATACAAATAAAATATGTAAATATATAATTATAACAAAATAAAACATTGAAGTAAATAGATAATTAAATACACTTATCCTTCGGTTAATAATATACTATATAGTCATAACTTAAATTATAAATAAAATTTGTAATATTTGTAAGAAAAATAAAAAGTCACAATAAAATTATAATACCAGTAATAGTCAAGTTTCTAAAAAAATAAAATAGTCACAAAGAAAAATTAAAATAATAGTAATAGTCACAAAGTGCAGCCAAACAAAGCTAGATAGTTGCTACAGAGCATTCCTGAGAATACTTGATTAACATTGCCATTGCATGGCATCACAACTACAAAACCTTTCTCAATAATTGAGAAAGCTTCAGATTGGATTCTGGAGGTTGATTCGGTTTCTAAGCAGTATAAATTCCCTGAAAGTCTCGGATGCACAGCCCTCCGTCTAGATATAACTCTTTACTCTCTATCTCGGAAGGTGGCCCTTATAATAAATAAATACAAACGGAGCTGCCATGGAATTCACCGACCGGAGTCGGGCCCATCATAATACTATTTTTTTTTTACACTTCTGGGGGGTGAGCAGTGGATTCCGGACTTACGAACCGGCTGTGGTAGGTTTAGGACAGCTGTCTTGCCACATGTGAGCGTTCACCTTACCACCCATTCACTCCCCCTTCGAAGCCATAGAATTTGAGATGCGCAAATCGCAGTTTTAGATAATTTTTCTAAGAAAGAGTTGATTATTTTTCTGGAAAGGCCAAGATCTTTAAAGAGGTGAAATAGAGATTTAGCTGGCAGGCCACGAGCGCCAACTTCCACCGCGTGAAGGTGAACAGTGAAGCCGTTCCGGGTTACGGCATTTGCAAGATCATGGTATTTATTTAATTTGTACTCGTGGTCTTTTGGGATATTTGATTCCCATGTAACAGTTAATTCTACAATAAGAGCCACCTTCCGAGATAGAGAGTAAAGAGTTATATCTGGACGGAGTGCTGTGCATCCGAGACTTTCAGGGAATTTATACTGCTTAGAGACCGAATCAACCTCCAGAATCCAATCTGTAGCTTTCTCGATTATTGAGAAAGGTTTTGTAGTTAAATGTTTTTTGCCTTTAGAGCCATCCCGCACAAACTGTATTGGGGGTTTGGAGGATACTGTCAAACCCTTGTTGGCACGAGCCACTGAGAGACTAATTACCTCGCGAATAACAGCGAGAACTTTGTCATGGCGGTAAGTGTACCGTCCTTGATCTAAGGCCACCTTGCAGCCAGCTAGAATGTGTCTAGCTGTGCAAGGGGTATTGCTACAGAGGGGACAAGAACTATCCTCGGCAAAGCTCCAACGAGCGAGGTTACTGGGGTCTGGAAGTGTATGCTGAAAAGCATTCAACTAAAATTTCAGCATCTCTGGCGTCCAGTCATAGAGCATTACCTTCCAGTGCATTGGAGGCGGAATGCAAAAGTCCCCAATTGTTGTCCAATCATTCTGGCATTGAAGGCCAATAGCATGAGCCATACTCTTGCTGTCGTAATCTCCCCGCAAAAGAGACTTCTTCAAGTCCACGTCGCTCGTGGTTGTACTGTCATACCCCAGACCAGTGCCATTCTGGCTGATTCCAGTAAGGAACTTTTTGTGGAAGTCTACGCGGGCTTGTAGTTCATTTGAATCACTACGGCCACTTATTACGTGCTTCGATATTGCCGGATCTTTGGAATTGCACAGAATCGAATTTTTGGTTATTCTGGAGTTGGCGTAGAGCAGAGAGGGCAGTTTAAGCGCTAGCCCAAAATTTTGTTTGGACCTGAAGAGAGTCGAGGGGTCAGCTGGTTTGGCTAAGAACTAATTGCTAAGAACTAATTGTAGAATTAATTGCAAATGCCGTAACCCGGAACGGCTTCAGTGTTCACCTTCCGGTGGAAAAGGCGCTTGTGGCCGGCCAGCTAAATCTCTATTTCACCTCTTTAAAGATCGTGGCCTTTCCAGAAAAATAATAAACTCTTTCCTAGAAAAATTATCTAAAACCGCGATTTGCGCATCTCAAATTCTATGGCTTCGAAGGGGGAGTGAATGGGTGGTAAGGTGAACGCTCACATGTGGCAAGACAGCTGTCCTAAACCTACCACAGCCGGTCGTTAGTCCGGAATCCACTGCTCACCCCCCAGAAGTGTAAAAAATAGTATTATGATGGGCCCGACTCCGGTCGGTTAATTCCATGGCAGCTCCACTTGTATTTTATTTATTATTAATAATACCATAATTATTTAATAGAATCAGGACGAGCAAATAAGCAACTTTTGATATAAAATTGTGGAAAAAACACAAAAAAAATGATAGACAAAATATGGTATTTTTTTAAATTTTGTTTTTTTTTTTCTATTTTTTTACAAAGTATAAAAAGAGTTGAGCGCGTTGTGCCATCTAGCGGTAGGTAAAATACTGATTCAGCCACTTCAAGGATGTCACTAATTATATACTCACCTGTATATAATAATATGAGCAGTTCATAGTAGGGTTGGTTGTAAGATATTTTCATATTATAATAAACACGCCTATTGTGAAATTTCACAATAAAGAGTATAAACAAACAAAAAAACAAATAAAAATTAATAACTTACCGGCTGAACGCCGCCTTGAGCGTTCTTCCCCAGTCCTTCCCCAGCAGACCAACCCATCTTTGACAGCAATTTGAAGCCTTTGTTCGTCGGAGCGATGCTCCTAAACAAAACAAAAAAAAAATCTTCCAGTTAACCAACATTTAGTAGGAAGGGAAAAATGTAAATGTTTATAAAGAGAAATGAGAATTTTCCAAGTTACAAGACAAGCCTGGGCGAGGTTGGATAAATAAAATTACAGCATAAAGCAACATAACATACATAGGAAGTTAGAGAAGTTCTAGGCCTCTAACAAAAAGATAACTCTTCATTCTTCATTGTATTATTGCTAATATTTTCAGTTGTTTCATTGATATTCTGTTTTTAATTGACCTAATGTACCTATTTTGATATTCATATCTAATGTAGGATTTCATATTTTAGATTTTTCTCTGAACATCTCATTTTGGTGTTTTTTTATCTACGGTGTTTTTTTAAAAATGTATAATGACAATTTATTATTAATTCTTTTGATTACTGACTATTTTTAAATTATTTTTTTTTTTAAGTTATTGATTAACAAAATTTCCTTTAATATTTATTTGTATTAGTGAGATAATTTTAATACCTACATAATTTAACATTTTGATATTAGGTATCACAAAGTACCTGATTTGTACTTTTATTTTACTTTTGTATATGAAACCTAAGTGATATTGTACTTTTATTATATGTGTTGTTATTTTCCTGGCAAAGGAAAGTATCGTGAACGCACTTCTGTGTGTGTGTGTGTGTGTATTTCTTACTTCATCCGATTGAGCTGAAATTTGGCATGCAGGCATCATTTGGTCATTGCAAGAAATGTGGTTGAAATCGCAGTTGATTGTGGTTGAATTCATATTTCAATGTCAAAATATTGGACTTAGTGGGGAGTTTAGGGGGGGGGAGGGGCTTGAGTTAGGTTTGGAGGGATTGGAGGGGAGCTGATGAAGGGTTTTGAGAGTGGGGGTTGGTTGAGAATTTTGGGGAGGGGAGGCGATGGAGGAAGGAGTTAAGGGAGGGTTTGGGTAGGTTAGGGGGGGTTAAGACACTTGAAATTCGGTCCACAGATGTGTCGTAAGGTCGAAATCACATTGTTAAATTTTGGTTGCAATATCTCTTATACAAGGGACACAAAAAAACCGACATTCATTTTAATCAATTAAAAACGTCGAGCCATCCAAGGCTAGCCAAGAAACGAACCATATTGGAAAATATCCATTTTAATACCACAGAAATACTACAAAAATACTGTAAATGTACAAGATTTTCTGTCATAATCAATCACTGTCAAAAAAAAACTATATTCTTGTTCCGTGGGTTCCTATCCTGCCTTACCTACAACGCGGGTGGAGGGATGAGGGAGGGGTTGCTTGTAAAAAAAATGTTTTATTTACTACACTTTTCTTTTATTCTTATAGGGGTCCGCAAGCTAACGAACAATTTTTAAAGGGACCCTTATGCAGAAAATTTTAAAAAGTTTGTCCAATTTCTGAACACAGCATTAATGACACAATGGAAGGAAAAAATACCAAAACCATGCATCTTATGATACAGTTGTGCAAACATGATTAAGTCTGCACTTGGTCACTTTTTCCAGAAGTAATCATAAGTGTGTATGTACATAAAAAATCGGTTATGTCACCCAAAGAATTTCCCGTCAAGTAGTTAAGGACTAATTTTATTTGAGTAATAATTTCATAAATAAAATCGATAAGCCCTCTCTACACCGGTGGACGAACCCAGTTAGGATCCATCGTAACCGCCCCGGGCGGCGCAGTTCGTTTCTCAGCTAAGGGCGGAGTTGGATCAAGTGCTAACAGACGGCATTATAAATAAAATTCCCCGACCGGAGTCCGGCCCATCATAATACTATTATTATGTTTCTGGGGGGTGAGCGGTAGACCGGGTGTGGTAGGTTTAGGACAGCTGTCTTGCCAAATGTGAGCATCACCTTCACTACCCCTTCGATGACATAGAATTTGAGATGATATTTGAATTAAATGTATTGCGCAATTTAAATATTATTATTGTAGCTTATTAACCCTTGGAGTAAATGGGTATTTTCATGGATGCATCTGTCTCATTTGCAGGATTTTCGGCGACATCGACTTAAAGTACTATAACTACGAAACTACTACACCAATCATAAAAAGAACAACTGCACAATGATTGCATTGAAATTTCGAATATAGAATATTGAAATATCATTTTGTAAAACAATTAGATAATTATGAATTAAATATGAGAACGTCAAAGAAGTGAAAAAAACGCGGAACCAGATCTGGTCGTATCATACTCAACGGATAATTGTTTCACAACCAGATTTGGTCGTATCATACTCAACGGGTTAATGAGATATTCCAACCAAAATTTCACAATGTGATTTCCGCCCAACAAGGCATCTGTGTACCAAATTCTAAGTCTTTAAGTCCAATATTTCGAGATTGAAATATGACTAGTGCGCCACCTGGTGGTCCGATTTCAACCACAATTTTTTCAACTCTTACCATGACCAAATGGTGACTGCATGGCAAATTTCAGCTCAATCGGATAAAGCGTTATTGTGGAGGAATACACACACACACAGACACCGAGTCATACAGACACACAGACAGTCACACAGCAGACACACACAGCATACTTCAATCTGGAAATAATCATAATCGTCTCAAAATTGGGGTTAAAAATAGATATTTTCATGTTCATCTCAAAAAAAATATTTAGCGTGTTCACAATACTTTCTTTCTGTGGCCGAGAAATAAATTAATGATTTTTTTCAATTTTATAAGAACTTTTTAAAAAAACCTTGTATATAACTTCTACGATTATTTGATCCGAAAATGCAGATTTCCAAATGGGCCATGTCTAACTAAATTTAAGGAGAGAAAAAATGTAATACTTACGACTCCAAACTACTCTGTTCAGTCTTCTCACTGTCGTGCGATGACCCGACTGTTTTCCGCCGGCTGTCGGCTCGATCCTTATAATTTGTAGCGATTTCATCAGTTTTGGTTTGGTCTTTGGGTTTAGCGGCGTACTTTGTTTTGAGACGTTGCAACTCTTCCTTGTGCATTTTTTTCAGATTAACGTTGCGCGATATTCTACGCGTCGGTTCCGCCTTATCGCCTAAGCAACAACAAAAAATACAATAAGATTTTTTTTTTGTTGATAAATTACTAAGGGCATTGATTATATAGGGTATTACATCGCTTAACACTTTAGCAAGCGACATTCAGGTGGTGCAGATAGCATTGTCCGGCAAAAAATAGCAATTTATTTGGCCACTTTAATAACTTTGATAAGTGTAGTGTATTGGTAGTTTGGTTGGATATCATAGCATATAACTGTACATGTAGTGTACAGAGTTAATGGGTCTTCGTGGCCAACCCATGCTGGGTTGGCCACGAAGACCCATTCGTTCAGGGTCGGTCACACTCACGGGTCAACACCCATCCGACGGCCTCCACGCACGAGGTGCGAACCAGGGTAGGACTCTGGCCTTGGTCAGTTTCCCCTGGGAATCAAACCTCTGGCGCTCCTGGACGGTCTGCGCACCGTGCGGCATAAGCCAATCGATTGCGCACTCTGACTAACAGTCGGGGGAGTTTGCCTTACGGCGACTGCTCTTGAAACGACCATCGGCTGCCCGATCCTGGGTGAACAGCCGGGCAAAGGATGCTGTGGTCCGCGATAGATTCGGTATACACCGTTTCACCACTTCGTAAGGGAGAGGACCGCGCAAGCGACCTCGAGCTCGTAACCAATCGAGAGACTGGAGTAATCTGGTCGCAATTGGAAGTAAGGACGTGAGCGTAAGCCCGCTGGGTAACACTCCTGGCTATCTCGCGGTTAAGGCGTTGGCCTCTTACGGGTTTGTGGCAGAGCTAGACGGTGGACTGTTTTGTTTCTTGTTTCTTCTGCGCTCACTCCAGGGAGAGAGAACGAATAATCGTTAAAACTTCCTGAGGTGACGGGCTCGCCGGCTGTAGTCGACAACCCTAGTTGTACATGTATGGTAGTAGCGAACGGTTTCGTGCAGCTTGGGCCACAAGATCCATTTTGTTCTCGGATCGGCTCAACTCACGATTCAGCTCCTATTCAGAAGCCTCCTCGTGCGGAAGGCTACCCCGGGTAATACTCCCGCATCTCAGGCCTCACCGGGCCGGTGGACCGGTTTCTCCTGGTGGGATTGCATCCCGGCGCTACTGGACAGCTTACGCACCGTTCGGCGACGCCAATCGGTTGTGCACTCTGACTAATTGCTGAAGGAGTCTGGAGACTATGGAAATATACAGTCTCCTAAGCAGCGGGGGTGGATGTTGACCTGTTGTCATGCCACTCTTGAAATGACCTTGAGCCACTCGATCCCAAGTGGCGATACGGGCAAAGAACGCCCAGGTCTGCGATAAATTCAAATTGAATTACCGCTGTAATTACAACAGGTAGAGGCCACGCAAGCAACTTCGGACCGGTAACCAGTCGGGAGGATGGATGTATCCTGAAGTTTAACTCCAGATGGAGATATCCTACCAAAACAGGTAATTAGGGGGCGAGGTACCTTTCCCGGTGCCTCGCCGTAAGGCGTTGGCCTGTAACGGCCTTGCTGACGGAGCTAGACGGTAGATTGTCTTGTCTCCTAAGTCTTCTACGCTCATCCCACGGCTGAGAGAATGATCCCATATCGTTATACCAGCCTGGAGTGACGGGTTCGCCCGCTATAGTCGACACCGCCCTACTGTACATGTAGGGTAGTGTTAAATATGTCACTCAATAAAGAACACACTTGGAAGCGTGATGTAATTTCAAGGCTACGATGATGGGAAATATTATTACACGACTGCCCAATAAAAAAGGAATGTAATGTGTTCAGAGTTCATCTACATACGTTTTCCGTTTCTTTATTCCAATATAACTTCTAAACGCTTGAACCGATTTGAAAGTGTGTGGTATTGTTAGAATCGTTATGTTATTCTGAGTGTCATGGAGTACCATAACTGGCCAAATATCAAGTAAGTAGTTGCCTAAATGTCCAAATATCCAAATGTTAATAAATTAACATAAAACTATTGTGTTTAGTGTCATATGAAAGGTCTGATTGAGTACATTACGGAAATATACATATATCTATACGGATATAAACATAAACCACAAATACTTCATTAAAAAAAACAGTAATAAAATTGGTTATAAATACAATAATTTACTTTCTGTTTCGGCAGTCGGGTTTTTTATTATTTTTAATATATTTACTTGTTTACTGACAAATTTAAGATAACCCTACATGCACAGTTGTATGCTATGACATCTAAGCTACCTACCAATACACTACATACCTTACTACCTACCAAGGAATGGCCTAGCATATTGGGTATTCCGGAAGCGCCGACAAAGGGAGCACCAGGGGCAGCTGAAATGGAGAATCAACCCGGACCCAGTAAGCATGTGCGCCAGGACTCTCCGCAACACCTGACAAAATGTCAGATTTTAGAAGAATTGGACGAGGAGAATTACAATACATCTGAAGATTCCGGATAGTACTAACAATAAGTGAAGTGTTATTATAAAGTAGCTCAGACGGGGGGGGGGGGGGGGGGGAGGGGGGGGGGGGAATTAGTGTATTGGTAGTTAGGTTAGATATCATAGTATACAAATGTTATTGTAGGGTAGTCTTAAATATGTCGGTCAACAATAAACACAGTTGTAATAAATCATGATTAAAAAAAAATGTAACGTTTTTTTTTTGTAAACGACTGATTGATTATTAAAACCAATTATTTAACCAATGATAACAAAAATAACATAAAATTGTTAGTGCTATCTATCGCATTTTTAAATAAGCTGCTTACATCACAGAAATAATACGAAGAGATTAGAATGCGATCTATTAGATTATTTGAACACTAAAGCGCATAATTATAAATGAATTGGAACCTGTATAGCAAACTAAAATTGACATCATCTTCATGTAAATAATATTAAAATAATAAGAGCTGTGATTTAAAGATTCGTTTGTTAAAATATTATTGTTTTATTTTGAGATAGGATACCTTATAGGCATGTTTAGAACGCCATCTATTGGGCTGAGGAACATAAGAGAAGATCAATCATGTTTGAAACTATGAGTGCTATCTGTACGTTACGTTTCATAGTAAAATCCTAGCTGCCAAAATGTAATTCGGCATTGAGCAATCTGATAAGCTATATAATCAATGCTAATTGCTAGACAGAGACATTACCCGCTATTAATAATCCAGGTTCACACTCGTTGCAGGTGTCGTTTCCTTGGTGGATGTGGCAGAGAAGTTTGGTGCTGCCCAGTTCTAGAGTGTTCCCGTGAGCAACCTGGATGATTGTCTGTGATTAGTCATTTTCTAAATATAACAAAAAATATACAAGCATAATAGGAGGCCCGAAAGCCGTTAGAAGTTTGAATGTCAAATTGACAAATGGGGTGCGCTGGAGGGACAAGAGCTAGGTGGAATAAAACAGAATTTAAAAAATAATAAATAAAATACAAACGGAGCTGCCATGGAATTCACCGACTGAAGTCCGGCCCATCATATTATATTATTACACTTCTGGGGGGTGAGCAGTGGATTCCGGACTAACGACCGGCTGTGGTAGGTTTAGGACAGCTGTCTTGCCACATGTGAGCTTGCCTTACCACCCATTCACTCCCCCTTCGAAGCCATAGAATTTGAGATGCGGAAATCGCAGTTTTAGATAATTTTTCTAAGGAGTTGATTATTTTTCTGGAGAGACCAAGATCTTTAAAAAGGTAAAACAGAGATTTAGCTGGCAGGCCACGAGCGCCAACTTCCACCGCGTGAAGGTGAACAGTGAAGCCGTTCCTGGTGACGGCATTTGCGAGATCATGGTATTTATTTAATTTGTACTCGTGGTCTTTTGGGATATTTGATTCCCATGGTCTTTTGGGATATTTGATTCCCTTTTGGGATGTTGTGGGGGTTTTGAAACTGGAAAGTCTGTATACATTGCTTATTTCCATTACTTAATTATGCCCTTATGTTCTGGGGAATGGCGGCATATTCGGTAAGAATATTTCGACAAAAAAAAAAAGTTATTTATTTGCAATTGCAGGCCGTAATTCATTGAATCTGGATCATGACAATGTATGCCGCTTATATATACCAGGGTGTCATGTATGTAAAGAAAAACATTCGTAGTAGTCTAAAAAAATCAGGTGATCATTCGTATAACACGCGGAACAAACAAACAAGACCTGCGTACTAAAAGCGACTAAGTAAGGTTAGAAATAGTTTCCTGTATCACGCCAACCTTTTTAATAATAAGAGTCCATTGTGCGTCAGAGTTCTTGGAGAATATAATTTTAAGAGAAAGATCCAGGATATTTTTATTAGGAGCCCAATTTATTCTATTGGGACTTTGACAGTACTGAATTTTTAAATCTTTCATGATTACTTTTGTTACAATATATGTAATTTTTTCACTATTTACATTATTAAAATCAATGATTTTGATAATCAAAGATGGATTATATCATTAAAATTTGTATTGACTCTTTCTATTGTGCCATTTTTATTGTTATAATTTATAATTGTAATATTTCTAGTTTCGGACCCGTGAATTGACCTCCAAGATCGTGCGATTTAACGCCGCTAGACTATTTTCTGTGGGGATATGTGAAGTCGCTAGTCTACGCCGATAAGCCCGAAACGATTGATCATTTGGAGGACAACATTTGCCGCGTTATTACCGATATACGGCCACAAATGTTAGAAAAAGTCATCGAAAATTGGATCTCCAGATTAGACTACGTCCGAGCCAGCTGGTCATATGCCAGAAGTCATATTTAAATTATAATGCCAGAAGATTTTTTATCGAATAAAGTAAATTTCATGTCAATTTAAATAATTCATCTTTGTTTTATTCTATTTCCTCTATAAAAAACACCCTTTACATACATAATCTTGAGTGAAAATACGACTTGGTATATCGCTATTACTTTTCAATTGCATATTTCCTTTCTACGAATTGTAATAATATTTTTAACATACTACATTTTAGTTTGCCCAATGTTTAAGGTGGTTAGAGATTCGATAATATAAAATAAAAATCTCTCGGCAATAAAACAATGAAATAAATTTTTGGAAACTAACCTCAAACTTGTCGCTTTCTTGCTTGGCCACTGAAAGTCGTTTCCCATCAAGAAATGTTCCATTTCTTGAACCAAGATCCACCACTTGGTATACAGATTTGTCGGAGTCGTAGATGAAGGATAAGTGGTGCTAAAAAAATGTATCATGTTTAACAAGCTAATTAATAATCAGACATAAGTTGATCTCATATGTTAGCCGCACTACAATTTGGCAGCAAGGATTTTAATACAAAATAGAACTAGTAGATGGCACTCATAGTTCCAAAAATTGATTAATATTCTCTCATTTTCAATATGGCGGCATTCGTGGTATAACAGTATGGCGGCGCACATTAGATGGCGCTTGAAATTAAATAATATAATAACAATCGCATCTTTAACTCATAGTTCTTATTATTTTAATATTATTTGCTTAAAGATGTCAATTGTTAATTTGGTATACGGGTTTCAATATGTAATCATTACGCACTTTATGTTCAGATAGACTACTAGATGGCATTCTATCTCTCCATATTATTTCTGTGATGTAAGCAGCCTATATAAAAAATGTGATAGATAGCATTAATAATTGAATGTTATTATTGTTATCATTTCTTAAATTAATGGGTTTTTATAATCGATCAGTCCTTCAAAATAAAACATTCACTGGGCCTGATTCTTCGTAAACTAAACTTGGAAATCAGTTCAAGTTAACGAGACAGAGCAAAACGTTAGAGCGGAATATGCAATGAACGATCGTCGATTTTCCTGCACCAAAACTACCTGTCGAACTTATAGCCATCCGAATAAGGTGGAACGCATTTCGTGTGGTCATTGATTTAGCTGTTTTTTCAGTGCGTAGTTTTAATGTGGAAAATAGACAACCGTTCATTTCACATTCCACTCTAATGTACTGCCCTGTCTCATGCACATAAACAAATTTCCAATTTTAGTTCACAAAGAAACGCAATCGAGTCCATTATCAATGTTATTATGGATGGCCAA
The DNA here is from genome assembly GCA_944548615.1 of Micropterix aruncella. NCBI lineage: Eukaryota > Metazoa > Arthropoda > Insecta > Lepidoptera > Micropterigidae > Micropterix > Micropterix aruncella. The sequence continues at coordinate 27,814,387 of OX155966.1, read as the reverse complement.
ATAAATTGCTATTAGTTTCGCCATCAGTTTTGCCTATCAGTGCCACCAGCAGAAGGGCTGCCAAAATATACTATGGAGTTGAGCTATCTATTCAATGGCCGCATATTGCCATCTGCGGTATCTAGTACCAACACCAGCTGTTACAAAGCACTTGCGGACCAAACTGTGAAAGACAGCACACCCTCGCTTATGCAAATTCCCACACTATAGGAGTTCCGGATGCAGAGGAATGCTGTCTACCAGTTTACTGAGAAAACAGACATCTATTATAATTTAAATTTTAATTGTTTACAGTTTTTCTATTTTAAAAAATCATAGCCGCTTTAACTTACTCTTCTGAGATTTTATTATTTTTAAAATAAAACAACCAGCAGTGAACCTAACAATTCCAGTATAGTACAGCGTTAGCTAAAAATTTCAGTCACACATTAACTGGTCTTCCAATTTCCTCAATCAAAGCAGCAGCGACCTCGAAAGATTTTTTCGAAGACTCTCAAATCAATATCCGGGCCGCCCGGTACGAGGGAATCCTTTCCCGACCTGTCCTTTGTTTATTGTCATGAGCCTTAGCTTCCTGAAAACGTTTGATGGCAGATTGCACGGCACAGCGCAGGCATTTTATAATTTTAGCAATTTTGAATGCGACTTGCCTTGGTCGCTAACAACTGGATCTGTAAGCGCTGATGCACATTAGTTCATTTATTTCCAAACAGTGCCCAGCACTAAAAAAAATAATTTTGCTGCACAAATAAAATTCATTTAATTTGTCACAATGAAAAGTGTAACCAGAAGAAATTCAATATTATTATGATTTAGTTAGACAATGTTACCTGTGAGCAAAATACGAATAGTGCCTTGCAACCGTAAGTGAGATTCTACCAAGCAAATACAATGAAAAGTCTAGCCAGAGGAAATTAATTAATGAATCGCTGCCAATAGAAAAATAAAAAAACTGTATTTGTAGTTAGCTCTAAAATATTGCCTGCAGGCAATAAGCTCGCCTTTTCTTAAGAATAAAGAGTTTTATTATTATTATTATTATTATTATTATTTTCAAGAACAAAATTACTTTTTCTGAAAATGTATAGTTTTGAAAAATTGTTTTTTTTTCATAGCACTAACATGTGTATCTACATGATAAACAATGATATGAACTTAAAAGTACCAAATATACTATAAATGATCGAAAATCGATTATTAGGCCAAGAAAAAGGAAAGTGTCATGGCTGCCGTTGTCTGCACGGTCCGGCAACTTTCAATGGACCTCTAACCCTCGGCTTATGAAAGCGTTCGTGAGCAAGTTTTCTTCGCTTCACTGCTTCAATATGTCTTTCCGTTCGCTTCTCGCACTGATGGGCATCGGCCTCTCACTCGAAGCCGATATCTTGACCAAGGTTCCAGTGGAAGTGGCCTGCATGGTGTTGAGGATGTTGGACCCGAAATCGCTGTACGCGGCTTCGGCTACGACCGATCAGTGGAGGTCGAGGATTGAGGGTGACAAGATTCTGCGCAAGCGGCTCCGCAAGTATGTGTCTGGGAAGACTCTGGATGAGAAGAAGAGGCAGCGAAAGGTGGAGGTCTTAAGGCGGTCGCTGGCAGAGGGTGCGCTGGCTTTTGGGCTTGATGGCCCTCAAGCAAAGACGGTGATGATGGGTGGCAAGAGGAAGGCTCCGGCTGACAATCAAGTGTCGGCTGCTAAGAGGAGAATGATGAGATTTTAATTCTCAGAAGATTCTCAATGACGAAGTCCAATGAGGCTGATAATTCTTAAGTATGACAACATCATCTGATGTACAAATGTATTGAGTTGTAGAGCAGATTTTACTCTAAGAAAAAGAAACTTACCATAATAAGGAGGAGATAAGCAGTACATATTATAAAATGGCAGCAAACGAGGTTCCCGCGGATAAAACGCACCTTAATGCAATCTCTGCGCAGCACAATAACCTTTTAGATGAACACCGCAAGGAAGTTCATAAGAAAGCTGGATAAGTCGGCCGCAACCTATTGCTCTCTTTCAAAGACGACAAAAAGTATCAAAATACCTATTCCATGTCAACCACCAGTATGCAAGGAGCGATATGGAAAAGGCTGAAACATTTACTAAACATCCGGATTTGGTATTAAGATTACCTCGCCCGTAATTTTCATACCAAATCCGGACGAGGGACCCAGTGAAATAACAGAAAGTGTTTCACGTTTCCTATAGCTAGCTCACCAGATTGAAACCCACCTTATCAATAAAATAACAAAGACAGAAACCAATGAAAAAGAGAAAAGTATTTCTGATTTCCTACAGCTAACTCACCAGCTAACCTAGCAATAAAAAAAAAGACTAAAACCAGCGAAAGAGAGAAAAGTATTTCTGGTTTCCTGCAGCTAGCTCATCAGTGCAACAAAAAGTATCAAAAGACCTATACCATCGCAACCACCACTATGCAAGAATTGTAGTATTTGGGCCAAAACCAATATGGAGAAGGCTGAAACATTTGCCAAAGACCAGGATGAAGTCTTCATGCGAAACCCAGACCAACAGACCCAGTGAAATAGTAGAAAGTTTTTTCTGATTTCCTACAGCTATAGAAGAAAGAAAAGAAAAAAATAAATTACTAATTCCTTAACAAAGCGATAATAAACCCACATAATCAATATAGTTAGGAAAGCAAACTAATTTATAACTATATTATCTATATCTACATGTAATTAAAAAAACTTTTTCTATTATAACCAGCTATCTTTTCCTCAATCTCTATAAAACATACGTTCACTTGCTCTTAGAATACGTGGCCTTCAATGCCAGAATGATTGGACAACAATTGGGGACTTTTGCATTCCGCCTCCAATGCACTGGAAGGTAATGCTCTATGACTGGACACCAGAGATGCTGAAATTTTATTTGAATGCCTTTCAGCATACACTTCCAAGACCCCAGTAACCTCGCTCGTTGGAGCTTTGCCGAGGATAGTTCTTGTCCCCTTTGTAGCAATACCCCTTGCACAGCTAGACACATTCTAGCTGGCTGCAAGGTGGCCTTAGATCAAGGACGGTACACTTACCGCCATGACAAAGTTCTCGCTGTTATTCGCGAGCCACTGAGAGACTAATTAGTCTCTCAGTGGCTCGTGCCAACAAGGGTTTGACAGTATCCTCCAAACCCCCAATACAGTTTGTGCGGGATGGCTCTAAAGGCAAAAAACATTTAACAACAAAACCTTTCTCAATAATTGAGAAAGCTACAGATTGGATTCTGGAGGTTGATTCGGTCTCTAAGCAGTATAAATTCCCTGAAAGTCTCGGATGCACAGCCCTCCGTCCAGATATAACTCTTTACTCTCTATCTCGGAAGGTGGCCCTTATTGTAGAATTAACTGTTACATGGGAATCAAATCTCCCAAAAGACCACGAGTACAAATTAAATAAATACCATGATCTTGCAAATGCCGTAACCCGGAACGGCTTCACAGTTCACCTTCACGCGGTGGAAGTTGGCGCTCGTGGCCTGCCAGCTAAATCTCTATTTCAACTCTTTAAAGATCTTGACCTTTCCAGAAAAATAATCAACTCTTTCTTAGAAAAATTATCTAAAACTGCGATTTGCGCATCTCAAATTCTATGGCTTCGAAGGGGGAGTGAATGGGTGGTAAGGTGAACGCTCACATGTGGCATGACAGCTGTCCTAAACCTACCACAGCCGGTTCGTAAGTCCGGAATCCACTGCTCACCCCCCAGAATTGTAAAAAATAGTATTATATTTATATAAACGTTTGTATTTATTTATTACTACCAGTACTTTAGAAAGGATATAGAGAACCTGGAAAGAGTTCAGAGAAGAGCGGCGAAGTTGAATCAAACTGTATGAAATACGACTGAAAGAACTCCGCCTGACGACATTGGAGGAACGCAAGCAGCAAGGAGATCTAACAGAAACTTACAAAATGCTTCACTGTTATTATAGTGTGCCCAACCAGTGTTATTATAGTGTGTATACCATGAACAAATATTTTAATATTTTAAGATTTTTACTCGCAATTAGGTCCTATTTTTAGCCACCGCTGCAGCTGAAAGGTTGAAGTAAGAACCACTTCAAATTACTTAGTTTTTACAAGACTGCTCAAAAAAGGAGTGTTTTTTAGGGTCTATGTATGTACTACTTTGTTCGGAAAATATGTATAAAAGTGGAATAATAACTTTATTTTACAATTATTCAAGTATTTCAATATGGTCTCCTTCAAAGTACTCCCTCTGAGACAAGATGCACTTCTGCCAACGCCATTTCCACTGTTGATAAGATCGCTGAAAGTCTACGTTGTGAGGCTCTTCATTTGCCCTGTCGTTGCTACCTTGATGGCTTCCACACCCCCCAAGTGCCGCCCCCGAAGCACCATTTTGCATTTTGGGAACAGGAAGAAGTCGCAAGGGGCTAAATCGGGTGAATAAGGCGGGTGTTCTGTCACGGTGATTAAGCTTCGGGCCAAAAACTCACGCACAAGGAGAGACGTGTGAGCAGGCGCGTTGTCGTGATAAAGGATCCACCTGCCCCCTTGTGCCAAATCCGGTCGATCTCGGGCCACACAAGCTCTGAGACGACTCAAAACTTCAACGTAGAAATTCCCGTTCACTGTCTGGCCGGGAGGGACAAATTCCTGGTGAACAATGCCCCGAACTCGATGTGGAGGGGCATCCTGGGCGTTGGTCATCTTTCACCTCTTCTCGGCCTTCCCAGAACCTTTTTAACCACTTGTTGACGGTTGGAATTATCTCCGTAAACTTATTTCACTTCAATGAAATACTCAAAAATCTCACGGCCATTCTAGCCTAGCTTTGCAAGAAACTTAATGTTGATGCGCTGTTCCTCAATCAGAGAGAGCTCCATGCCGAAGGCAGGTAAAAAAAGGGTTACTTTCAACAAGCACACATAAATTCCTACTTATTCACAGAGCGCTCTGGCTCAAACTGAGCGTTGAGGGGATTGCATAGAGAAGGGGAACCATCGGGCCGCCGCTCCACAACGCCTTGACACGTCGCCCTGAATTTTTTATACGTATTTTCCGGGCAAACCTCATATGTTTTCCGTTTCTTTATTCCACCATAACTTCCAAATGCTTTAACCGATTTAGAAGTGTGTGGTATTTTTAGATTTTTTATATCATCCCGAGCGTCATAGGGTACGTGCCACGCCCCATTGCTATCATATACGGAGAAAGCAGCGGCTTCAATATAAATCGCCGTGTTACGCATTGGTGTGATGACAGTCATCATTTGACAGTTTAGTTTTTTCGTTCTTCAAAGAGGAGGGTCAGGAATAAACCCGGTAGGCCGAGTAATGAAGAGAAGTATTTGTAATATGAATTTAGCAGAAGAAATTAAACAAAGTGATTAATTATTACTCTCCACAAAATATTACCGATTTTTAAATAACTGTTTTTGGTTCTTACGAATTTATTATACATGCGGGACTGGTATAGGTCGGCACATTTCAAAAATATATCGCAATTTACTAACCCTGGATACATTCTCATCAGGAATGAGAACAGTGTGATCTTTTCCCTCCCGTCCGAGCGTACCTCCATCTTTTGTGAGCAAAAATAGGGTTCCTTTTTTGAGCGAACCAACCATCGTCTCTTGAACTATTATTCTCATCGAAGGAGGGTAGTGTTTGGCCACAGATTCTGAAAATAAATACTGAATTATATATTTTTTTAAACGGATATTATAACACAAATCAGGATTTTTTCGAGGATGGTTAAAAATGGAGGAAGATTATTGATGAAACCCAAGTCTGTATAGAATTGTAACACAACATTTAATTGGCGTTTTTGATGTGGATCAATGAAATTAACTCAACACTGTAGTAGAGAATCACCTGGAAATGAAAGAAATTTTCCAGAGGAAAATTAAGTAGGAACAATTTGACGTATCATGTACGCTTTGTGGATTTTGGGTTTTATTATTTTTTTTTGTTTTTGCTTTCAAGCGTACTCGAACATACTTTATACGGATGTTGCATTCGGGCGATAATATAGCGGCCGTATCACATACGTTCGTATAGGTAGGGCGGTTAAGGATCTTTGTCTCACTGAGAAAATAATTAAGTACTCAGTACTTTAAAGGGGTAAATACAATACAATACAATACAATCAACTACTCCAGTAGATAGGCATTCCTACACTTGGATGTGTCACAAAATTAAATGCTAAAAATGTAATTATTAAAAACATAACTATCGTGATAGTTGTCATGGCTGTAATATTATATTTAATATTGCCTACATACAAATAATTAAAATATACTAATGTGATTTAAGAGTCAGAGAGAATAATATATTAAAATAGAAATGCAAATTCTATGTAGAATAATCAAAAAAAATATATTTTATCGATCCAGAAATATGCCTTTGTATTTTTTTTTAAAATGAATACATGTATAATAAATTATATGAAAATTAGAATGTCAGCTATCATAATACCATTATGTTTAAAACTTTACGCATTTCATTAATCATCAACATGGAAAATAAACTCAGAATTTTCAAACTCCCTTATACCATAAATTGGGTTTATTACCAAATTATGTAAAATTATCTTTTTAAACTGGTCCTCTCCAAGGCTTTTCATTTGCTCTGGAATCTTATTAACCCGGTAACTCCCTAACATCCTTTGCGGGACCAACGGCCGACTCCCCCAATTTCCAGGTTATATTTTTTATATGTCAAATTTTAATGCGATCATTTCACAGTAATTTTTTTATGATCCGTATAGAGGTTTACAAGTTGTGGTCGTTTGTATCAAGGTCGTCGAGTCACGTCGATTTTACGCGCGAAAATGTCGCGGGCAAAAGTGATAGCTGAATTTTTACTTCGCGAGAGGAGGTGTTAATCTAAATAATTAAGTACTATAATTAAATCTAATAAGTTAAGTATCTAAACCAACAATTCCCGCATCTCAAATTCTATGGCTTCGAAGGGGTAGTGAATGGGAGGTAAAGTTAGGTTAGGTTGAAAAAGAACGTCAAGTATAGTGTTCAAAAAAGTTTTTAGAAATTTACAGTACCAGACAGGAACAATTTATTCAATTGATTGTAACAGATGAGACAATGGTTCTATAATGTGATTCTACAGCAAATAGGAGTCAATGGACTGGCATGATACAGCAGAAGGAGCTCCTACTAAACTAAAGTGATGGCCTCGATATTTTGGGAAGTTGAATGAGAATGAGGTTCTGCTTATAGATTTCCTAAAATTAAATACTACGATGAATGGTGACTGTTATGCATTCTTATTACGCCAATTACGACAGGCTTGGCAAGAAAAAACACCGAGTTTCACTAACTCACGGTGTCAATCTTCTACACGACAATGCACCGGTCCATACTGGCACGGTCACAAAGGCCGCTGTTTTAGAATGTCGCTTCAACAAAATAAGCCACCTACCCTACAGCCCAGACCTTGCAGCCAGCAACTATTATCTTTATCCAAATAAATTAACCCTTGGAGTAAATGGGTATTTTCATGGATGCATCTGTCTCTTTTGCAGGATTTTCGGCGACATCGACTTAAAGTACTATAACTACGAAACTACTACACCAATCATAAAAAGAACAACTGCACAATGATTGCATTGAAATTTCGAATATAGAATATTGAAATATTATTTTGTAAAACAATTAGATAATTATGAATAAATATGAGAACGTCAAAGAAGTGAAAAAAACGCGCGACCAGATTTGGTCGACTCGTACTCAACGGATAATTGTTTCGCGACCTGATTTGGTTGACTCGTACTCAACGGGTTCAATAGAAACCAGTTGAGACCATTTTTTTTTACACTTCTGGGGGAGGGGGGGGGGGGGTGAGTGGTGGATTCCAGGCTAACGACCAGCTGTGGTGGTTTAGAACAGCTGTCTTGCCACATGTGAGCGTCACCTTACCACTCCCCCTTCGAAGCCATAGAATTTGAGATGCGGAAATCGCGGTTTTAGATATTTTTTTAAGGAAAGAGTTGATTATTTTCCTGGAAAGACCAAGATCTTTAAAGAGGTGAAACAGAGATTTGGCTGGCAGGCCATGAGCGCCAATTTCCAACGCGTGAAAGTGAACAGTGAAGCTCTTCCGGGTGACGGCATTTGCGAGATCATGGTTTTTATTTTATTTGTACTCTTTGTCTTATGGGATATTTGATTCCCATGGAACAGTTAACTCTACGATAAGGGCCATCTTCCGAGATAGAGAATAAAGAGTTATATCTGGACGGAGGACTTCAGAATCCAATCTGAAGCTTTCTCGATTATTGAGATATTTTGTAGTGAAATGTTTTTTGCCTTTTTGCCATCCCGCATCAAACTGTATTGAAATCAGACGTCAAGGGGCGTAAATTTGGACTGAGAGAGAACTGCAAAGCGCGGTTTTAGATCATTTTGATGGTCAAACTCCTGGGATGACATGTTTTCAACCCCCGAGAATTTGTTTGTAGGAGGTGTTAGTGCACGCATACTAATATATTACGGTGGCTTATTCAATGAACGTAACTTTTACCGCATATAATTGCAGAAATACGGAGATCAGCCGCTCGTGAATTGTCACAACAGAAAACCACCGATCGGTGGTATTGGCATTCCAACGGTTAAAGGAGAGTATGTTGAAAAATAAAAAGATTTTTAAAATTTGGTCTTTTCCTTCAGGGTTAGGCTGAGAATGGTTGAAGTCACCTACGTATATATGTATGTATGTATATAGATTACTATGTAACAACTGGGACAAATAAATGATATGAATATGATTAGTCTCCCTCAGTTGATTATCAACCTTAGAAACTTGAGCCTACGCTGGAGTACAGTATATACCGATCCGTTAAACCAATGTTAACCCCTAGAGCCCCAATTTGCCGATATCGGCCATAACACGATTCAGCGTGACGGCCCCGTTTTAATTTTATTTTAATTTAATTTGTTTTATTATGTTAATATGTTTTATGTCAATTATGGGTACAGTGGTTTGGCAGTAATTGATGTTTTGGTGAGACAGTGTCATAATTCAATGTTTTTTCTAATTTTTACTAAAATTTTTTGGGGCATCAACTTGTCAATTGGCTGAGGGGCCAAGGCCTGAAGGGTTAAGGGAGTGGACCTACTAGTATCAAGCCAGTATTACCGTCTGATTGCGATGGACCGCTATCTGAGTCTTCGGCTTTGACGATCTTCCGATCCAATGATGGCTCATCATCACTGGAGGTACACTCCCCATCCTCCAATTCTAACCTTTTTGACTTCCCACCAGTTTGATTCGATTCACTTCGAGCTACTCTTTTTCCGGCCCTCTCTTTTTTGAACGAAGACTCTTTATTCCCTAAGCAAGGCGGGGCTTCATAGTCAGTCTTCCCCGTGCGCTTCTTCTTCTTTTCAGTGCCCTTGTCCTCTGAGTCGGAGGTGTCCCTATCCTCGGATTTGCTCTGAAATTCAACATTAAACACTCGTTGGTCCAAGTGGTCTTAAGGTGAAAATTTCAATTACCTAAGGCCTGACTGCTAGGACTCAGAGTCATGGCAGAGGCCAAGGTCTCACTTAAAGCGTCTATACTATCACCGGCCACGTTAACCTGCAAAAGAGAAATACGTTACATTAAAATCATGAATGTAGTGAATTCGTAAAAGTAAAAAGATGCTACATATTCTCAGTATTATTACATGGGATATCAAGCTGGACACTTACAGACATACTGTTAAGACAGTGTAAAACCTTCTAAATGGGGCCCATTGGAAGATATTACGAACCTAGGAATTTCGAACCTTCGAAATCAGGCTCATTGGAGGATATTACGAATAAGCTAAGTTGACGAGTCAGAAATAAATAGGTCAAAGCATTTCAGCAAGAACATATAAAGAATAAAGAATAAAGAGTATTTATTTCTATTGCAACCTTAGTGTTGTGTAAGAATGGCATTAAATTAGTCTTAAACTAGTTACTCAATTTAACAAAGGTCATATAAAGTAAACTCAATTTAACAAAGATCATATAACACTCCTCCAAACTTTCCAATTAACAAAAACAAAGGCTTTCCAAGTAACAATTTACAATAAAAACAATTGACAATAAAAGAGAATATATTAAATTAAATTGTTACATACGATGATGTTTTTGCAATATTTTAAAATGTCGTTATGCGCATACATATTGATTTTAAGAAGATACACCCGGATACAGACAATTTATTAAAAAGATTGAGTTCTATGTAGATACATAGGACTAGTAGATATTAGTCGCCTGGAACTTGGCAGTACGTGGTACGATCGGTTAAAGAAAATGGGTTCAAATCAAATCATTTATTGTCTTAAAAACTAATACATAGTTGTACAGACATAGTTACAATTACATTTACAATAATTGTTGTGATATTGTGATATCATTACATTCTTCCTTTCTATTTTTAGTCAAAAGGAGAATATTCTTACTCTTAACCCTTCGGCTAAATAACGACCAAATTGAACATATGTAATCATAGAATATTACTTTTTTTTTGGAACTATGAAATAACAGGTAAGGATGTGAATCTTAAATATTTCACATTCTAATTATCTAAATAGTGCTGATATTCAAATCTACTGTTGATGCAACCTAAGAAAGTATTAAAATACATAAGTATTATTTCAGTATTAAATCCAGTCTCAACATTTAGTTTTGATAGATAAAAAACATTGAGTAAGATATGTATGTAGAAATTAATGCAATATGTTGTGACTCTATTACATTAAACAAAATGAATATTGTAATGCAATAAAAATTCCGTTTTATTCTAGGTGTCATGCCGATGTACTTCCTCATAGGATATGGCCGAGCTCTTGTTGCAGTAGAATTCGCAAAGAGCTTCTTGAGCAAAAATCGCATATACGGTCAATATCCCTAGTTTTCGGAAGTGTTCACGACCCTTGGACTAATACCCACTATCGCAAGTATGGCTCTTTCTGGAGAGTGAATACACTGATGTGCGCTGCTGTAATCCATAAAAGAATGCCATAGCGCAGGTGAGATTCGACTAGCGCGTAATAGGCTGTTATCACCTCAGTTCTCTCCATACAACTCCTGATGCATAATAGAGCATAGCAGATAGAATGGGTAATAGGGCATAACAGAATGATACAACCATAGAAATATCGAGGACAAGATCTGCAAATTCATATACTTCACTCGTCAAGTATCATCCCGAAATATACAACATTACGCATCTAATAATTCAAGGCAAGATAGCCATGTATACTCATGTACGTGGATTCAGCTCTATTTTTTTTATTTTATTTGTCTGCCGTGTAAAGCCGACTTTAGTCAACGCTATTGTCGAATTAATATTTATGCTTTAACAGTTTTATATCTACATACATATAATAATAAATACAAACGGAGCTGCCATGGAATTCACCGACCGGAGTCGGGCCCATCATAATACTATTTTTTACACTTCTGGGGGGTGAGCAGTGGATTCCGGACTTACGAACCGGCGGATACGAGACTTACGTAATATATTACTAGTAACTGACGAATTCTAATATGCGATAATCAGCTTTAGTTCATAATTCATGCTTTTATTGTATATTCTGAATGAATACATTAAATACTGAAATACTGAAAATACCATAAGACCACGGCAACAAAGAAGATCTTAGGAAAAAACTTGAAAAACATCTTGAAAAATTGTATAAATTCAATACGGCGAGTGTAATCACCCCCTTAAAATCGGTCCAAATTCGCTTTAAATTCGATTCAAAGTATCAGAAGATCATGTTACATAAGGAGGTATTCATTATTCCGGATTTGAGAGAGGCTACATTTTCATATTTGGAGAATCACCGTATCGTTGACGTGATTTGAATGACAGTCGGCGATGTCTCTTGTCGGCGATGACATCCTCTCACAATATGGACTTCTAATATGACAGAATTCACTGATCTGGCCTAGAACCGAGGAACCCCTTTTTCATACTACATTATAATAGCGTTGGTGATTATATTTAATGCAACTTTCTGGTGGAGGTCACCACAAGCCAAAAAGTAGTCACCACTCGTTGAAGAATGGGTATCAAATCAAATCAAATCAAGTTTATTGTCTTTAAAACTTATAAATTGTTATTATTATTTAAATAGTAAAAGTATTTTCTTCTTCATCATAGATTATATGGGGTATTAGATAGCTCAATCCGTACTACGTTTTGGCAGCTAGGATTTGACCATGAAACGCGACGTGTGATGCCAATAATAGTTCCAAACATTGATTATTCTTCACTTGTCAAGAAATAAAATAATAATATAATAATAAACGAATTTGTGAGGGACCACCCCTCACTAGACTCCAGGTTGTGCGGTGTGAGGTGGTGGTATCAACTTGCGGGTTATCTCCGTATTAAAAGGCGATTTTGAGTGAATCAGAAGGTATTTATTGAATTGATTGAGAGTTCGATATTGCCAGTTATAATGCTTCCCGAATAGGTTATGTTGTCGCGAGTGTATTGATGCGCGACTGAAATTACGAGGGTGTATGAGGATTGTACTTGTGCTCCTAGTATCTCGTACTGGGCACTGCTCGAGTCTGTGGGAATGCAGACTGATGCTTCGCGACTGGGAAAGGTAGGGAAAGGAAACCAAGGAGCCGGACTCGTTAAGCGACCTCGTGAGAGGGGTACCGAGTATGCCGTAGCAACCTTGGGGGAGGTGATCACTCGAGGAAGATACTTTGGCTGCTTTTTCGCCGGTTCATATAGGCCGGGAAAGGATGCAATCCAAAATATTCTGAGTAAAAGTATTGTTTCATCGTGCTGATTCATCGCTGCTTGAGTTAAAATAGTAGCTGAATTGTGTCAGTGTATCTCACTGGAAATTAATGCATTTGTTGATAATGCATTAATGCATGTGACGATACTTAAGGGCCGTTACAAATTTTTAAATAATAGCTCTTAATATTTTAATATTATTTACATAAAGATGTCATTTTTTATGTGGTATACAGTTTTTATACCTCATAATTAAGCCTAATGTTCAGATAGACAATAAATAAAATACAAACGGAGCTGCCATGGAATTCACCGGCCGAAGTCGGGCCCATCATATAGTATTATTACACTTCTGGGGGATGAGCAGTGGATTACGGACTAACGACCGGCTGTGATAGGGTTAGGACATCTGTCTTGCCAAATGTCAGCATTCACCTTACCACCCATTCACTCCCCCTTCGAAGCCATAGAATTTGAGATGCAGAAATTGCGTTTTTAGATAATTTTTCTAAGGAGTTGATTATTTTCCTAAAGACACCAAGATGAAAAAGAAAAAGGTGAAACAGAGATTTAGCTGGCAGGCCACGAGCGCCAACTTCCACCGCGTGAAGGTGAACATAGATGACATTCTTCCTCTCCGTATTATTTCTGTGGTGTAATTAAGCCTATACAAAAATCCGATAGATGCCACTAATAATTTAATGTTATTGGTTAAATTATTGGATTTTTATAATGAATCAGTCCTTTATAAAAAAACGATTCATCATCATTGTTATTATAGATAGCCAAATAAATTGCTATTAGTTGCGCCGGACAATACCATCAGCGCTACCAGCATGTCGCTGGCATAAAAGAGTTGCCAAAACGTGCTATGTCATTGAGCAAACTAATACCCTATATAAACAATGGATTTTTATATACAAATTACCTCCTGAAATTAATAATGTTTTTGAGGAAACACCGTATTTAAATTCGGAGACATATATTAAGCAGAAATTTAGCTAACCTGTTTATGTTTAGTAGCGTGTTTCTTTCGCTGTGGCCTATTTGTACTTTCAGCGTTAAAATTGTACTGTGACATATCAGCCTGGGAATGATAAACAAACTGACTTTGGTCCTCTGAATAATAATAGTAACAGTTAGTGCTACTATGAAAGTACAGTCCCAGTTCCTGAAAACAAAACATTACATAACAAATCAGCCAAGACCAGGAACCTAGTAAAATGAGGGGAGACGGCAATGTGTTCCGACGATAGCAACGTATGCAGGTGGCAACGTTGCCACCCGTATGCAGGTAGCAACGCATACGGGTGGCTTTTAACGTCAAAATACGGTATTCGCTCTATGATCAGTAATTCGTTTTTTTTGTACAGGCAGCTACAAAGCTCAATAATTTCGAGTCAATTGGAGATAATGACTGCTTGTCGCAGGGTCAATGAACCCCAATGTTTTAGGCAGCTAACGGGCCCTTGCTGAGTTGGCCACGAAGATCCATTCTATTCAGGGTTGGTCACACTCACGGGTCAACACCCATACAGCGGCCTCCACGCATGAAGTGCGAGCCCGGGTAGGACTCTGGCCTTAGGGCTAGTTTTCCCTAGGAATCAACCTTCTGGCGCTCCTAGACGGTCTGCGCACCGTGCGGCGTAAGCCAATCGACTGTGCACTCTGACTAACAGTCGGGGGAGTCTGGAAGCAGTACTGTTTCCTATAGAGTGGGGAGTAGTCGCGGACCTTACGGCGACTGCTCTTGAAACGACCATCGGCTACCTGATCCTGGATGAACAGCCGATGCCGTGGTCCGCGATAGATTCGGTATACACCATTTCACCGCTTCGCAAGCGACCTCGAACTCGGAACCAATCGAGAGACTGGAGTAATCTGGTCGCAATTGGAAGTAAGGGCGTGAGTGTAAGCCCGCTGGGTAACACTCCTGGCTATCTCGCGGTTAAGGCGTTGGCCTCTTACGGGCATGTGGCGGAGCTTGACGGTGGACTGTTTTTGTCCAAGTCTTCTGTGCTCACTTCAGGGAGACAGAACAACTAATCGTTAAAACTTCCTGAGGTGACAACTCTAGTTGGGGTCAATGAGTGCTGTGAAGTATCAGAAGATCATATAAGGAGGTATTGATCCAATATTTCGGACTTGAGAGAGGCTGCATTTCCATATTTAGAAATACGCGTATCATTCACGTGATTAAAATGACGGCTCTCTCGTTGGCAATGACCTCCTCTCACAATATGGACTTCTAATGTCACAGAATTTACTGATCTAGCCTAGAATCGACGAAGCCTTTTGATACCATTATAATATATGCCTACTTTGTCTGCCTATCTTCAATCTGTTCCGAGTTGCGCTAGCTCGCTAATAAGCTGTATTTCATCAGTGTAAATTTGTGTGTTTGCAGTGCTGTGACTTACATATGTCTCCACAGTGTAAACGTAAACATAAAACATTATCGCTTGAGGATAAAAACAAAACTTTTGAACGACTTGTAAAGGTGACACATTAAGACAATTTTGCTAAAGAATATCGAGTGGGTCTTGCTACAATTCATGACATAAGGAAGAACAGTGACAAGATAAAGACTTTCTTTAATAAAAAATAATATACTACGTGTATACAATAAAGCATAGCTTCTGCCGTTTAACCCTTCAGGCCTCGGCCCCTCAGTCGATTAAAAGGTTGATGTCCCAAAAATTTTTAGTAAAAATTAGTAAAAAAAATTTATTATAACACTGTCTCACCAAAACATTAATTACTGCCAAACCACTGCATCCATAATTAAAATAAAACAAATTAACATAATAAAACATAATAAAATAAAACAAATTAAATTAAAAGAAAATTAAAACGGGGTCGTCACGCTGAATCGTGTTGTGGCCGATATTGGCCAATCGAGGCCTGAGGGGTTAAATGCATCATTATTGGTGATTTACAAAAATTCAGCGTTTTCAGTAATCCGGCAGTGCTATGGTTTATTTTGTTTGTTTATTTCTACTCTTTACTGTGAAATTTCACAATGGGCGGGTTTACTGTCATAAGATAATCTCTTACAACCAACAATACTATGATGTGTTTATATGATGTGTGCACGTAACATGTAGGGAAAAGAAAATATTAGTTTTCTATTCGGAAGTCAGAAAGCTACTAATTTATAAGGAATTATATGACATAAATGAATTTTAATTTAAATAATCTTTAATAATCGTTTTAATGACAAAAATGAATTTTAATAATTAATAATAATGAATTTTAATAATAATCTTCTAGACTATAAATACCACTTGTTCAAGTATGCGTATATAATCTAACAAACATGACTTCCATCTATATTTTTTATCTACAAATTGAACTCTGTCTCTATCGTTATTAATTTATACCTGTATATGACGTGTATAATTTACAAAGTGAACTTTAGAACTGAACGGAAATGAAATCACGAAGGAATTAAATTGTAAATATTATTAAATGTACCTAACACCTAGTTTTAGTTTCGACAATCTGTAAAGATTTTTTGAAATAAATGAATTGAATTGAATTGAATGTGTATTAGTATGTGTCTTATTATTTATTGCATTCAATCGACAGAATTGAAAGCGATATCTGCCTGATTACCGAGAGACCACTGTAATAGAAAAGGTTTTTTATCTTCTCTGTGAAATATTGAAGTTGAGAATTAAGTTTTTAGTTAATTGACCTTGACCTTGAACCTAACAAAATTGAAAAATAAGGCAAGTGGCAAAAAGGCGAGTGGAATCGCCCCGTCAAAATCAGTCCAAATCTACTTCAAACCTAATTCGAAATATCGGCAGATCATATTACAAGTGGAGATATCGATCTGATTCATACAAGAGGGTTTGAATGAGATTGCATTTGAGATTTTAAGAATTCTTTTATAAATCGGCTTTAACTTCAAACTAGCATAAATAGTAAAATAACAATTCACGACTTACAGGGTTGTAATAATATCCAGTCTTATAATCGTAATACATTCCGGTGTTTTCGTCAAACACCATTCCGGTCTGTTGCATGGCAGCTTCGGCCGCCTCCTTGACTTGATCAGCCAAGCTGATACCTTTTCCTTGCGATTCCTCATCTGCACCTTCGTTTCTTTCATCATTAGCACCATCGTGTACCAACCAGCCGGTGTCCCCGGCAATTTCATCCGAAATCACCTCTTTGACTTTGTTTTCATTCGGCTTTGTCTGTGATTTTTTCAGTTCCTCCTATGAAACAAAATATACAAACTAAAAGGCAGTTGCAAAGGCCATTTTACCTAGCAGTTACTAAGTAAATATATTAAAAAGAATAATAAAAAAGGACTGCCGATACAGAATGTCAACTAATGTTTTCATATTTTTTTATTACAGTTTTGTGTGATCCCTGTTACCGCGTTAATGTGAATAGCCCTGTTATCGTGACGGTTAATCGCGTCGAATCACTGACGAACAGTGGCAATCGTTCACTACCCCGGTAACAAGCGGTGGATATCCGACCCATCAACAATCACTTCATCTGTCCTGTGGTTCGATGCTGCAATTGCCTATTCAATTTCAATGAGTGTCCAAGCAGTTGCTTGTTGGTTTTCATGGTATATATACATCATACCAAACAGTAATCGCACTCTCGAGCGGCAGGGCAAACCAGGATAAGGTGCGAAGGAAGTGAGCAGAGGGATACATCTCGACAAACGCCTTTGGTTGGTGTTACGCATGAGTGGAGGCAGATTTCTTGAACGTTTGAATATCTGAATCGGCGGAGTAGCAGCCATATGCGAGCCCTTAGAGCTGTGGTTATCGAGGTTAGGCACACTACGGTCTCTTTAAAGATTTTAAAAGCCCATTTGTAGGTCCTTAAAAGCCCATTTGCACGACAGCAACGTTGTCACCGCCTACTTAGTGAGGATATAAATTTTGCAACGGCTTTCGAAAGTATCAGCGTTAGCCTCCGGGACTTGAGACAAAACTCACATTAACACATTGAGGAATGCAGTCGCCAGTAAGGCGCTGCCGTGCAAACCCGCTTTTAAACATTTGCAATAATAGTAGTAATCACAAAAACACAAAACTCACAGCGACTCTCAACTGACCCTTCAAAGACCGAATTATCTCCTTCTTTCGCTCGAGCAATTTCTTGAAATATCTACACAGAACGATGAAGTCAGCATTTACAGAGTACTTCCTCATAATTAAATACATTTGCCGCTTCAAGCGCGATTTTTTCTTGTCATATGTACGCAGGGCGCTTTTATTCAGCTCCGCCATTTTGTTATTTGAAAAAAAAGTGTAATAATAAACTGAGTAAAATATGTATGCGAATTTCCAGAAATGTAACTACGGAAAAAGTCACAATGTGGCCGCAATCTTACGGCGAATCTGACACTTTTGTCATAATCTGTCACTGTCACTCTCTATAAGTCAGTTTTGACAGCGCTGCTAGAATCGGTAGGGTTGCTAGAATCGGAAAGTATTCCCCCCACTTCATTTTTAGGATTCCGTATCAAAGCATAAAGGAGCCCTATTTGTTTAGTGAGACACCGCCATCTGTTTGTCTGCCTGTGCTTCTGTCAATTATGGCGGCTCATTTTTAAATCTATCGATGTGAAATTTGAACAATTTTAGAAATTACTTGTCCGCGCACATACCTACCTAGCCATGATGGTCTACACGCAAAATGCGCAACGCGCTAAGAATGAATGAATGAAAATCTTGTTATTGCACTATAAAATCATGTAAGGTACAGTGGCAGGACCTATTGCTAGATCTCCCAAACAACCGACATGTTGATGTGGCCTGTGTGTAGGGGAGCGCGGGGTAATGAGAGCTGTAAGGTCATTACCTCACAGCTCTTAAGGTCATTACCTTACAGGTCAGTACCTTACAGTTGGAGCTGTAAGGTAATGGGAGCGATGGCGATTGTACGGAACCTTTTTGTTGAGAATTTAATCATCTATAATTTCAGTCCTATTGCTAGATCTCCCAATCAACCGACATGTTGATGTGGCCTGTGTGTAGGGGAGCGCGGGGGGTAATGAGAGCTGTAAGTTCACTACCTTACAGCTCTGTAAGGTCATTACCTTACAGGTCAGTACCTTACAGTTGGAGCTGTAAGGTAATGGGAACGATGGCGATTGTACGGAACCTTTTTGTTGAGAATTTAATCAGCTATAATTTCAGTATCATAAGTTCAGTAGTATTCAACCGCATGAATAGCCAATGAGATATTCAAAAAAATATTATTTTCATCATTTTTGATTCACAACTAGTACTACCTATGTACGCCAACCTATACGGCGGCAGGAATCTGGAATAAATATTCGATAACATTTTTCTATGCTCAGAAGTCTATAGAGACTGGTCTATAAGAGTAATAAGGAGATGGGTTTTGGGACTGAGTTTAAGGTCGAGTGAACACAAACAATGCGTTTTTAACATAGACCGCAATAAAATAAATTAATATCAGTATCAGCTTTATTTTTTTAATTTAGAATATACAATAAAAGCACGTCAGTTGTTGAACATATATTTAAATAAAAGGAAATTTGAACATCATTAAACATAGAATTTGTGATAGAATCCTCCACACAACAGGTGAAAGTAAAGTTGATATAATACCGTATATCACAAATGTCTGCATTCGCTTCATTTATGACCTGAGAAAGTATGACCATATTACGGAGTACCTACAGAAGGAGACCTCACTGGCTGACGCCAGTGAGGTCAAACCCGAGAGGGACGTGAGGGGTCAACCCGTGAGCCAGGTGAGGGTTGTCAAACCCGAGAAAGGAGAGATACGAGTAAGGTTTGCTCTTCAGAATCTTGAAGGGGGCTGCTTCTAGCTATCTTGTAAGTAGGTTCAAACCTACTTACAAGAAACCATTATTAAAAACGTACGTGAACAAGTATGACCTCTTCTTTATCTCTGAAATTTCTCTTTCGTTTTTTTTTTAAATACAGTTATCAGATTAAATAGATATTGCCGAGGGAAATAAAGTTAAGACACAATTATAGATATGTTGACATTGGGTCAACAATATATCAGATCGTTTCCACCCCCCCCCCCCCCCTTCCCCCTTTAGTGATGCACAGTGATTGGCTAACACCGCGCGATGCGCAAGCCGCTCATCAGCGCCCGAGGTCTTTCCCCAGAGGATCCGAACCTACCTATCCACGGCACAACCGCGACAGGGATCATTTATAGCCTCCCTTTTCGGGGAGGCTACCAGATAGTTGAATCGTGAGTTGAGCCGACCCAAGATAACAAAAAGATCATATAGCTCAAGCTGCGCAGAACGTTAGCTGCAATTTACGGTGAACGCTCGGTTTTTTATTTATAATCTGTAACCACTGACCCATTTCGATATAGTTTGGTCGGCCTTCTCATAAAGAATTATTTAAAATGTATATAAATAAAAATGAAAGGCTGTTCGTTGGTGATTGCATATTAGGTTGAACGGCCGAACCGATTTGGATTTTTTTAAATATTCGTCATAGTCCAAAGAAGGTCCTAACAGAAAAAAATTGCAAAAGTTGCCTGGAAAATTGAAAAACTCGGGCAAAGCTGAAAGTGCTTTTTTTCTACTCACGATTCGAACGATGGATATCCGTAATTCTTTTTTTGAATAGGAGCGACATATTAGGTTGACACTTTTTTAGTTTTAATCGCTTTGCTCTCGGGATGGAAACATTTCAATCTATATATAAAACAAAGTCGGGTTTGTTCGAACACTTATAACTCGAGAACGGCTGGACCGATTTTAATGGTTTTTTATTTGTTGTATTTGTCTCCGTCCCGAATAGCAGAAAAACTATTAAAAACAAAAATTGGAAAGTTGACGAAAAATTAAAATAAAAGAAAAAACATTTTCCCATACAAAATGTAAATCCATGTTTTTCTCATGGTCAGTTGTACGTGGCATGTTCACGTGATCCGCTTTATTTGTTCTTGCGCCTGATAAAAAAAACAAGAGGCTTCGTATATCACAAGGTGCTTCAATGAAGAGAAAAACAGAGTGCATCCCATGCTGCACAATATGTAAATAGTTTAATTTAATCATGTCTTGCTGACACGCGATTTTTGTACTTTTATATTTCTTTTTGTGTTGATATCTTAATAAAGTAGTGAACTTAATATTTATTTTGTATTCATTGTATTACTTTCATAAAATCCTAAATTCAGCTAATCTGTAACACGACATTTATTGACTGTTAAGCGGTACGGAGTTCGCCGGGTCAGCTAGTTGAATATGTTTAATAGAAAATAAATCTGGAAGATCTTGAGAAAAATCCGGTAAAACGGTCCAGCCTAAATTAAAATAAAATTACTTTTTCTACTTTTGTGTTGTTTTGCGATCTGTCTAACAAATGTTAGTTATTGTATTTATATTCCAATTTATTTATTTCAATATTGAGCTGCATTTTGAAAAGTGCCAGAATGATGACTTCGCCCAGTCACTGCTATATTTCGAAATACCAAGATAACTTTGAATCAACTGCAAAAAAAAATAACGACGGAAACAACGAAACCCAACTTCACGGTATCCACATGTATTACCCACCGATATAATATAAAGTCGTTCTTTTTTTAGTCCAACCTAGCAACCACAAGTTGGGAGGGGGGGGGGGGGGAAGGTGGACTTTGTGTGGGAAGGGGGGTGTTTCGGGGGTTGTGGGGTTTTTTTTATTTATTTATTATTTCCCAAAACATAATTAACCTTACAGATGATACCAAATCATTAATTATTTTTCTAGGCTATTATTCTAGATTATAACTATTATTCTACTATAGACTATTATTATAATTCTTCTGATAATAATATTATTATTACTCTACTCCATTACTATTACTATCATTATTATTCTAATATATAAATTATTATTCTAGACGATAGCAAACGAGACGGAGACATCCGTTAGGTTATGGGGTTATGGGGATTGTAAGGGGTGGGGGAGGAAGTTGGGGGGGTGGAGTTAAGGGAGTTTAGAGGGGGAGGGGGGAGAGGGGGGTAGAGTTTGGGAAGGGAGGGGATTGTATGATTGCCGGTAAAGTCTTGGGGTGACGTAACTGATTTTTTTTCTTTGTTTACTTATTCCAATAGCTTTCACAAATTCCCAATTCGACTACAAACAAATTTATTGCAATTTGGACAGGACAACGTCTGTGGAGTCAGCTAGCGTTAAAATAAAACCACACTCATTGCAGAAATCAAACTAAATTAAAAAACAATCATTGTAAACATAATTGCATTTAAATGCATAGCTGAGCAAACGCTAATCCTGAACTGCGATTATCAGCGCTGCAAAACGCAGCCGCCAAATGGGCGTATCGAAAATATCGCATTACAGGGGGAGGCAAATCTTTAGATTCATAACAAAACCATTGTGATCACAGTCGACGAAATGGCTTCCACAACATATATCGTTCTTCTCTGTATTCTATGGTGTACATTTCAAGTCGATGGACAAAAATGCGTCTTGAGCGATATAAAAAAAACGACCGATGCGAGATTGAAGGAGGACCTTCTTTGCAATTACGACAAAACAGAAAGACCGGTCAGGAATCACAAAACTGCAGTTAATGTTACCGTGGCGATGGCAGCAAAGGAAATAAGTTTCATAATAGACAAGGTAATTTATATAAAAGGCAACTAGAGTTGTCGACTACAGCGGGCGAGCCCGTCACCTCAGTTCTATCTCCCTGGAGTGAGCGCAGAGGACTTAGGATAAAACAGTCCACTGTCTAGCTCCGCCGCAAACCCGTAAGAGGCCAACGCCTTAATCGCGAGATAGCCAGGAGTGTTACCCAGCGGGCTTACCTTACTTCCAATTGCGACCAGATTACTCCAGTCTCTCGATTGGTTACGAGTTTGAGGTCGCTTGCGCGGTCCTCTCCCTTACAAAGGGATGAAACGGTGTATACCGAATTTTCGCGGACCGCGCATCCTTTGCCCGGATGTTCACCTAGGATCGGGTAGCTGGTGTTCGTTTCAAGAGCAGTCGCCGTAAGGCCCGCAACCACCCCCGCTCTATAGGAAACAGTACTGCTTCCAGACTCCCTCGACTGTTAGTCAGAGTGCGCAATCGACCGTCCAGAAGCGCCAGAAGGTTGATTCCCAGGGGAAACTAACCATAAGGCCAGAGTCCCACCCAGGCTCGCACTTCATGCGTGGAGGCCGTCGGATAGGTGTTGACCCGTGAGTGTGACCAACCCTGAACAGAATGGGTCTTCGTGGCCAACTCAGCAAGGGCCCATTAACTCCATATAAAAGGCAGTAAATACGCTAGGATCTCTGTCAACATCGTATTTCGGCATTTATAGATCTTTCTTTATGGGATTCAGATTTTCCCTCCTCTCGGAAACCCAACTGAAATATCCTAAGTAGGTTGACCTGGTTGAGAGTGGATCACAGTATACAAAAGAGTCAATGAAATATACGATATAAAATCGCGTTTGTTAATTCCATACGATCATCTCCACCCAACATCCATGGCCATTACTGCTCGCCCAAAAGTAACTGGCAGTCGGATGCGTGGTATGGTGAATTATTTTTTTCTGGATATCAAAAATAAAATACGAGACTGCAATATGCAAATGTCTTTGTCCGTATGTCGTGTTCATTTTTAACTCCGGTTGTCCATATCGATTTCTGATCATTCATCCATATTCCTCTCTAACCTATAGGCCTGTCCCGCTCCAATGAACTAATTCAGATTTTAGTTGACGAAGAAATGCACTCGGGCCGAATTATTGTAATTTATATGTACATTTGAATTAATTCAGATATTTGACATGTGGGCTGATAACTCTTTTATTTTTTTTAATGGTTATTTGGCTGTCTGTTTTGTGTTTTACAGTAGGTTTTTATTTTATTTCTAATAAAACTAATTGTACACTTACACCGGATCCTCTGTATTTTTCAGTGATCCACCGTTGAATAAATTCTGAAGCCTTTGTGTACCATACCTGGTCAACAGTTCTCATTCTTTGGTGTATTAGCTGAGTTTTTTACACAATAAAACGAAATATTAAATTTAAAACAGTCAAAATTTCAATAAATATTGTCAAAAAATACGTAATAATTCTGGCCGAATAAGTGTACTATGTAATAACACAGGTATCACTTCAGAAGAGAATGTTGTCTAGCTGAGCTGATAAAATCCATCATATCTGTACTTTCTTTGATCCGCAAACAATGATTCGGTATCGGTTCGTTTCTACTCTTTAATTTATGTCAGCGTTCTAAACTTTTATTTTGAATTTAAATAAGTACATTTAAGAAAATTAAAAATAAAATCGAAGTTAAATGTCTCAAAAAAAAGGGTAATCCACTGTCGACGATGTTATCGTAATCACACTATTCAAATACGCTCGATAAAATAAAACTTTTTTTCAGACGTCTCAATCTCCCTCCTTCCATGTCTCATACTGGATGTCTATGGTTCGTAACATTTGCAACTATTTCGTATCTTTTATTTTAATAATCATTAATATTCATTTCTTGTCTCCAGTCTTGGAATGATGAGTACCTCAAATGGAACCCTGCTGATTACAACAATACCGCACAAATACAAATCGATAGTTCCAGCATCTGGTTGCCTGGACTTATCCCCTACAAAGCAGCATACTACACTATAGACAGAAATGGTCGCTTTGATACCCTTTGCCTCCTACGCATGACTGGTGACGTGGTTTGCGAACCGCATAAAACCCATTATATCACTTGTCATCCAAATTTGAAAGCATGGCCTTTCGATACGCAGAATTGTACGCTAGAGCTGAGGCCATGGTCACAAAAAGGGGAAGAAATTATTTTTCTACTAAACGAAACGAATGCTGTATGTACCTAATTTGTTGTTATTTTCTGTAAGGGGCTCTCTAGACGATCAAGTATGCTTGTCAAGCATCGCGTCGCGGGCTGGGAGGGGATAGTAACCGCAGGAATAATGCGAATATTTTTTTCAAATGTTTACCAAAAATGCCGAATTTTGTAGTTTATACCAGGGAGTCACCTTAATTAGACGTAATTGATTTATGAATGACGTGACTCCCTGGTATAAAACTACAAAATTAGGCATTTTTAGTAAATATTTTGAAAAAATATTTGCATGTTTCTTGCGGTTTACGATCCCTGCCCAGCCCTTGACGCAATGCTTGACAAGCAACGCGTCGCGGGCTGGGAGGGAATCGTCAACCGCAGGAAATATGCAACTATTTTTTTTTTTTACTAAAAATGCCTAATTTTGTAGTTTATACCAGAGAATAACATTAATTAGACGTAATTGAATAATGAATGACGTGACTCCCTGGTATAAACTACAAAATTAGGCATTTTTGGTAAATATTTAAAAAAAATATAGGTATGTATGCATATTTCCTGCGGTTGACGATCCTCTCCCAGCCCGCGACGCGATGCTTGTCAAGCATGCTTGATCGTCTAGAGAGCCCCTAAAATACATTGACGAGCAATGAATCCGAGTCACAGAAATAACCTTAATATCTCGGAAATTAAGAAAGCCAGCGTATTCAAATTAAAAATATTTTATAGACAATTTAATGCTACTCAAATAAAAATAATAAAATTCCTTAGCTGCTGTAAAACAGTGTTTTTCAACAAGTGGGTCGCGACGCCCTGGGGGGTCGCGAAGAGACTCCCGGTGGGTCCCAGGCTGTCCTCAAATAAAAATCGAAAATATTACAAAATCTTTATTATATAATATGCAAACATTTACAGCTTCGGAACAAAAACATTTTTATTATATGTTTTTTTGCAATTTTATTTACAAAACTTTACGTTGATCTAAGATGGAAACAGCTAGGTAGAAAGTGAAAAGCAGTTAAAATTGTTGTGGTTTCGCCATTGTTTTTACTAAAAAAAAATGTGAAAGAGGCTAAAAAAAGAGTTCAATATTCTGACGGTTTATAGTCAGTATATATTCGATAACATAATGTATGTTCGTAAAAACTTGCACAGGTTCCGTAGGTTGGGTGACATTCACAATATGAACACCAGGTTCAAAAATAAACTAGCCATTACGGGCTCTAGGTTAGCAAAAGTGAGTAAATCTTTTATTGGAGACGGTGTTCGCTTTTATAATACTTTGCCTGAGGAACTAACTCTTTTACCAGACACTAAATTTAGAAAAATTGTTAAAGATACTTTGTGCTCTAAAGGCTATTATAAAATTGACGATTCTTTAAGCGATATATTGGTCTGGTCAAGTCGTTTTTGTGTAACATAGCTATGAAAACCATTTGTAAAGTGTTATAATAATAATTATTATTATTATTATTACTATTACATAAAGCCATTGATTATATAGTGTAGTTATCAATGGTAAAGCCTACAACCAAGGCGTAAATGTCTAGAAACATAAGACGTTCGGAAAGTACCGTAAGTCTACTTTGAATAAAAATCTATCTATCTGTCTGTCTATCTATCTATCTATCTAAAGGGGATCGAGACAGCTAAGTTACAGTTTATTTTTTATTTATGTTTTTTATTTGTTACAACTTGGTATAGAGTTAACAGTGAGATCGTACAGATATGATTTGTAATTATTTATATAAGTAATAAGAAAATGAATACATCCCATACGATCATTCTAGACGAATGCCCAACTAGACCGAACAGCCTGTATCTGGGCATACGAAATATATAGCCTTTGTTTTTTGAGTAGTAGTGACGTTTGAGTAGTACTGACTAATAGACTACTTTCAATACTAACACTAAGATAATGAATAAAGAAATAAAATATAAGAAAATAACTGAAAAAAAGAAAATTAAAAAATAAAATGGCATAAAATAGTAAACATATAAATACAAATATATATGATAAAGGGTTAGTAACATACATATATACACATATACACATACAAACATATATACATACATATATAATAATACACACACACACACATATTTTAAATTATTGTATGAAGCAATTCATTTTCAGTCTTTGTACGACCTACTTCGTAAAGGACAGTAGTTGAGGAGGAAGCGTAAGAGTTTTACTTTTTTAAAGAAAAGCGGGTCGCGATCTAAAAAAGGTTGAAAAACACTGTTGTAAAGTAATGCCATTAAAAAGGTTAAATCAAACTAAATTATTTTTTAAAAATCGAACTACGAATTCACTGCATTGGTTTATGCTATTGTTTTTGTTATCTCATTAAAAAAATGTTAAAAAGCGCTCCTGGTATTCATTATTCATTAATAATAAGGTAATTATTAAATAAGCTATCACTTTTAGTTTCAGAGACATTCATACGTTTATGTCGATGAAACGGATTCATTGCTCGTAGTTTTCACGGGTGTGAGACCTGTTTTAGCCAAGAGGCAGCGTCAAAAAGTGCAAGAGTTTTGTAAAAGATGATACTTTCAGATCAGACAGTATTTTGCCCATAGAATGCTAGGGTAGAGTCAGCAGGCCAGACTCCGTGATACCTGGCGCTGGCGTACTAAGAAAGTGTAATTTTAATTAGTGCCCTCAGCATTACTCCATACATATCACAAAAATGAAGTCCTCGGTACTTGACCGATGCGCAATAGTTACCGACAAATACGTACCGGTGTATTTGCAGGAACTTCATCTTTGTGACATGTATGGAGTACCTACCTAATGCTTACGCCACGCGTTCTATTGTTAACACGTTGAACGCCAAACTAAAAACCATGTTTAGCCCAGTGGGCCGCGGCGGACACCTTGTGATTGCCAGTATATCGGGTCCAGGAGGCCGCGTCGGACACCATGTGTCCGCATGCCCTCGATCACTTCAGAAGCCTGTAGGCGGCCAACGGACAGAATTTCGACTGTTTTTACTAAGACAAGTGACCCACTCGGCCCCACAGTACAACCTGACCACTTGGCACAAAAAAGGAAAGACGGTTGGAAATTCTCACAGGCCGAGACGGACACTGGTGTCTGCCATTTGACGTCTCGGAAAATAATGAGTAAATCGCTGTTTCCGTAAGTCACCCATTATTTTTGAGTTATTTACTGTTTTTTTTTTTTGCGAAAAAGCACCTCTACGATTATTTGACGATTTTGACGGGGGAAAGTATGCTATCGGACACATGGTGTCCTGTCATGGCGTTCAACGTGTTAAGCAGTCTGACCATTTGTTTCGAGTTCTTTATTGCATCCAATGTCAACTGGTGAATTTTCAGCTTTTTTAAAACACTTTAGGGGTACCTACTAATAAAAATTACACCTTTCCTAATACGCCAGTGCCAGGTGTCCTGAAATCTGGCCTGCTGACTACCCCAGCATTCTATAGCCAATGGTCCACTACATACGATCAACAAATGCATCGATTTCCAGTGAAATCCACTGACACAATTCAGCTATTATTTTGACTCGTGCAGCTATGAATCAGCACGATGAAACAATACTTTTACTCAGAATATTTCAAATTGCATCATTTCACGGCCTATATAAACCGGCCAAAAAGCATTTATTCACTAATTCAGTCATTCGGCCCGCGAGTCACTACATCCGCGATTACATAGCCTGTTCGGCAAGCGTTATAACTGGCAATATTCAATCGATTCAATCAATCAATATCTTCTGCTTCATCAAAACCGCCTTTAAATACGGAGATAACTCGTAAGTTGACACCACCACCTCACATCGAATAATTTGGAGTCTTGTGAGGGGTGGTCCCTCACACCAAAATACTGTCTGATCAAGATACTGATCAGCTTTTACAAATCTCTTGCACTTTTTTGACGCTGGCTCCTCAAATATTTGACTTGTTTCAGGTAAATATTGGTGATTATTCACCAAACTTGCTGTGGGACTTGATATCAGTCGACGCCGTACGAGAATCCGCAGTGAAATGCTGTCCAAATCGAACACTTCCAAGGTTGAGTTACACTTTTAGCATGAGAAGGCATTACTCGCATCAAACTGCTATAATAATATGGCCTGCAATTGGTATATAATAGCGCATTTGGTTTTTATGCAGCTTAGCAAACTCTTCTACATTGAAGATGATTTAGTGTCACCTCACTATATCCTCCACAGGGAGCTAATAGGCCCTTGCTGAGTTGGCCACGAAGAGCCATTCTGTTCAGGGTTGGTCACACTCACGGGTCCACGCATGAAGTGCGAGCCCGGGCAGGACTCTGGCCTTAGGGCTAGTTATCCCTAGGAATCAACCTTCTGGCGCTCCTGGACGGTCTGCACACCGTGCGGCGTAAGCCAATCGACTGTGCACTCCGACTAACAGTCGGGGGAGTCTGGAAGCAGTACTGTTTCCTATAGAGCGGGGGTGGTTGCGTACCTTACGGCGACTGCTCTTGAAGCGACCATCGGCTACCCGATCCTGGGTGAACAGCCGGGCAAAGGATGCCGTGGTCCGCGATAGATTCGGTGCACACCGTCTCACCGCTTCGTAAGGGAGAGGACCGCGCAAGCGACCTCGAACTCGTAACCAATCGAGAGACCTGGATAATCTGGTCACAATAGGAAGTAAGGGCGTGAGTGTGAGCCCGCTGAGTAACCCACCTAGTTATCTCGCGGTTAAGGCGTTGGCCTCTTACGGGCATGTGGCTTACTGGAACATTGCATCATACACACGATATATAAAGCCATACTTTCGATCGATCATTCATCATCCTCTACACAGCAGTCGTCGCGTTTATACCTCGCTCTTCGATCATCCTCTAGTGGACAGCTACCGCGATTACACATCATCATCATCAAGCAGTCACTACATTATCCGCGATACCGATCTTCAAGTCTCACTCCGCGACTACACAACTGCGACATATACTTCGAGCACACACAACACACTCTGCGACTTATCAATCAAGGCGTTACACACTGGCAACCGATCACATACCTTCTGAATAAATCACTTCGACTACAGCAACAATCGACTTTCAATACGGAGAAAACCCCTTGATGAGAACCACCCTTCACTCACGAGCTATTGGAGTCTAGTGCAGGGTGGCCACCTCACATGGTTATGAATTGTACCTTTTTCTTAAAGTGAACCTCTAAAAGGTTTCTGATATATAATGTCAGTTTATTGTAGAATAGGTGCGATTGACAAAGAAAGAGATTTCTATCCTTACTCAGTCGCACTTTGCGAATTATGATTTCTATAAATAATATGAAATCGAAGATTATCGCGGTTGTTTGACATTATAAATAGGATACAACGAATTTACCGCGTGAAGTTTGTAGCACCCGACGGGCGGCGGGTCGGTGAGCGCGAATTTTGGAAAACCGCGTTCGGGGTTCTTCTTATTTCAGTGGTTTCCCGGATCATTCGGAAGCCCACACATACGGACAGATATTTGCATGTCACCTCACACTATCATCCCTACCATCTACGTTCAGTTCAAACGTCGCTCTTGAATCGAGCACTCGATTTATGCGACTCTGAACATCTTCCGCACTAGATGGAATGTGTCAGTGATGTTCTTAGGAAAAATGGTTACGGAAAATATCACGAGACAAGCACACGATTCAATACAGACGAAACTCAGAAACCTAGCAGTAGGTATATGTACGAGCATTCTTATCGTAAGTCA
Source organism: Micropterix aruncella (assembly GCA_944548615.1). NCBI lineage: Eukaryota > Metazoa > Arthropoda > Insecta > Lepidoptera > Micropterigidae > Micropterix > Micropterix aruncella. Next base: position 27,784,097 of record OX155966.1, on the reverse strand, counting down.
AGGGCGTGACAGATCGAATAAGTAAAATGCTAAACAAATTCGATTTGAAAACGATTTTCAAACCGTCCCAAAATATATATTGATCTCTAAGCCTAAAGGATGTAATACCACTGCAGACCCCAGATGTATATAAAATCGAAAAACAGCTGTGGTTTAGACCAAGGCTGTCCAACATAAGGCTCGCGGCACAGTATACCCCAACTGTGCCCGCGGGCCGCATGCGGCCCGCGACCATACTTTTTGCGGCCCGCGGAGCATTTTATAAATTTTTTATTTTTTATTTCTCTTTATTTGAAAAAAAACAACAGATTTACATCAGTCTTACGTACTAGAGATAATATTACATTAAGTTATTTGATATAAATCTAAAAACGTTTTCTACTTATTGATAATTTACCTATTTTGTTATACTCTTCTAATACCTTAAATATTTTATTTTAATTTCAGTTTGGTGTTTTTTTTTAGTCCGTTATTTTTGCAGAGGCGAGTTGCTTGAATTGTGATTTACTAAGAAGCATACCATCAAAGCAATTTACAATTTTCACATATGAGTTCATTATACGGGGCACCGGCGAGAATAGAGCGTTATTGGTTGAACAATGCGGCGGGCGGAAGACATCACAACGACGAGTTCTGTGGGTCGACGGAACGTTCAGCGGGAAACAACTGAGCAGATCAGGGCAGTCGAGTTTATGGGTAAAGAGTGAATTAATGAGGAGAAGATCTGTAAGAGTACGGTCTCGTCTTCAGAGATTGACATTTAAAAAAGTGAGTTTGGGCGTTGTAATCGGCGAATTCTATTTCGTGAAAGAATTTAAAACGCATCCACCTCAGAACCGTTTTCAGAACTCTTTCAATGTCAGAAACATATTGTTCGTAACATGGATTCCAAATCAAGCTGCCAAACTCCAATCTACTCCGGACAAGCGATGTAAACAGGAGCATAACAACGCGGAAGTCCTTGAAAGGCTTCGTTACCCTCCAAATGAATCCCAGCAACTGGTAATATTTTGAAGTCATTAGCTCGATATGAGTATTGAAGCTAAGTTTACTATTAAATGTTATACCCAAGTCAGTGAATTCAGAAACTCTTTCCAGTTTACGCGCGTTAATATCATATTGGTAATGTGTAGGCCGATGAGATCTAGAAAAAGACATGGTTTTGCATTTATATAGGTTTAAGTACAGTTTATTCGTTACGCAATATTCTTGTAAATTTATTAGCTCGGCTTGAATATCATAGCAGTCATCAGCAGAAGCAATCGTATTGAAAATTTTAAGGTCATCAGCATAAAGTAATAATTGCGATTTCTTGTGATACATTTTCCGATGTCGTTGATAAACAGCGTGAATTTGAAGAAATGAAGGATTTTGAGAAAGTTTCAAATTTACCTCACACAAAATACATTCACGCAATTGCAGAAGAATTCTAAAACTGATTTAGTGACTTTAAAAAATCGAAACAGAGATGTCAGTTTTTATTTCGATTGAAGTTGCATACGAAGTATTTTATAATGCGGCCCTCCAAACCGATTTTTTTTTAAACGGCCCTTGCGGCACTTGCAGTTGGACAGCCCTGGTTTCGACTATGTTGGACAAACGAAACGGCCCATATCCACTCGACTGATGGAACACATGAAAGCTGTTAAAATCGTTCAACGAGAAAAATCGGCGATATGGAAAAACATATTGGATAGCGTAAGTAACCACTGGATGCAGTATAAAAATCAATTGTGCTATCCAAAGAAAAGTTTTACCTTCCCCGCATCAATAGAGATGACGGTTACAAACTCTTTACTAAGTGGAAGTGTCTATTTAAAATGTTTTCAATGGCCAACGCCGAGCGGAAGGACGTGATACAGGATACAGTGAGTGCTATGTGCACAGCGGTTTTTTAAATTTCGCGCGCACCGACCTCGCCGCCCCACCACCGTTATAATTTGCGGAGTAACAGCAACAGTTTGCCGCCTACCCGCAGGACAACGGATGACGATTGACAGCACTTGAGTTTAAAGTGGATAACGGCAGTTGCAAAGTCGCCGAAACATCGGGTGGTACAAACTTCAAGCGGTAAATTCGTTTTTATCATATTCTATAAATAAGTAGATATAGGCGTTTGAAGAAGCAATAAACACCTAAATTTCGGTAGGTTAATTTAGTTTTTTTAAACAATTCATAAATAAATAAGATAGAAAACGAATTTACCGCGGGAAATTTGTAGCACCCGACGTTTCGGTGACGTTGCAGCCGCCGTTGTCCAGGGTAGACTGAAGAGCTGTCAATCCGTTGTTTTGCGTCGAGCCCGGACCCCACCACCGTTATAACCTACGCAGTGGCGGAAGCGGTATGCGGCCTACCCGCAAAACAACGGATTGACAGCTCTTCAGTCTACCCTGGGCAACGGCGGCTGCAACGGCACCGAAACGTCGGGTGCTACAAATTTCACTCGGTAAATTCGTTTTCTATCCTATTTATAATGTCCAACAACCGCGATAGTCTTCGATTTTAATTTATAATTCATAAATACCTATATGGCGGTAGATTAAGACAGTATTGTTAAAACTCACCATAAACACCTATTTGGCTGTTGGTAACGTTAGCTCTTTTTTAATATGGCTGAGTTAGCTAAACTGCATAGATTCCCCGCATTTTATTATCGTGGAGAACTAACCTAGTTTTCCGTCAATTCACCTCATCCATTCCGATTCTTCACAGTTATGATTGTGTTGACGTTAACATCAATTCTCATTGACATTGACAAAATAGAAAGAGTGATAATGCTTTCACTGAATTTGATATGTCACTTTTTCGAAATGCGGTATTTATACAAAAACATACCCGCCAGCGGGAAGAACGTACCCGGTATCTGTAAGTTTTCATAATTATTAATTTATTTATTTAGGTGCTATTTCAAATCCCTTTTTTGTTGATTTAATTTTCAGTAATGTTCTTCCGGGATTCCATGATAATTACGGCTTTCATACTCACCTTCACGGTCGTATTGAAATGTGTAGCCAAATTCGAAAGCAACTCCCCAGATTGGCTGCCTGGAAATTTCATCATGGAATCGATGCCAGGGAAAATAATAATGTTCAATGAATTCGATCCCACCGCCGAGGGAACAGATAATGAGGACGAAGACGTTGGAAAGCCACAGGCGATTAGAGTAGAAAATATTAAAAAATGGAGAAAGACTGCTTTGTTTATCAACCGTGTTTCCTTCGTTGTTATTTTTATAGTTTACGTCCTGTTGATGATCGTATTAATCCCGTAAATATACGTTGATTATAATGTTTTGTTTGTTTATTGGTAACACAGAATAAGTGCATTTCGCAGTGCAATCGTTTTTATACTGGCTCCACACGATGTCACTTTGCTGACCACCTCTTTTTTACTGCCCATTTAACAACAACTATCCTAATTTTGTCTCGGACCTTATAGCCCTCAAAATTCAGCCCCCACTGTGTGTGGACCATCTCCTCTCCCTTAACTCTCCAAAAGTCCTCAAAATCCTCTGTAAATTTATCTCCCTCAACCACATTTCCCTTTAGTAATAATATTCCATTCCATAATATACTAGTTGTAGGAACTATGTTTCCTTTATTGTATATTTTGTGTATGTTTGTTTCAGTGCTGTCCTACTAACAATAAAGTTCCCAAATTAAAAAAAATAATAACCACCTGGCAGAAATCATCCTCATTAGGTGGATTGCCAAAAAGAAATAAAGAAGAAGAAGAAGATGTCACTTCGTTAGGTGGAAGATAATCGGCACTACTGTGGCGTGTGAGAAATGTATGGGAAAGAGCGAGAGTGACACAGACAATGACACATAATGTTAGCTAACGTGGTATACGTTACAATGTAAGATCAGTACAACAAAGTAAGCACCTTTAAATTTTTTAAAAGTAAAAGAAGAAAATAAATAGTTTTTTGGTAAATTTCTAAATCTTATCTATTGAAGAAAAGTTGAGAAGCGTTGAGCGCTCTGAACCATCTAGCAGTAAATAAAATATCACTAAAAAACAATATTAGCGATATTTTACCTATTGCTTGATAGCGCATCGTGCGCATAGCCTTTTAAACTATTTTTAAGAAAAACTAATTTTAAAAGATTTTTTTTTTCCGAGAAAAAAAATGTTTTTTTCTAAAATTGTATATTAAAAGTTGCTTAGTTCGTCGTACTGATTCACCCACTACAAGGATGTCACTAATTAATACTCACCTTATAGAAATGGCATTAGGGAATATCTTCACAATGCTGTTCTTCGTGAACAAGAACTTAGTTCAACCGAACGAGACAGTGCACTACGTTAGAACGAAATATGAAATGAGCAATCGTCTATTTTCCAAAAATGGTTCAATAAAAGGTGGCAAATGTCTCAAATATTCAAAATACATCGATCAGAAATAACAGTGCAGAGCTATCTGTGGCCTCGTTTCGCAACTATTGTGTTATTGAACGCCATTCAATGCCGCCGAGTACAACGACCTTGATCCATTAGCAAGGTCAAATAAAACAGCTGATCGATTCTCAAACTGTTGTAGTAGTAGTAGTAGTAGTAGATAGAGTGGGGGGGCTTGTTTCCAGACCTTGATGTCAGCTAGATCTGTAAGGTGTTTTGTAACTACCCACTGTGTGGTTAGGTCAGTGGTCAGCTAGTAGCTCAGTACTTCTTACCTGTCCAAGTAGATCACTGACCTTCAAGTTGGGCAGATCGCTGGGTTCGAGAAAGGCGCGTCCCAGTAAACTGTGTCTTTTGGCGGCGAGCCCTGGACAGCGACTAACAATGTGTATGCTGTCTGTCAGGTTCCTCGCCACATATTAGGCAGTCTTTGCTCTCGGTATCCATATTAGGGAGATTTTATTGGATGTTGGATGTTGTTGAAACTGTTGTAAATAGGGGATAAACTGTAATTTCGAAATAATTTTATTATATTATTTGATTCAACAATTTGTTGTCAAAATTTGCTTATTTGCTCGTACTGATTCACCCAATTCAAGGATGTCACTAATTTAAAACTCATCGTGTATATCCCTAGACGCTTATCATGAACTGCAATAATTACTGCAAATGCGAAATTCATCTGCCAAATGGGCGTATCGAAAATATCATATTACAGGGGGAGTTGTAAGGAAATTATTAAATTCTGAACTAACAATTGTGGTCACAGTCGACGAAATGACTTTCACGACTAATGTATGCGTTAGTTTGTTTATAATGTGGTACACATTGCAAGTGGATGGACAAAAATGCGTTTTGAGCGATGAGAAAAGATCGATCGAAAAGAAATTGAAGGAGGACCTCCTTTGTAATTACGATAAAACCGAACGGCCGGCCAAGGATCAAAAGATCGCAGTTAATGTTACCGTAACGATGATAGTGAAGCAAATATTTTTCTCAGTTGAACAGGTATATGTGGCTAATGTGGCCAATAAAAGCAGAGCCATATGTGGCTAATAAATGAAGGTCGTGAAAAGAGCCACAAATTATTTGACTGTCTAGTATGATTTTTATTTTTATTCTTTTTTTTATTTTACTGAGTAGCTATCTATCTATTTACTATTATTATTATTTCGATTTCTATTTATTTACTCGATAATTTTATGATTATAATTTCAAACACTTCTTGATGATATATTAATTTATTTTTTAACATATTTATGACAGACATAATTTAGAATTTTTGATATTTTTTTGTGTGCACAGGTAAAATATTTCCTGGTACACCTGCCTTAGTACAGACCTAGGCCTAGTTAGGCGGTGTTGACGTAGTGACCAAGATGATGCAGTGTGCTCTATTTTTCGCTACAGGTCCAAACACATTTTTTTGTAATGCTCCAGGAAATTATATTTTGTGCTTTACCTTTAATAAATAAATAAATAAATAGGCGTAGCTAGAGTCTCTGTTGACATACCTATTTTACGCTACGCAGGAACACCGACGAACCCCACATTAAAGAATGGAAAAAAACGCAGGATGCAGGCAAACAAAGAACGCGGTTCCGTAAGCGTCTAAAAAACTTGCCCGCAACCTCACCAGATTAAAAAGCGACAAAATCCGTAAAGTCATAGGTACTATGACAGGCCACTGTCCCCTAAACAAACACCTGCTTACCATAGGTGTGACAGACAGCCCTATGCAGAGGATGCATGGAGGAAGAAGAAACGCCACAGCATGTGCTCATGGAATGCAGGAGCGTGGCAGAGCAACGGGCAAGAATACCACAATCTCCAGCATCTGTCCCGGAGGCCTGTAGCAACCCAAACAGGCTGCTAACCTTCTGGGACAGCCTGGGTTGGCTGGAGTAACATAAATAGAAACACGAGCCACGCACAACGGCCCAATCAAGAGGCCAAGTGCGGGAAATAGCCCAGGAAAACTAACTAACTAACTATACTTATTTTTATATCATTAAATTTAGCCTGCTTAATATGTTATTTCTCGTAAACAATACTGCTGCTCGATAATATCATACTTTTACAGGACACTGAATCTCCAATATTCATGGTTTTTAGCTGGACCGTTATGGTATGCAACTCTTACAACGGACTGTTGGTGTTTTTAAACTGTTATTTAAATATTTATTATTATTATTCACCTTAGTCGTGGAACGATCAGTACCTGAGATGGAACCCTGGTGAATACAATGAAATTAGACACATACAAATCGCTAGCACCAGCATTTGGTCGCCTAAACTTGTTCTATATCATGGGTCGCGCGTTGACAGCTCCTACGGCTCAGATGGTTATTTCGATTGTCTCTGTCTCCTGCACATGACTGGTGATGTGGTTTGCACGCCAGATATAAGCCATGCTGCGATTTGTCATCCAAATTTTGAAGCGTGGCCTTTCGACACGCAGAATTGTACACTGCAACTGGGATCTTTGGCACAAACTGATGAGGAAACTAATTTTCTACTAAACGAAACTGATGCTGTATGTATCTACTTTGTTTTCCATTTTTATTACATGATTGGGCCTGATTTTATTCCTATTCTTCGTGAACTCAAATCGGAATTAGTTCATGCCAGCGAGACAGGCTAATATGTTAGAGCGAAACAGAAAATGAATTATTGGACCCGATTGCGTTTCTTCTTGAGCTAAAATAGGAATTTAGTTCAACCGAACGAGACAGAGCAATTCTTTAGAACGGATTATGAAATGAACTATCATCTATTTTCCCGCACCAAAACTACCTGACGAATTTATAGAGGCCCGAATAAGTTTGAACACATTTCGTGCGGTGTTAGATTTAGCTGATTTATCTTCGGTGGGTAGTTTTAATGCGAAAAGTGTCAACCGTTCATTTCACATTCCGCTCTGACGTACTGCTCTGTCTCGTTCATATGAACTAATTTCCGATTTTAGTTAAGAAAAACGCAATAGTCACTTGTCCAACAAAAAATATATTAACTGAACATCAAGCAGCATAATGTCAGGCCGGACGAAATATTGTCAAACGTATTCAGATTGTTTTATATGCTGCGTGTAGTTTTTGAACGGGAAACACTATCATTCTTTACACGCTTTTATTAGATCGACCTGTGTGTAACTAACTATGTAATGGAATCTAAGGTAAATAATTTAACCATCTTCCAAGGATCGTAGCGTCATGAAAATTGGCAGCTGTATGTAGTTCTGATGACAATACAATAATATGGTACTGTCGAACTGATCTGATAATGGAGTCGGAAGATATGAACTGGAACTTCATGATGTAACATCGTATCATAGCTGTGTTTGGACTTGTTAGAAAAGTCTTGGAATGAATTTTGACCACGATTAGGTTTCAAGGTCTGCTGATGAAGCCGGACGATAGGCATGGCATTCCATGATGGAATATCGTATCATAGCCGTGTTTGGACTTGAAAAGCGTGTTTTTAGTGTTTTTTTACACTGCATTATTTTATTTTACATTCCGCTTACCGTACTGCTCGTACTGTACTAACGTACTGCTCCGTCTCGTTCGCATGAACTATTTTACGATATTAGTTCACGAAGAAACTCAATGGAGCCCAATGACATGAGCGCAAGGCCTTTTTAATTTTTTGCAGGTAAACATTGGTGAGTATTCACCAAATTTGCAATGGGAACTAATATCAGTGGATGCAGTACGACAACCTGCTGTGAAATGTTGCCCAAAGCAAACGCCAATGTTGATGTATACTTTCAATATGAGAAGGCATAACTCACACCAAATTGCTATAATCATATGGCCTGCAATCGGTATATAAGCGAATTCGATTCTACTAGAGAACAAGTCTAGTTTCAGTTTATGTCACCTCATATATTATCATTGTTCCCAGTAATGATTACGCTGACACTAACATCGATTCTCATCGAAATCGACAAAATAGAAAGAGTGGTAATTCTATCATTGAATATGATATGTCACTTTCTCGAAATGCAGTATTTGAACGAAGAAACACCTGCCAGTGGAGGAAACACACCCAGTGTCTGTGAGTTTTTCATACTTGTTTTTATTTTCCCGGCCTACCAACCAACGAGAAGGGAAAGTAGTGTTTATGCGTCATTTTTTTTTTCGAGGATAAGACAGAAATTTCCATTTTGATCCCCCTTGAGACGATTGAGACTATTTCCAAATTGAAGTCTGTCTGTGTGTTTTCCTCCACTATAGCGCCCAAACGCGTAGTCCGATCGAGCTGAAATTTGATATTTGCATCATTTAATCATGGTAAGAGTTGAAATATGCTTGAAATATTCACCGAAATCACACTGTAAAACTTTGCTTGAAATATCTCAGATACAAGCTACAACTAGAGTTGTCAACTACAACAGGCGAGCCCGTCACCTCAGGAAGTTTTAACGATTAGTCATTCTATCTCCCTGGAGTGAGCGCAGAAGACTTGGACAGAACAGTCCACCGTCTAGCTCCGCCACACCCGTAAGAGGCCAACGCCAGGAGTGTTACCCAGCGGGCTTACACTCACGCCCTTACTTCCAATTGCGACCAGATTACTCCAGTCTCCCGATTGGTCACGAGTTCGAGGTCGCTTGCGCGGTCCTCTCCCTTACGAAGCGGTGAAACGGGGTATACCGAATCTATCGCGGATCACGGCATCCTTTGCCCGGCTGTTCACCCAGGATCGGGTAGCCGATCGTCGTTTCAAGAGCAATCGCCGTAAGGTCCGCAACCACCCCCGCTCTATAGGAAACAGTACTTCTTCCAGACAGATCGATTGGCTAATGCCGCACGGTGCGCAGACCGTCCAGGAGCGCCAGAAGGTTGTTTCCTAGGGGAAACTAACTCTGAGGCCAGAGTCCTACCCAGGCTCGCACTTCAAGCGTGGAGGCCGTCGGATGGGTGTTGACCCGTGAGTGTGACCAACCCTGAACAGAATGGGTCTTCGTGGCCAACTCAACAAGGGCCCCTTAGCTCCCTAGATACAAGCTACAACTTGCGGTGTCAACTACAACGGGCGAGCCCGTCACCACAGGACGTTTTAACTATTTTTTCGTTCTGTCGCCCTGTAGTGAACGTAGAAGACTTTGGACAGAACAATCCAACGTCCAGCTACGTCACAACCCGCAAGAAGCCAACGCCTTTACCGCGATATAGCCAGTAATGTTACCTGGCGGGCCGACACTCGCGCCCTTGCTTCCAATTGTGACCAGATTTCTCCGGTATCTCGATTGGTTCCGAGTTCGAGGTCGCTTGCGCGGTCCTCTCCCTTAAGAAGCGGTGAAACGGTGTACGCCGAATCTATCGCGGACCAAGGCGTCCTTTGCCCGACTCTGAACCGGGATCGGATGGCCAATGGTCATTTCAAGAGCAGTCGCCATAAGGTACGCAACCACCCCCGCTCTATAGGAAACAATACAGTTCCCAGACTCCCCCGATTGTTAGTCGGAGAGCACAGTCGATTGGCTTGCGCCGCTCGGTGCGCAGACCGTCCAGGAGCGCCAGAGGATTGATTCCCAGGGGAGACTGGTTGACCCAGTGTCCTACCCAGGCTCGCACCCCATGCGTGGAGGCCATCGGATGGGTGTTGACCCGTGAGTGTGACCGACCCTGAACACATGGGTCATTGTGGCCACCTCATCATGGGCCCATTAGCTCCCAGATACAAGCTACAGTAATAATATTTCAATTCCGCCATATATTTTAATCAAATATTAACGCTGTCTGTTGGCGCTTAGCCGAGTAATAAACCGCGCCGCCCGAGGCAATCGCAACGGAATCCCACCGGGTTCGTGCGCCGGCCGAGAGAGAGCACTCATCTATTTTATTTGTGCAATTAATTTTCAGATGAAATCAGTCCTTGGTACTTACCGGGAAGTCCTTGGGGTGATACAACAGATTTTTAAAAATTAATTCACTTATTAAATTTTCAGTATATTTCTTCCGGGATTCCATGATAATAACGGCTTTCGTACTCACCTTCACGATAGGATTGAAATGTCTAGCAAAATTCCAGAGCGATATACCAGATTGGCTGCCTGGAAATTTCATCATGGAATCGATGCCTGGGAAAATAATAATGTTCAATGAATTCGATCCCACCGCCGATGCAACAGTCAATGACGATGAAGATGTTGGAAAACCACAGATCATTAGAGAGAAAAATCAAAAAAAATGGCGGAAGGCAGCTTTGTTTATCAACCGTGTTTCATTCGTTGTCATATTTGTAGTTTACGTATTATTAATGATCGCATTAATCCCGTAAAACATTAAATTTATTACTTTTTTTTTCTTCGTAATTAAGTAAAAAAAGAACACTTTAACACAGCTAATCCAATCGGTCATTTCAAGAGGGGCGTCGGGGGCAAAAATGATTTTTTTCAGGGGACTAAGAAACTATTTCTAGGATTACGTAACGATAAATTGTTTAACAAAACATTTTTTTCAAAACCAAGCTAAGTTTGTTTAACTCCTTCGGCTACGTAACGACCAAATTTGGTTGCATATCAGAACACCGTCGACTACGTAACCACGAATATTGGCGGCTTGCTCCCGGAGCGCACAGTAATATTATTTTCTAATTCGAACGCATCCTAAAATTCATACCAAATATCTCATTATTACTATAAGTACATAGACGGCCGCTAAAATAATTTTGCGCGTCATTTCGCGGATATTTCTGGTAATATTCCATTGTCAAACATCATCATTTTTTTTTTTTGAGAAATCATCAAAATTTTTATTGGTTTTTATGAGCTAATATCTTAATATTTTTGTGCATAAATAAGCAAAACAAAATATTGCCTTTGATAGATAATCTAATAAAAATCACGATAGTATTTACAATTTCCAAATAGGGAGCCGTATTTTTCCGTAAGACAAGTACAAGTTAGAAATGCCAAGTTTTTTTCACTTTTTCGATTTTCTCATATTTATTCATAATTATGTACCTAATTGTTTTACAAAATGAGATTTCAATATTCTATATACAAAATTTCAATGCGATCATTGCGCAGTTATTATTTTTATGATTGATATAGTAGTTCCATAGTTATAGTACTTTTCGTCGAGCGCGGCGATATTGCAAGAAATTCCAATAAATTACCGCGGTCTGCCATGAAAGTATGCCGCTACTCGAAGGGTTAATGTTGAAATTTGCATATTTTTATATTGTTTAAATAATTACGAACTAATTATTTAATATCTGAATAGTATGTCTTTTTCAAAATGACTGAGATGTCTCCATACGAAAGTGCTTTTTTCAAAATAGCCGAGAAATCTCAATATAGCAAAACTGACTTTCGACGTCTAATGAAGTGTCAGTAAAGGATTGCATGTCTCGAACACTCTGTATATATCCTTTGTATAAACGTTGCTAAAACATAATTTACATATACGAAGTTCAATAGCAGGTTAGTTCAATAGCAGTTCAATAGCATAAATAAACAAAATAGCAGCATTTTTATTTTTAATCGAAAATAAAATAACATTTTGAAAAAAATATCAAGATAATACTATTGTTAAGTAGATTCAAGTAGCGGAAACCTTATTTTTAATTGAAAATACAAACAGATTTTGAACTACGTACCAAAAGAAAATTTAAGCGACTTCCCCAATATCTGCCAAAATATCAACTTCGTCTTGGCCAATCGTTAGTTATGACATTACAAAAAGCTTTGTTATCATTGGGTATATATAATACTGAAGTAACTTTTATAGGTTTGCATTTTTTTTCATCAATTTGATCTTTCCATTGTATGTTAGGTAATTGTGGTAAGTATGCTGTACGATGTGGCAAGCAACAATTTTACTTTCCTGGCAAAGGAAAGTATTGTGAACGCACTTCTGTGTGGCTTGAGTGTCTGTGTGTGTATTCATTCTTCCACGATAGCGCCCAAACAATTTGTCCGATTGAGCGGAAATTTGGCATGCAGGCATCATTCGATTTGGAAAGATTGTAGTTGAAATCGGTCCACCAGGGGGCGCGCTAGTCATACTTCAATCTGGAAATATTGGACTTAGACACTTGAAATTCGGTACACAGATGAGTGGTAGGGTCTAAACCACATTGTTAAATGTTGATTGCAATATCAAGAGATATATCGCTTGTATAAGAATACAAGCGACACAAAAAAAACCACCCGAGGCTAGCCTAGAAACGAACCACATCGGAAAATAGCCATTTTAATACCACTGAAATACTACAAAAATACTATAAATATACTAGATTTGCTGTCATAATCAATCACTATCGGGGGGTGGGGGGTCGAAAATATTCTTATTTTAATTATTATTTTATTTTATTTTCATTTCTTAGGAAAACTTACAGCTAGTTAATCATATATAGCAAAGGTTCCCATTTTTTTTCTCGTAGACCACTTTCAACATTTTACTGGTTTCGGTGGACCCCTTGCTGCTACATTTCTACCATATTTCCATAACTCGTCAAAACATGTGAAGATTAGATCTAACGGTGGAAATTTGCATCGCGTCTGTGTTCCAACCCTAAGATCGGAGTGGTAAAAATAAAAATAAAAAACTATATTTCCTTGTGTATGACTATATTTATTAAAATAATTTGATTACAGACTTAATAGAATCAAAATTAAACAATAATAACGTACCGTTACTTCAACAAGGCAAATCAACAATAAAATAAAATAGTCATAGTCTTAATTTTAATGGGAGGGGTGGATGTACTTGATGGATTGACAGCAAATTATCAATATTGCAAGTTATCAAATTATCAATAACCGCAAATCTCCCCGTTCTGTGATGTTCAATCTGCTCCCTTTTTCCGGAGACAGACAGTACACGCGACACTCGTTGTACTGAATATCCAATATACAAGTTTTTACAAGTAACAGTCGCTGACCTTCTTAAATTACACTACTCAAAAAAAAAAGAGAGGTTTGAAAAAAAGGAAATTAATGCTAAATAAACATTGATAGGTAAAGCCAACATTTTTTGTTTTTTACTATCGAAACCAGATACATTTTCGTGGACCCCCACTTACAACTTGTGAACCCCCATTTTTTCACGCCATTGTAGACCGCCGTTGAGTCTCCCGTGGACCCCTGGGGGTCCACCTGGACCACTTTGGGAATCACTGAAATATAGGTTAGAGAGTTATACCATTGATTTTATAGTGGTTATACTGAGAAATTAGTATTGAAGGACAATTTAAAGTTTTCACACATAATAAAAAGATACAAGAAGTGAATAAACAAACAAATATAACTAGATAGATGCTAATATTGCTAAGAAGAAAAGAATATATTGTTTAGTATAAGTTTCAATTTTCGAGAAGAGGTGTTGAATAGGTCAATAACAACTTCTCGCGCCAATACATCTACTCGCTCGTATGACATAGGAATTATTCATATAATTCGTTTTTGCAGTGGGCACGTAAAGCAGGTTGGGATACCTGAGACGCGCAGCAGGGGTACGTAAGCCCAAACGTCCAAGCAACTCGGGACAGTCAACCTGTCCATTTGAAATGTTTAGAAGATAGGACAGGTCCTCTATGCTCCTTCTTTGTACAGTGGGAGAATATGAAATTTTTTACAACGCGTTGAATAGCTAGGAATGTATGATTTAATTCTGAATTGCAAGTACCTGAGGAACCTTTGTTGAATGCCCTCTATGCGAGTTATATAGGTATTGTAAGATGGGTTCCAAACCTGACACACATATTCGAGATTACTTCGAACAGCACAGTATGGTATTTTGAAGGTTTTAACTATTTTAAATTCTGCTGACATTCTAATAACAAAATCTTGTGCTTTAGATGCTCTCTTGACAATGTTATCAATATGTTCATTAAAAAGCAGCTTAGAATCGAAAGTCACATCTAAATCTTTAATGGAGGAAACTCTAGCCAAGGTGCTATTTTGACGTTTGTAATTATATAAAGACGGTTGAGGCTTACGTGTGAAGGAGCAATTATAACACTTAGATACATTAGGGTTTAATTTGTTTAAGATACATTAAGTTTGGTATCTATCCAGATCTTCTTGCAGTTTAACAGGATCATCCGGCGTCTTGATAGGGCATATGATCTGCATAAAGTAAGATTTTGTAGTGGTGAAAACTGGTCGAGATGACATTAATAAAAAGTAGTGTTCCTAGTAAGGACCTTTGAGGGACTCCTGACGGTATTAACAAGGCCGATGATGAGTAGCCATTGAATACTACCGTTAGTGATATATTCTGAACGTAGGAGGAGAACCATCTAATAAATAGAGCAAACAATAGAGCAAACAGAAATAACGCCAAACAACAAATAAAAAAAAATAAAGGGCTAAATAATAAAATAATAGAATTTTGGAAAAAGTTCTAGCTTTGCAGCAAAGCTTATGGTCCTCAAAGGGTTAATCCCTAGATCCCAATCAATAGTACTATGAACTACAAGATAATCAAGATATGTACGCTTTTATTTTTTTAAATTTTACTAAATAATGTACTATGGGCGTATCGATAGGATCGTATTTCGGGGGGAGGGATATTGATATCATTCAGTTATGAACAGATTGTTTTGTTGTGTTTAGTCGACGAAATGGCTTGCATGGCATATGTCGTCTTCAGTCTTTGTATAATTTGGCTTACGGTTCGAGTCGACGGACAAAAATGTGTCTTGAGCGACGACAAGAGATCGGTTGAAGGGAGATTGAAGAAGGACCTCCTTTGCAACTACGATAAAAGCGAACGACCGGTCAGGGATCACAAGATTGCAGTCAATGTTACCGTGAAGATGATGCTGAAGCAAATGATGTTGACAATGCAAGAGGTAACTGCGTTTAGATAAAAATCGCTTGATTGTTGATTGATAGTTTGATCCTTATTAAATGTAGTCTATGTAAGAACTCTTTGGATGCTTTCTATTTTTCTAGTTTTCATATATTTTCGTTATTGAATTGCTGATTCTCTATGTTTTTCATTATTTTTGTTTATTTTTATTTTTCTAGTTTTTATGTCTTTGTTATTTTTGAATTTCTATGTTTTTTTCAATATTAGTTTTTATAGACTTTTTTATAATTTGAAATGTAATTTTATTTGTAGAAATACCATTTTTTTTTTGATATGTAATTTCTATACCCAGATCGGGTTTTTGAAAATATTTTTTTCTTATTTCTTATTTCTTAATCTCAAACACTTTACAGGCGTTCGTGAATCCAACTTTCATGGTCAATAGCTGGATGATTATGGTAAGAAATACTTAGTAAGTAAATAGTAAGTAAATAGTACAAATGGTTACAGGAAATAACGATCAAAAGCTCCCTTTTGAAAATTTTGGTAATTCCATTTTTTTGATTTACTAACTTAAAAAATATATTTTTTCTGTAAATTAACTATATTTGAGTCTCTAAAAAAAATCATTTTACCTAAATAACTCAGAAAAAACAAAAACTACGCATAAGTACCTATAATAAAATAAAATAAAATAAAAATAATATAATATAAGAATATTTGAGTTTTCAAGAAATATATATTTTACTTAAATTGTAACTCAGAAAAAAAGCGAAAACGTGGCAGTCATTGGCCATGATCAGCATTTCTCATCACAGTTCCCGCTCAGCGTTAAACGGAGGGTCATCGATGTACTCCAGTCTCCATCCCCGGACCTGTCAAGAAAGAATACGGATCAGCTCCGTGGGAAAGAATGATCAAAGTCCACCGTCACCGCCTGGACCTTGATCGTTCTTTTACGTAAGACGATTTATCTCCTATGAAATCGGAGACTATCGCGATTGTTTGTCATCTATACTATCTATACTAATATTATAAAGAGGTAAAGTTTGTGACGTTGTAGGAAGTAATCTCTGGATCTACTGAACCGATTTTGAAAATTCGTTTACCAATAGAAAGCCACGTTATTTGTGAGTGTCATAGGCTATATATTATACTGAAAAGACTTTTTCGTGGTAATCGGATTTGCAAAGTAAGTCGGAGAATAAGCGGTCGAACGAAAACGTTTCTAAATAACGCTGCCTTAACGATGAGAGATTTATGATTAAGTTCTAGAGAATAGTTATAGAGCTTGATAATGCCTACAAAAAAGTCAGCGACAGCATATGTCTAACTTTTATATTTAAGTCACAAAAATTAGTATTTAATTTAAATCGTTAGGTCATGTGTATCGGTCATATTATCAACAAAATGAATTCTTATCAAAATGAGTAAATTTATCGTCTCAAGATTTTCCCTTTTTCTGCATATATTTTCCCTTTTACTGCATAATTAGAGAAATAATACGCTCACAAATAAGACACTCACAAGAAGACATGCAGTTAAAATATAACCCTTCTTTTGGCAGTCAGGAAATAAATCATAGCACTCAGTACTAACCGAACCACACTCATAATTTCATCACAGGTAAAAAGTTTTACCGCCCAACGAAGTGGGCACGGGTCAGCTAGTTGCATAAATACCGAGATCGGCCACCCGCGAGTTGTCGCAACAGAAAAACTATTGAGTGGTGCTATCAGCATTCCATCGGTTGAGGGCTATGATCTTTCTTTCGAAAATCATGATTCGATTCATTTGTGGACAAGCCACAAGATGGCATTAGTATTTTATTTTCTTTTTGATAAAAGAAATGGCACTGATCATTATTCCTCGTAACCCTTTATATGTATGTTTTAAGTGAAATCGTTGATTTTAATGGTGAAATGTAATTATCGATTTCGTTCTAGTCGTGGAAGGATGAATACCTCAAATGGAACCCAGGCGAATACAGCGACATCAAACAAATTCAAATATCTAGCACCAGCATCTGGTTGCCTGGGCTCACGTTATACAATGGAAGATACGCCTTTAATCCAGACGGTCGTTTTACTTCTATCTGTCTTCTGCACAACACTGGAGACTTAGTTTGCGTGCCGCATATAGCTTATTTTGCTGTTTGTCAGCCAAACTTGAAAGCCTGGCCTTTCGATACGCAGAACTGCACGCTCGTGATGGGATCTTGGATGAATACGGGGGAGGAAACGAATTTCCTATTACCAAAAGACAACGCTGTAAGAGATTCTATTTTATTTAGAAAGCATAATTTTATTTATATATTTATTTTGGTAAGACTGGCAAAAGTACAGAAGAGCTACTTATACCTTAGCATTAAATTCTACAATTTACTTCCTACCACTATCAAACAACTGAAGGACAAACAATTAAAAAAAAAACAGGAGATGCTGATAGGCCACCCTTTCCATAATCTGACCGAATTCGAGGGCCATGACTTTGCAAATATTGTACCAATTTGAATGATAATTATATTTGTACTTTTAGTATTTAAATGTGAGATTTAGCTTTAATTTGATTATTTAACAATTTACTTACTACTTTTGATGTTACTATGTACAGTTTTTAGTACGTATATATTCGATTTATTGACTATTTCAATTGTTAGGCTTCTGCTTTGATTATTGAACTTTTTAACTTACTATTTTAATTATTGTGTGTTTAGTAGGTAGCTATTAGAATTATTGACTATTTTATTAAATCAGCCTTTAATTTGTTTTGTAATACGCTTCTACGACGAATAACTTTTAGTAGGTTCCAAAGTTTCTTAGATACTATATATATTTTTTAAATAATATATGTATGTCAAGTAAAGATTAAAGTAGTAATGAGACTTACTACCTAAAACACAAATATTTTGACACGTTCAAGAGCGGTTTTTAGCCGCCAATTGGACACGACGTAAATATAATGTAATGTAATGTAATGTAGTGTACAAAGAAAATACCTAAACATGCAGATTGTTGTACAAACAGAATTGTTACAAACAAACATTAATGGTACGAGTTGATAAGCGAAAAATATAGCTCTCTTTATATAATTTATTGTATTAACCAATTTACAAAAAAAATTGCAATTTGCAATTAAAACATCAAACTAAATTACGCAATCCACAGCAAGAAATTAAACTTTTTTAAGATGATGTTTATTGTCTGAGGTCGCCCAACTAAACGAAGCTTGTGCTTGGGAGGACATTCTATAAACACAATATACATTATTATTATAAAATTAAAAAAACAAAAGTAATTAAGTAAAATTTTAAAAATAAGGAATACCAAAAATTATCTAAAACATGGTAGTTATGTAGTTCAAAATAATCATAATCAAATAATAGTAATAAAATAAATTTAACCAGATATAGGGCCCAATTGCGTTTCTTTTTGGACTAAAAATAAATATCGGCCAATTGGGGCTCTAGGGGTTATTAATATTGAATATCATGTACTTTGCTAGCATTCCAAAAGAAGGCGAAATCGCACAACCAACTAGACCTAGTATACCTCTGGATCTATATCTGGCTCTGCGGTATGTTTATAGTTTGGGCCCGATTGCGTTTCTTTGTGAACTAAAACTAAAATTAGTCCAAGCGAACGAGACAGAGCAGTATGTTAGAGCGGAGTATGAAACAAACGATCGTCGATAAATACTACCTGCCGAACTTATACTCGTCCGAATAAATTCGAGCATATTTCGTGCGGTGTAAGATTTGACCTTGGCGGGCAGTTTTAATGCGAATAAGTGACAACCGGTCATCTCACACTCCGCTCTACTGTATTGCCCTGTCCTGTTCACAAGGACTAATTTCCGATTTTAGTTCACGAAGAAACGCAATCGAGCCCTTTATGTTTGTTGTCGCGCAAACTGACGCAATTGAATTAAATTTTAAACGATTTTACTTTCCCGGCCCAATGGGAAAGTCTTTTAAACGCGCTAAAAAATCGAGATGAAGACGGAAATTTGGCATTTTGGCATTTTGACCCCCTCCCCACCCTAAAGATATAGGACTATTTCCAGCTGAAGTCTGTCTGAGTGTGTGTGTTTGTGCATTTGTGTATTCCTCCACGATATCACCAAGGCGCTTCATCCGAATGAGTTGAAATTCGGCATGTATGTATCATTCGTCATAGCAAGAGTTAAAAAATTGTAGTTGAAATCGGTTTACCAGAGGGCGCGCTAGTATAGAATAGACTAACTTTATTGTGCTATAAAAACATAACTTAATGAATATTACCGCTGGTTTTATAAAAAAGACAATTTATGCACAAATGGCGGACTTATCGCTATAGCGATATCTTACAGTCAACCATTTAAAGTCATAGTCATACTTCAATCTCTAAATATTGCAGTTAGAGACATGAAATTCGGTACACAGATGCCTCGTAGGATCGAAATTACGTTGGTTAGAATATATCGTATACAAGCGACAAAAAAAAATACCGCCGTAATCAAGATAATACTACATCATTTTTGGAAAAATACCATTTTAATACCACAGAAATACTACAAAATATTAAATATACTAATTTTGCTATTATAGTCACTAGACACAATCACTATGGGGGGAGAGGGTTGACCAGGTGGGGGGGGGGGAGAGGTTTGGCGCGGGGTGGCTATGCTTGCCGGGAAAGGCTTGGGGTTGGCGATTCCCAAATGTGTTCTTTTACACAAATTTAAGCAACCGTTAGAAAGCTAGCCATGGGAATGAAACTCACGACGGCATGTTTTCAACCCTTCGAAAATTTATTTGTAGGGGGTGCTAGTACACGCATACTAATGTATAATGGTGGCTTATTAAATGAAGGCGACTTTTTTGGAATATAATTACATAATTTCAAAAATACGGAGATCGACCGCCCGCGAGTTGTTGCAACGGAAAAAATCCCGATCGGTGGTATCAGCATTCCAGGGGTTAAAGATTACTAAATTACTAACTAAGAGAAATGTTCGGTATATTATCTATATGTCTAAAACAAAGTCGGGTTTGTTCGAACACTTATAACTCGAGAACGGCTGAACCGATTTTAATGGTTTTTATTTGTAGTATTTTTCTCCGACCCTTATATCAGAATAACTAAAATTGGAAAATTGACGAAAAATTAAAATAAAAGAAAAAACATTTTCCCATACAAAATGTAAATCCGTGTTTTTCTCATGGTCATTTGTATTACGTGGCATGTTCACGTGTCGGCAAATCATCCGCTTTATTTGTTCTTGCGCCCGATATATAAATATATAAATATCTTTATTGTTGGTTGACTGGAAGATATTGCTGTAGTGTAGCAATAAGTCCGCCATTGTACCTTATTTTATTGTGCAATAAAGAGATTTTCATTTCATTTCATTTCATTTCATAAAAAAACACAAAATGTCGTAAATCACAAGGTGCTTCAATGAAGAGAATTAAACCGAGTGCATCCCATGCTGCACAATATGTAAATAGTTTAATTCAATCATATCGTGCTGACACGCGATTGATATACTTATTTTTTTTAACTTTTATATTTCTCTTTGTGTTATTATCTCAATAAAGTAGTGAACTTAATATTTATTTTGTATTCATTTTATTACTTTCATTAAATCATAAATTAAGTTCAGCTAATCTGTAATACGACATCCATTGACTGTTATGTTGGCAGTCCTAAGTTCGCCGGGTCAGCCAGTAATATAAATATATAATGTACAAAAATAAACTTTAAATTATTACGTATAATGATTCATGCTCTATAGTTATCATAGTTTGTGTTTCACTTTCACAGGTCAGCATTGATGATTTTACTCCAAGCACAGAATGGGATTTAAAATCTGTAGACGCAGTTCGAGAAGCCACCGTGAAGTGCTGTCCAAACCAAACATATCCAATGTTGACTTATATTTTTAATATGAAAAGGCATAATTCGCATCAAATCGCTGCCATAATTTGGCCTGCAGTCGGTAAGTCATAGCAATACAAGTTTGATTGTCTTCTCTTTCTTGTGAAATTTCACAATTATTATCATACGACAACCTCTCACACAAACCTTAATATCAGGTACGAGTATGTATCCAATCTTTAGATTCGGGATTGGGGTGGGGGGGTGGGGGGGGGGGGGGGTATTTTGGTAAACAACAAAAAAAATGTTTTTGAAAAAAATATATTTTTTTTTAATATAAAAAGTTCTGATCTCGATGAGCTATTTAGCGGTAGGTAAAATATCTAATATTGTTTATTAGCGATAATTTACCTACCGATAGATGGTGCAGCGCGCTCAACGCTTCTCAAAATTTTCTTCAATAGATACAATTTACAAATTTCACAAAGAAAAAAACTTTTTTTTTGTTTTTCTCATTTTTAAAAATTAAAGTTGCTTACTTCGTCATAATGATTCACCCACTACAAGGATGACACTAATTAAAAACTCACCCTGTAGATGTTTATTATTATTTTAGTAACCTATATTATTATTTTAATTATATTTTTATTTGTTATCTTTTGAAATCACTATTATGTTCTCCAACATGATTATTAAGTATTAGGTATCATTATACATTATTTAGTAACCCAGATAAAAAACACTCTTGAGATACATTTACATACTACTTATTTATTAAAGCTATTACATTTATTTTTTTCCGTTTCTTAGTTATATTACTTTGATAGGTGTGCACACAATTCACAACTTACCACTAACATAATCGAGACTACCTTGTTACGGGCTTCGGCCTAGCTAGGCAGACTTTGTATGTAACCTTTATAAGCATTTCATTTCGGAAATATTTTATTTCTTATTCTTATACTTGTGTGTGAGTGTGTGAAAAATGCGTGTAAGTATGTGTCTGGTTATTGCATTCGATTGGCAGAATTGAAATTCCGTTAATTTTATCCTAAGGGAAAATGGTGACCTAGCCGAGAATCGAAGCCGGAACCTTGCAATATAAGATCAGGCGACCTAACTACTATGCCACCGGGCCGTGGCCTAACCACTATGCTTCTAATTGTGTGATTATTATTGATACTTCCTATTGTGTGATTATTATTTGTATAAAATGCCTAAGATGACTATTAATATTCTTATAATATTCTTACAATTTTATATGTATACTCATGTACCTACATGGATTCAGCTCTTTTTTATTTTTTAAATTTTATTGTGTGTAAAGCCGACTTTAGTCAAGGCTATTGTCGAATTAATATTTATGCTTTAATTGTATAGCAACTGACGAATTCTAATATGCGATAATTAGCTTTAATTCATAATTCATGCTTTTATTGTATATTCTGAATGAATAAATTGAATACTGAATACTGAATACTGAATCAAAAACCCATCAAAAACGGTTGCGATGAAATTTTCAACTACTAAAAAGAGTGACGAAAATATTACGATTAAAATGGAATCAGAAAATATAAATATTGTCAGAAATACTAAATTCTTAGGGATCACTTTAGATGAAAATTTAAACTGGAATCAACATATCGATAATGTGTGTGCAACTTTGTCATCGGCAGTCTATGCTATAAGAAAGGTGAAATTTCTGGCTGGCGAACGTGCAGCGATCAGTGTGTATCACTCATGCTTCCATTTAAAGATGTCTTATGCGATACTACTATGGGGTAATGCAACCGATACCCATCGCGTTTTTGTGCTACAAAAGCAAGCCGTTAGGACAATTTTTGGTGTAAGCAGAGAAACACATTGCGCCCCTTTTTTTATTAAAGCTGGTATCCTTACCATGTCGTCTATGTACATATATCAGTGCCTTTTATACGCCAAAGAGAATATTTTAAATTGCGAGCTTCACTCCACTCGGCATAGCCATAATACGCGACATAAAAACAAAGTGTTATTGCCTAAAGTACGCTTGACTAAATATCAAAAAACATTTTTATATATTAGTTTTAAATTGTTCAATGGTTTGCCATCATCGACGAAAAGACTTGAGATGGCAGCATATAAAATCTGCTTGAAAAATCAGTTAGTCAAACATGTCCTTTACAAACTGGACGACTTTTATGATATTGCGTCCACAATTGCTTGATTATAAATAACCATATTATGACTATACTTTCGCACTAAGTTTTAGATTTTATTGACATGTTTCAAAAATTTTATTTTTATGGTATTGATTATTATTTGTTTGATTATTGATTATTTTGTAAATTTGACTATTTTTAAGTAATCACCTCTGATTACAATTATTTTTTTTTCTTTCAATTAATCAAAGCGGTTTTATCATCCGGTAAATTATGATTGTAAAATTTGACATGTTCCTCAGTATTGTGAAATGCTTTTATGGAATGAATAAATGATGATGAAGAATACCAGTGATTAGGTCAGGCCCGGTGGCACAGCACTATACCTACCACACTATAAATAATCCTTATTTCATCTCATATTTTATGTATTTTTAGTTATGACTGTTTTGACTCTGACGTCAATTCTCATCGACATTGATAACATAGAAAGAGTCATCCTACTATCGTTGAATTTGATCTGCCACTTTTTCGAAATGCAGCATTTATACGGAAAACTACCCCCAAGCGGAGAGGACAGTCCAAGCGTCTGTGAGTATTGTTCACATTATTCTTAGCAAGAAATAGCATTATTATTAAGGAATAGCATCTCAGGAATCGAACTGGGAGTACATGGCGAACCAACATCTCTATGTATCTCCGCAGCGGAATTTGCCGCTCCAACCCCTCCAGTGTGCAGTGGATCCACACGTGCAATAATGGTCGACACTTCTGTGAAAGAAGCTGCAAGAATTATCTTCGGCTGCCTCAAACCTACTCCAGTCGAAAAGCTTTACCCGCTCATCGGCATCGCGCCCTCTGCAATTTTATTTATTTATTAAGAAAGCACATTTTTCACGGCAGTACATTGTAAGTTAACCTCTAATGTTAACATTAGAGGCCTAAATGTAAATAATAGCAAAATAGAAAGCACCGCAGACCACATTTTTTTTAAATCAACGCCGCCTAACTAGGCCTAGGCCCGTACTAAGGCATGCGTACCAAGTAGACAGTGGCTTGTGCATACTATAGAATACTTAATTTTAAAACTATGCTAGGTATCAAATAATATTAAAAATTAACTAATAATAATAAACATTGTAATTTGAGTGTAGTGCGATGTAATTGTAGTGTAGTGTCGTGTGATGTAACTGTAGCTGTAGTGTGCTGGAAAAATAACATTCAATAAATGGTGAAATAATCAAATTGAATAATAATAATATAATGTCGTAATAAATACAAAAGAATATAAATAATAATAATAATTAATTGAAATAAATGGAAAAATAATATCGCAATAAATAGTCAAAGAATCAAATTTAAATAGTCCGAGGATACAATTGTACATAAAATGTCCATGTTACAAGTTAAAAATGATGGTCATTGTCTAAGTCGTCTACGTTCATCCCATGGCTGAAAGAACAATCACATATCGTTATATCAGCCTGAGGTGACGGGTCCGTCCGTTGTAGTCGACACCGCCCAGCTGATTTTTCATTTGTTCATTTGATTTTGGAACCCATCCTAAGTTGAATTAATTCCTGTCGTGCATAGAAAAATTCTTCTTCGCAGATAGAACATGACGGGGCTACACGAGTGGAGTCGAATATACCCGAACGGCCGAAGGTCAGGGCGACGTTCGGTATTTATGTGGCTGATTGGGTGTGCGAGTAATTCGCGTTGGTTTTTTGTTTGTTAACAACTACTCTTTTAAGTTAATATTTGATGTGGTAATAGATAGATGTGGTATGAAGCCGTAGCAAGATTAGATAGTATTTTTTTCTGGGACTTGAGTATTTAAAGTAGGTATGTGTGTAGAGTCTGGCTTATGCGTTGTCTACACTAGTTTGATGTATTCTATATTAATATCATACACAAGGTATCAGGCCCGAGCTGGCTCCTTTGAGGGCCCTCGGCTAGAGACCAAAGAGGGACCCTTTTATCAAGGGTCGGGGACTCCTCCAAACTGCAAACTGCATCAGCTCCATTAATTTGCAATCATTTCAATTTTGCAAAGTTAGAAATGGTACAAAGGACGTCTTCAGAAAAACTCCCTTCAGGCCTCGGTCCCTCAGCCGACTGAGAAGTTGATGTCCCAAAAAATTTTAGTAGAAATTAGTAAAAAAATTGAATTATGACACTGTCTCACCAAAATATTAATTACTGCCAAACCACTGTACCCATAATTAAAATAAAACATATTAACATAATAAAACATAATAAAATAAAACAAATTAAATTAAAATTAAATTAAAACGGGGCAGTCACGCTGAGTTGTGTTGTGGCCGATATCGGCCAATCGGGGCCTGAAGGGTTAAGCTTTACGGCTCCAGTAAATTTCTTCGGGTCTAAACAGAAACAATCTTTCGTAATTTCTTTGTTTGGCCTGAAACTCTCCTCGACACTCGTCTAGCATATTCTAAAAGTATAGTTTTAGACATTTGAGATTCCAGGAGCTTAGTCTTTTGATTTTTCACCAGACATTGCCTTTTCTTTGAAGCTCCTTTTTATTTGAAATCTACCTCTAATATTTTGTTTTTGATTACAGAACCTCAAAGTATTTATCACTCCTTTTATCGCTTACCTGTTGAGGCGCGTCTGTACTATCATTGATTTTCTATAAAATCAATGTTACTATGTTCCAGGAGGTAGAATAGTTTTACTTTGCATATATTTTGTAATACGAGTTTTAAACAGAAATAAAACTAGTAAAGCTATATATATATATATATATATATATATATATATATATATATATATATATATATATATATATATATATATATATATATATATATATATATATATATATATATATATATATATATATATATATATATATATATATATATATATATATATATATATATATATATATATATATATATATATATATATATATATATATATATATATATATATATATATATATATATATATATATATATATATATATATATATATATATATATATATATATATATATATATATATATATATATATATATATATATATATATATATATATATATATATATATATATATATATATATATATATATATATATATATATATATATATATATATATATATATATATATATATATATATATATATATATATATATATATATATATATATATATATATATATATATATATATATATAAATATATATATATATATATATATATATATATATATATATATATATATATATATATATATATATATATATATATACAGGTTTCTTAATTTGGACCATTGACTGATAAAATTTCTTGTAATATAAAATCGAAGACTATCGCGGTTGTTTGACATTATAAATAGGATAGAAAACGAATTTACCGCGTGAAATTTGTAGCACCCGACGTTTCGGTGACGTTGCAGCCGCCGTTGTCCAGGGTAGGCTGAAGAGCTGTCAATCCGTTGTTTTGCGGGTAGGCCGCATACCGCTGCCGCCACTGCGTAGGTTATAACGGTGGTGGGGGGCCGGGCTCGGAGCGCGCGAATTTTGAAAATCCGTCTTGCACACAACACTCACTGTATCCTGTCTTACGTCTTTGCGTTCGGCGTTCGGCGGCGGGAACATTTTCAGAAGAGGGTTCCACGTTGGAGAGAGTTTGTAACCGTCGTCTCTATTAAAGTTCGGGGTTCTTCTTATTTCAATGGCTTCCCGGATCATGCGAGGAAGAAGATCTCGCTCATGCGAGAAAACAACGGATTGACAGCTCTTCAGTCTACCCTGGACAACGGCGGCTGCAACGTCACCGAAACGTCGGGTGCTACAAATTTCACGCGGTAAATTCGTTTTCTATCCTATTTATAAAATTTCTTGCAGTTTAAAAATACCTGAGTAATAAAAAATATAGATCACTTTTATTTGGGGTCCCTTCGGGGACCCCTTTAGACTGGGCCCTCGGCGATTGCCGACTAGCCGACCTGGCTAGTCCGGGCCTGAAAGGTATTAGCAAATAGATAATAAAGACTGCGATTTTATTTAACGGTTCTTACTCCCGGCATTGATTTTATAATGCTCCCGGTAATATAATATTCCACCCAGTATATTTCAGGGGTCTACAAACAAAAGTAGACAAGTCACATTTTGGAAATTTTTGATTTTTTTATGGCAACCCTTTTACTCCCATAATTAGCTTTTTATAAAAATATCATTGAAGTAAATCAAGACTATAACGCACAAGAAGAAGAAATTACAGCGAACATTCATTTGGAACCCGAAATGTGTGAACCACGAGAAGAGTCAAAACAGCTATTCATTTAAAATTTACTAAACTAATTTGAAGATTAAAATTGTCTTTTTATAAATACCGATAATTAATAGTATTTCACTGGTTATTACTTTACTAAATACATTCCTAGTTAGTGCATGTCTTCATGTTAGCAACAAACTTGGTTATGTCCTATTAGCTTTACAAATGAAACTAGTTATGTCCGCCATTTGGAAACAGAGTTACATATGTCCATTCATTTAATTAAAATAACCCTTATTATTAAAAAGATACCGTGCTAAATATGTTCTGAAAAAAATCAAAATATGCCTTTCTTTTATTTCATGGTTTTATCTTGGCTATAGCATGAAAACAATTTTGTGAAGTGTTTTTTTTCAGTTTGTGTAAAATGACATCCGTGGGACTTGTCTACTTTTGTTTTTAGACCCCTGATTTATATTGTGATTTTTTTTAAATCATAAATCTCACATGCAAGAGGGGAGGGGCGTCAATGTCAATTTTTTAATTTTTTGCCCAGGCTCGGAAAAATTGTATATCAAGGGGCTATCCCTGGGGCTACACAGAGAACCCAATATGCAGTTGTGGAACGCTGCAGGATGAGGACCAGCTCCTGTCCTCCCTGCAGTTGTCAAACCCCTATCACACACCAGGACCTACAAGAGGCGAAAGACAAGGCCCTCCGGGAACCGCACATTTTTCCACGGTTGCTCAACAAAATAGGTTGATAGTGAAAACACATTTTTAAAAACAAGCTCATATTAAATCCTGGGTGCACCAACCAGTCATAGTGGAACTTAGAACTGGCTACCGTAATTAAATGCGTATACACCATTTCGTTTCTGTGCTGTCAACCGTTGAGGAGTCCCCTCGTTGGAAGCCAACCCTGGGTGCAGCAGACAAGTCATGGTGAAATTTAGAATGGGCTATCATAATTGAATGCGTATACAAAATTGTGTGGCTGTGCTGTTGACTGTGGAAGAGTAGCCTCATCGGGAGCAGATCCTGGCTGTAGAATCAGGTCATTCTCACCATAAAAACGCATTGTCATCGAAACTAAACCAACGTGTAACTTCATAGGATAAGAGAAAATGGTTTTAATTCAGCTTGAAAGATTTGACTTAAACAAACATAGGTACATACATACTGGGCCCTATTGCATTTCTTTGTGAACTAAAACTGAAATTAGTTCAAGCGAATGAGATAGAGCAATACGTTAGAGCGGAACATGAAACGAACGATCGTCGATAAAAACTACCTCTCGAACTACTCGTCCGAATGTTAGATTCAGATGCTTTATCTTAGTGGTCAGTTTTAATGCGAGAAAGTGACAACCGTTCATTTCACATTGCGCTGTCTCGCTCACACGAACTAATTTCGGATTTTAGTTCACGAAGAAACGCAATCGAGCCCTCTAACATACATTGCAAGGTAAATAAAAGCTTGTAAAAAGCAATGAAATATGTTCAGGGTTCATCTATATTTTCCGTGTGTTTTCCGTTTCTTTATTCCACCATAACTTCTAAACTATTTTTTTCCGTGTTTAACAGAAGACAGTACCTACTTGTTGTGACACACACGGAATCCATGTTTGTTAGAGGGCATATTTTGTAAGGTGTTTTGATGAATAGGCAAGAAAACTCAAAAAAAGTTTTTATTTTTTATTACAACAACAAAATCTACAGTTAAAAATGTAAGAGTATGATAATGTAAAGCAATCAACGTTCCTACGTTAATGACGTAGGAACGTTGATTTTACATTGGAATTTTATATCGTCTCCATAATATTTTACTACTTTAAAATTGTCCGCAATACCACTAAGCATGTTTTTTATTCGTTATATATTAATCGACAACACATAATCTCAAAATGTTACACTAATCTCAAACACGAGACACGAGTGGTGAAGTTTGCGCGCGAACTTCATGCGTCGTTCGCGATAGGAGAACAAAAGCTTTATCGCGATTGGAGAACATATGCGTCTTGAATTCAACACGTGTTTGGAAGCAAATTTCGATTGCAAACCCGTGCGCAATTGGAGGACTCGTGCTTTTATTTGAGCACGACTTCGGAAAAAACCCGTCGTGTTTCAATGCTTTCTGCCTTCTATTGAACACGCAAACGGAAATACGCGGCCCGGACACGTTAACGAACGAACGAATTATTATTATTATCTATCATACTCATCATTATTTAATGTTTTTAACGTTATTTTGTTTCCAGTGTTATTCTTCAGGGATTCCATGATAATCACGGCTTTCGTACTAACTTTCACGGTCGGATTAAGATGCATCGCCAAATTCAAGATCGATGCGCCCAAATGGCTGTCTGCAAATTTCATAATGGAATCAATGCCAGGGAAAATAATAATGTTCAACGAATTCGATCCGAGCGACGACACGGCTGCTGTTATCGAAAACGCGGACATCGACAAACAAGTCAATAATGTTAAGAAATGGCGGGTGACAGCTTTGTTCATTAACCGCATTGCGTTCGTTGTAATTTTTGTTGTTTACGTCTTGTTGATAATCGCGTTAATTCCATAAAAAATAAATATACGCTATTGTTTTTATTGGGGAAATTCTTAGCGCGGCAACACTGCTTGCGCCTGATGCAAGTAGTGCGGGCGGCCGCTAGATGGCAACGCCTATTATATTATCTTTGGCAGCGGCGATTGCGAAATGCCAGACTCGGATGTTCTTGATTTCAGCAATAATATACCAGATAGAAATTCTTTTGTAAAAGTAATTAAATCTGGTGGGAAAATAAATCCAAAAATATTCACTAGCTCCCCGACAGGTCGTAAAGGCCGACATCGACAAACCAGTCAAAAATTTTAAGAAATGGCGGATGGCAGCTGACAGCTCTATTATTGGTTATTACAGCTCTATTATATAACGAACCGCTTGGTTCGTTTAATTTTTGTTGTTTACGTCATGATGATAATCGCGTAAATTCCATAAAATATAATAAACGCCGTTGTTTTTGTTGAGGCAATTCTTAGCGCGGCAACACTGCTCGCACCAGATTCAATTAGTGCAGGCGGCGGCCGCTAGATAGTAGCGGCGATATATGCGAAATAAAAACGTAAAAATTCTTTGTCAGGTGTGGGGTTCGAACCCACGCTCCCTCTCGGGAACCAGAGCTTAAATCTGGCGCCTTAGACCACTCGGCCAACCTGACGTTGCCGGCAGCCGCCGAAATAGATGATTTAACCAAATTAATATAAATATATGTAAAGTGCTTCAAACAGAAGAAATATGACGTATTATTAAAATGGCTGAACAAAAGGTGGCTAAGACAAATTAATAAATACAAAACATGCTTCCTCGACTTGACATATTACTCGGCCAAGTCTCGTCTATAACTATCAATAACTATAATAAGAAGCTGTCGTCATCTGGGGATGTAACTCAGTGGTAGAGTGTCTGCTTCGCATGCTGAAAGTCCTGGGTTCAAATCCCAGCATCTCCAAATCCCTTTTTTCTTGTTTTCACGCCGTTCTTTATAGCCTGCACTTATTATAAAGTTTGTTTTGTTATAATTTTTATACAGGTGAGTTTTAATAAACCGGCCTCCTTCAAGTACCTGAATGAAGTAAGAGAAAATAAACAACTTTAAATAAAAAACTATGAGCAAAATAAAAAAAAATCATTTTTTGTTTTAAATGTTGAAATAAATATTTAACTGAAAAATAGTATAACCGTTGATCACGATGTGCCATCTAGCGGTAGGTAAAATATCGCTAATTTTGTTTATTTGCTAGACCTACCGCTAGATAGCGCAGCGCGCTCAAACGCTTGTCAAACGTTTATTTAGCAGTCTAGCTCTTCACATTTTCAAATAAAAATTATATATACATACATACATATTTTTTACATCAAAAATTGTTTACTTGCTCGTACTGATCCACCCCCTTGAAGGATGCCGGTTAATTACAACACATCCTGTATATGTTTATGCTTGAAAAACTCGAAAAGTAGTCGGTCGATTGACATGAAATTTTGACGTTGCATTCGAATACGCGCGACTAATCCCGTACCTACAGGCATTGATTTTATAATTACACTATAAAATCAATGCTACAGGTGAAATCTTCGGTGCGCTTCGACATCGTGCGTTTCCCATTTATTTCATATCAGACTGAGCCACAGCGGAGCGCGGACAGGTGTTGCTAGCTAGGTATACATATGATCAGTGCGTATACACCATTGATTGACATATAACTACTATACTATCCGCAGTACAAAGTGGCGAGTCAGGTAATTTATCATCGAAATCGAGCCATCTCTTTCGCACTTGCACGGCCTTATGGAGCGATACCTGTAACCGTAGTGTAGGTAGTTTACGCATACAAAAGGAATGTCGATAAAGTAATGAAACGAGGGAAATAAATATTATTTCAGTATTATAAAATCGAAGACTATCGCGGTTTTTTGACATTATAAATAGGATAGAAAACGAATTTACCGCATCATTTTCTATCCTATTTATATTTCAGTATTGTTTCATTACGATAAATATTAAATAAGTTAAACATATAAATATTGATATTGAATTATTAAAATAAAAATATAAAAGTATCAAATTTATAATAGTTGACAATAAAATAATTGTTATACAAAAAAAAATAAAACTGAACAAAGAAAGTCAGCAAGCTATTCATATTCGTGTTCACTGTCACTATCGTCTTATAGATTAATAACATGAGAATGGGTGTCAATTATATTATGTGTCTTGGCCAGGTCTTCGTTCTGGAGATTTTTGAATCGATTTCGAATTCGATCTAGAGTTCGTCCGCTCGTTCCACAAACTAATGCTGCCAACTTTCTTGGTTGTTGAAAATCAATTTTCCTTATGACATCAGGGTCTTCTTTCAACTTATGAAACCACTTATAAATGTTGAGAATGACATGCCGGCTTTGCTGGTTAACATCACTTCTTAACTTGGTCAAATTAGTTTTGCAAAAATCTTCCATCATGATGTAGATTCACAAATAGAGTTCGTATAACGAATGAGTTATGCTCTTTGACATTAAGCCTTTTATAGCAGAATATTTTGTTATCAATAATGCCTAATGACCTACACAGTACGCACAATAATTAAATTAGACGAAAACTAATTTGGCAAAAGCGTCGTTAAAATGTCATAAAATGTCGAAATCGAACTGTTACGGTTACTACAATTAATAGTCCTAATCGGTTAGCTACTTACCACCTATTACGGTATTTACTCACCGCTTTTGGCTAAATCTAGGAATTTCATGTATCTAATTTTAGCAGGTAAAGTCTTTTCAATTTTAGGATTAATATATAGCCTATGACACTCACAAATAATGTGGCTTTCTATTGGTAAAAGAATTTTCAAAATCGGTTCAGTAGATCCAAAGATTACTTCCTACAACGTCACAAACTTTACCTCTTTATAATATTAGTATAGAAGTACAGATTACGATACGGTTCCATACCTATGTCGTATTATCTCTTTAATTATTTATGCAGTAAAAGGGAAAAGTCTTTTGTTTTAAACACTTGAGACGATAAATTTACTTATTTTGATAAGAATTCATAATTAATATAATATAAAAGTTAGACATATGCTGTCGCTGACTTTTTTGTAGGCATTATCAAGCTCTACAACTTTTCTCTAGAACTTTATCATATATCTCTCATCGTTAAGGCAGTGTTAGTGAGAAACGTTTTTGTTCGACCGCTTATTCTCCGACTTACTTTGCAAATCCGACTACCACGAAAAGGTCTTTTCATTTTTCGGATGTCACAAATAATGTGGCTTTCTATCGGTAAAAGAATTTTCAAAATCGGTTCAGTAGATCCAGAGATTACTTCCTACAACATCACAAACTTTACCTCTTTATAATATTAGTATAGATAAATATTTTATCGACATGGCACCATTCCTATGTTAACTGTCTCTAATTGCCCCAGTCGCCAGTTTGTACTGCGGATACTATAGACCCCGTGACCAGCCTGAAGGGGCAAACACATTATCGGACGCGTCCGTAAGCCGCGGCTTACGAACGTATGCACAGTCATCCTCGACTGACGTACGATAATGTGCAAGCTCAATAGAAATTCATTACTCAGATAACCTTTCAGTCGCATCCATAAGCCGCAGCTGACGGATGCGTCCGATAATTTGTTTGCCCCTTGAGAATGCGTCAGCCGAATAGAAAGAGACAGCAGTATATAGTACCCCCTCCATCCTTGTCTAGTTGCGCATGCACGGAGACACGTACCACTATGGCAACGCCTATATATCACTATGGCAACGCTTCAACGCCATAGTGATTGTCTGCTCATTGATCATGCGTCTGCTATGCTCACTGATCATAGCTATTATAGCTAGGCGGCTATGGATAAACGCGCATGCGGAATAGACAAGATAAAACTACTAGATATGGCATGAGACTAGTCGTGGGTTGATACGACACAGATACTAGTTGGTATATTGTTGTATACATTTATATTCGGTAGTGTTATGTAATAAAATTCGGCGCTCAGACGCAACGGCTCGTTGGTCTAGGGGTATGATTCTCGCTTAGGGTGCGAGAGGTCCCGGGTTCAAATCCCGGACGAGCCCAATGCGTTTTTATTACTTTTCTAAAATAAAGGTACTGACGAGCTCTAGCGGAACGGTTTCCTAACTACTTTCTGTCAGTTATTCATAGTTGTGCCGCTAGAGTGCGCTTATTATTTTTTTAACTATACTTGGGAAATTGAATGAAAAGAAACCAAGGATTTACCTACTTTTTGAATAATAACCGAAAGGTAAGGTGGTTAATAATAAAAATTTAATAATCGATTTTTATTACGAAAGCGTTTTTATTTTTTGAAAAAAATAGTTTTCGCCTAGCGGTACAATGTTCTACTCTCTGTCAGAAATTGGTAGTTGTGCCGCTAGAGTGCGCTTATTACCCATTATAATTAAATTAAAATATTCCAGTGTATAATTGCTTTTTATTACGAAATTTCAACAAAAAAACACACAAATAATACTCATTTTGATTCAGATAAATTATAAAATCGACAATTATCTAAAGTAAAACTACTTATTTTAAAATTGATTCAATTAATTCAAACCGACTCGGCTATTCCCCCCCATTATTTACAGCTTTAAAACTAATTTTTTATTTTATTTAAATAAAATAGAGTTCAGTCATGTTTGAAATAACTTATCGGCACTTTAGTTTTGTTTATAACGATCTGCCGAGTTTCATTCTGCTGTAGCCGGAAGAGATGGATACTTGGTTGAATGCCGAGTCGGTGATTTCCGGAATCGGGATCCGATCGGATCTCGAAGAGATCCTCGCCGATTGCTTCTTCTTTGAGCTCTCCGTTTTCGGGAGCTGCTTGTTCTTGGAGTCTTTCACGTCCGAGTAGGTCGGTTTGTGGTTCTTGTGTTTTGGTGGTTTATCTTGAATGGAAGCGACGGCGTCGATGGCGCCGTTTTGAGCGATGGCGATGTTATCGATGTCGGAGCTGCTTGCGTTGTTCTCGGCGACCTCCACGAAGGAGGAAGACAGGTCTCCGCTGAGTTTGCTCACAGTTTGCGAGCCGATGTCGTACATGAATATCTCCTTGTTTGTCTCGTCGTCCTCGGCTCTGTGAATCAAAGCAGAATACTGTAGCGATTTTTCTTTTATGTATGTACAAGTGAGTTTTTAATTAATGACATCCTTGAAATGGATGAATCAGTACGAGCAAATAAGCAACTTATTCACCCATTTCAAGGATGTTACTAATTGAAAACTCAGCCTGTTGAAATGTGTATTAAAAAGGAACGTGATTTATTTAACGTAATTATAAAAAAAGGATAAAGTTTAAAATAAAAACAAACGACGAAATGTTGGGAGACCGTCAGTATTGCGTATTCTGGCAACGCAATCTGCTGGAAAATATTTATGTTGGGCTGAGTTGGACTGCTCTGTTACATAAAATTGGAGACTATCGCAGTTGTTTGACATTATAAATAAGATAAAAAACGAATTTACCGCGTGGACTTTGTAACACCCGATGTTTCGGCGACGCTGCAGCCGCCGTTGTCTGTCGCGCATCTACGCTAGACGTCGCCGAAACGTCGGGTGTTACAAAATTAAAGCGCTAGATTCGTTTTTAATCTTATTTATAATGCTCTGTTACAGTTTGACACTGGGGAGTTGTCACCTACAAATGAAGGGCGAACCCGTCACCCGGTAATATAAACACCCGGAAAATATAACGATACTTTTCAATCTGGAGTGAATATAGAGACTTGAGGACGAAACAGTCCACCACTTGAGGACGAAACACACCACAGACATGAGGACGAAACAATCTAGCTACACCGGCTTGCCCGTGAGGTCCAACGCCTTACCGCGTGGGATTGGAAAGTTGAAACAGCGGGCAGCCTCGCGCCCTCACTATCAGATTTAGCCAGATTTCTTCCTCCTCCCGTCTAGATACGGGTCCGAAGATCGAATTATCGCGGACCGTGGCGTCCTTTGCCCGTCTACCGCTCTGGATCGGGTAGCCAACCGGTCATTTCAAGAGTGGCTGAAATCAGGGGAAAATCACCGCCGCTGCTTAGGAAACATATAAGAGCATTTCCAGGCTTTTCCAATTATTCGCCGGAGTGCACCGTGTCGATTAACTGACGACGCACGATGCACAAATCACCCATCAGCGCCCAAAGGCCATCGCCCAGAGTAACTGATTCATCTGCCGTGGCATGAGAAACTGAGTCCATTCCAGATTCGACCCTCTTCGGGTAGGCTACTGGATAGGACTTGAACCGTGAGTTTAACCGACCAGAAATAACGAGCTGGTCTTAATGGCCCAACTGCACAGGAACCGTTAACTCCAGTTACATTTTGACAGTTCGCTTCTAGAATGATTCCACGTTTTGTATTCGCTTTTGCTATTGTAATCCACATACAAGCCACGACATCAGCGCGCGGTTACAACATCGCCACCAATTAACCGGGTTCCATTCCCGGCTGGGTCACCATTTTCCGTTGGGATCAAATTAACGGAATTGCATTTTCAATTCTGTCGATCGAATGCAATAACAAGACACACACTTACACACATGTTACACGCACACCAGGGGCGTTATAGCTACCGCCGTATCTGCCGTATCAATTATATGGGGCCCCCGGGCCACGGGGGCCCCCAACGCGCGTAAGCAACAATTTTTTTTATTTCAGAAATGACAAAAGTCAGACCTGTCACTATTGTCCATAGAGGTAGAAACTTTAGAAAAACTAAAGTCATCATCAGCTATAAATGATTTAATAAATCAGTTTGCCGAAAAAAAAAGCAAGGAGAGTGTATATTTCATTTGAATTGTTTGTAAAAACTTTGGAAAAAGTGACAGATAGATAATTATGATCAATAAATATTTCTTTTAATTTTATGCAAACACTTGCCATAACAAGACACACACTTACACACATGTTACATGCACACATACATATAAACACTTCATATTAGGGTTGGTTGTAAGAGATTGTCATATGACAATAAACCCGCCCATTGTGACATTTCACAATAAAGAGTATAAACAAACAAACAATTAACGAGGTAAACAGCCGCGATAGTCTTCGATTTCTCAAAAGGACGTTGTTGTTAGTGTAGCCAATCTTGAATTAAATATATGTTTGCATATCGTATTACAATTATATATTACGCCTTACAATTATAAAGTAAAGTAAGTAAGTAAAGTAAATTTATTATTTTCAAAAACCCGATCTGGGCATAGAAATTACATATCAAATAAAATTGGTATTTCTACAAATAAAATTACATTTCAAATTACTAATAAAATTATTAAAAAGTCTATAAAAAACTAATAATTAAAAAAAACATAGAAATTCAAAAATAACAATGACATAAAAACTAGAAAAATGAAAAAAACAACAGAAATAATGAGAAAACATAGAAAATCAGCAATTCAAGAACAAAAATATATGAAAACTAGAAAAATAGAAAGCATCCAAAGAGTTCTACATAAACTACATTTAATAAGGATCAAACTATCGATCAACAATCAAGAAGTAGAAAAATGCATCGACTCTCCAAAGAACAAAAAATCAACTGGTCTCGATGATATACCTGTTAGCGTAATTAAAATCCATAAACGTGTACTGGCACCTTGTCTAACTCGATAACCCGAATTTAGTAGTTCTGAGATAAACGCGTTTTAATGTTTTTTTAAAGTTTCAACTCGTCCACCATTTTTGATTTGTGGAAACTAATAAGTAGACCGAAATACTAACCTAAAACTAGATAAGTGGAGATATCGTTTATGCGCTACGACAGCAGACAGTGCTGCAAACTTTCAGCTAGATAAGTTTACATATCGATTTTTAGTATTATAGCTGGAGTTGATTTTCAACTTATCATCAACCGTTAACTCCTAAGGGCGGAGGAATTTCAGTTATCTGGTTTTAAGGGAATATAGAGTTGATATCTTCTGGCATACTTATCTCAAAAATGGCAATTTTCGAGTTATCAAGTTGTAATTGTAAGGCGACGGATATACAGGGTGAGTTTTTAATTATTGACATCCTTGAAGTGGGTGAATCAGTTATACGAGAGCAAATAAGCAACGTTTGATAAAAAATAGAAACAACAAAAAAATTTTTTTTTTGGGTTTTTTATTTTTTTTAAATTTGGAAATCATACTGTTATATTTTACAGCGATATTTTACTTACCGCTAGATGGAGCAACACGCGTACCTAGTCTTTGTATACGATTTTCAAAACATTTTTTGTTTTTTTTTTGTTTTTTATGTTTTTTCCAAAAACATTTATTAAAATTGCTTATTTGCTCGTACTGATTCTTCCAGTTCAAGAGTGTCACTAATTTTAAATGCACCTGTATATCCATATTTGAAAACGGAAGTGAATGTTCAATTACGGAAGTCGACGTTTAATTACTGGCAACGACTGAAATATCATACAATTTAGATGAAGCCATATTATTTTAAATAACGGACGAATCGCAAAAATGCCAGTCGAGGAGGATTTTGTTAAACAGTTTGGACGAAAGTGAAGAAATCTCGTTTAAGGAAATAATTGAAATATTCGACAACCATTTCCCCGTGATAATGTGAAACCTATTCGTGAAAAAGACGAAAATACAAATGATTGGCTAGCACGACTCTGATCGTTAGCAGCAAGCTACCATTTTAAGAAGCGCTTAGTAAGACAATCTTCGACGGTTTTATAAAGAGAATTGGCATGAAGGGGGGGGGGGGGGGACGCTGCCATGGAACCAAGGACAATTAATTATTAGTCCTAGCATTGATTATATTATATGGCATTAGATTGATCAACTCCACAGTACGATATGGCAACCATTCTAAAACGGCAGGTGCATAAAGATTTTCAATTTGTTATACAGGTATCAATACGCAATGATGTACGCACCTTAATGTTCAGATTATAATAATAGATGGTATTCTATCGCTCCGTATTATTTCTGTGATGTAATCAGCCTATATATATAAAAAATGCGACAGATGACAATAATAATTGAATGTTATTATTGTTATCATTGGTTAAATTATTGGGTTTTTATATACAATCAGTCCTTTACAAAAATACATTCGTTGTCAAGACTGTCAAAGATGGCCAAATAAATTGCTATTACTTTCGACGTCAATGCTATCAGCGCCACCTGTATTTCGCCGGCGCCGTTAGATTGCCAAATAGTACTATGGAGTTAAGCAATCTAATGCCATATATAATCAATGTTATCACCAAGGATCCGCGTATCTAGGATGCTAACATCTTCAAAACTAAAACAAGATACTTGTAACTCACCCTGTCACTAAAAGGATAACAGATTGCATCTCGGGCTCAGTATGTCTCTCCTGCTCCAGCCAAATCTTGTAGTTCTCGGATGTAGGATTTTTCACTAACTGAGTTAGCGTTTCTCCGGCGTAGAATTTTATGGCTTTAGCATCGCCTTGCAGAGCGCGTTCGGGTCTATTATTCTCAGTGACCGCATCCAAGGAGTCGTAATCTACCGGAGCCAGCACGACGACCGAAGACACCTTCCTCCCCTTAAGTTCGGGCGCGTCCGGAAGAGGAAACTGCGCGCCGCTCACCTTCAGCGGCAAGTACCTGTTGTACTTGTGATCGTTGAGGGCGACCGGATCCAACCGCGTCGCGTCTTCTTTAACGTACCCGTCGGCGACCTCCTGCCCTTTCACCGTGTTCGGGTCGAAGTGGACCACTTTCATCTCGACGCCCTCGCGCCTGCCGAAGCCCCCGTCGAACTTCACGTACTCGTCCAGCGACGCCGCCGGCAGTTGGTCTTCAAAGTTGTAGGACGCGCGAACCGCCTCTCCGTTCGGCTTCACGATCGAGGGTCTCAGCTCGCTGGACGCGATCTGCTGCGCGCCCCCCGCGCTGAAAAAATTCGCCAACTGATCTGGCGGAAGAGCATCCAGAGGAGTATCCCCAATTTTATCGTAATCCAAGACGCTAATATCAGCATTATCCAGTATTCCAGAAGAGAGCAATTGCTGCCTCAAATCATCCGGAACCTCGTCGGGTAAAACTACGGAAGATTTGATCTTTTTAGGCTCTTCTTTTTTCTGTTGCTGAGGAATGATGGAGTTCCTGGTGGAAGAGACGTACCGATGCGTGGTCGGAGTTATAGCGACCGGTCTAGAAGTGGGCACGAACGACGGTCTCGCAGTGCTGGACGCAGGAGTCCTCGCGAATGATTCGAAATACTGCTGTTCCTGATATTGTTGCTGTGACTGCTGCTGCGGCTGCGGCTGCGGCTGCGGAGTCGTCTGATATTTCTGGCGCTCCTGCTGCGTCCTCAACAGCTGCGACTGCAACCGGTTGATCTCCTCCTGCTGTTTCTGAATCTGTTCCAGCTGCAGCTGCGACGGCTGGCTCGGGTTCGTGGCGAACTGCTGGTAGATCTCCTGGCGGAATTCGTTGTTGGGGAATTGGGGACGCTGCTGCGGCGCGCGCTGCGGGATCGACTGCGTCTGCTGCGCCTGCGGCTGTTGCTGAAACTGCGGGAAGTGGTTCTGCAGCTCTGGACCGGATACGGTGATGTGCTGCTCGAATTTCGGTATGGATGATACTAATTCGCCGCCGTTCGGTATTAACGATCCTATATTTTGCTGGTGGAACTGCTGTTGAGTCTGCGGGAACGGCTGGATCTGTGGCGGGAACTGCGGTTGGCTTTGCTGGGGGAACGGCTGCGGTTGTGGCTGTGGATGCGGCTGCGGATGCGGCTGCGGCTGAGAGAATTGCGGCTGTGGCTGCGGATGCGGCTGCGGCTGTGAAAATTGCGGTTGAGGCCGCTGCTGCTGCGGCCGCTGCGGTTGCGCGTTGAATTGCGTAGGCGGTCCTTGATGCGGCGGTCTCTGCTGCGGTTGCTGCTGCTGATGCTGCTGTTGTTGTTGGCGCAGCTGCTGATAATAGCGTTGATTATACTCTTCTTGCGGTGTGAGGGGTCTCGGTTGCTGTTGGAAGTTTTGTGCTGGACGAATCGGCAGCGGCTGCTCTTTCACTGGCTCGAATTGATCAGCGCTGATCGTGTGGTAGTTGTCTTGAAGGTATTTAGCTTCATCGAAGCGAAAGTTTTGGGGTTGTGGTCCTTGATGGAAGGGCGGTCTCCGATCGGGGACTTGAGGTCTAGGTCTGAAGTTCGGGTTGTTGAATTGCGTTTGTGGCTGGGGCGGAAATTGTGGTTTGTTCGCGTGTTGCGGCGGTAGGGGTCTGTTGAGCTGGGGCTGCGCTTTGAACGGTAAGGACGGCGAGTTGAGATGAGGCAGCTCTTGGTGATTTATAGGGAAAGGTGATTGAAATTGTGCTGCTCTTTGCTG
Organism: Micropterix aruncella; assembly: GCA_944548615.1. NCBI lineage: Eukaryota > Metazoa > Arthropoda > Insecta > Lepidoptera > Micropterigidae > Micropterix > Micropterix aruncella. Next base: position 27,742,770 of record OX155966.1, on the reverse strand, counting down.
CGCGTGCTGGAAGGTCTGTTCCGTGACAGGGGGAGTTCTTTTCTGGAAGTGGGGTTGATGCGAGGATCGCTGCTGACTCGGAAAAGCTACAGCCGGCTGCGGTGCAGTCTCTTCTGGTCCTTCATAGCCTTCTTGTGCATTCGCGATGTAGTCCTCGCTGTGGTGGTCGTGTTTTTCCTTTCCGAAGGTTACTCTTACGCCGCTGTTGCTGTGGTACACCTCTGAGTCTGGTTTTATGATAGTTCTGAGCGTTGTGCTAGGGCGAGGAGGCAATGGCAAATATTGCGGCGCCTGCGTCGGATAGTAATCATGATCGTTATGATTATTAGTAGGAGGTGTTATCGCCGGAATAGGATCTTCATAAATAACGCTATCTTTGCCATAGCTGTGTGGATCATTCTTGTACTTTACATAAAACACTTGAATAGGTTCTTTCTTTACTGGCGGTGGCTGCACTGGCTGGGGAGGAGTCGGCAGGGACTCGTTCGATTCCTTGATAATAATCTCGATTATAGGCTCAGGATGCTCGTAATACTGCTGCTGAGGAGGTCCATAATGCTGCCCGGCATACAGCGTCTCAGAGACGTGGTTATCCACAAAAGAACTATCATCCTTCACAGACAGAATCTTCGATTGCGCGTGTATCTCGTTCTTTCCTAAGCTTTCTTCGAAAATCTCTGCTTTGACATCGTACAAGGGGTCTTTCGCAGAATACTGCACCATCGGCTCCATCTGCACCGCGTACGCGGGAGTTCTCCGCTGAGAATGCTGCCTGGCGTAGTAGTTGCTCTTGATGTTGCGGTCCAGGGGGCTCGTGATCACCCTTCTGTTCAGCGATCGGAACGAAGCGTGCGAGTGCGGCAGCGTGTACGAGTACTCGAGGCTTCTCGACTCTCTGACGTCGGCGCTGATGTCCTTCTTGGGTCTGGGCTTCTCCGTGACTGTTCCGTTTTGTTCTGTGCTTTTCTGGGTGACTTCCTCGGTGGCGAGGGCGCACGCCACCATCATCTGGAAATAAAGAAAATATTAAATTTAACGGTTGCACATTTTAAAAGCAAAACATACAACAAGAGGACTTATTGCTTAAATTTTAATCTCTTAGAGCCAACCTTTTTGGAAGTGAAAAAAATAGGTTCATTAATATTAAAAAAAACAATACTGAACAAAAACAATACTGAACAAAAACAATACAATACTTTAAAAATATAGGTAATTATGATTCAAATATCCGCAAGGAGCGGAGGACAGGATAGGATGGGATCCTATAATAGTCATAGTCATATCATATCAGTAGTCATAGTCATATCATTATATGTCATAGTCATATCATATTATAGTCATATCATATCACTGATAGTCATAGTCATGAACAGATAGTCATTATCTGTTTTTAAAATATCTTATTGTGCTTATTTAGCCTCTTGTTCTCATACATCGTTCATATCATACGGGTACCTACCTATCTCTTATTCTTGTACATCAATGTTTCCCAATTAGTACGCGTACTCCCAGGGGTACGCGAAATTCCCCCCGGGGTACAATCTCTTGACTAAAATAATTTAATCAGTAAAAAACAATTACGCACACAACAATAATAATTGCTGACATATATTTTGCACGACGTACCTTTGCAAGAGCTGATTTTTGGCCACGACAAACTCAGAAACTAAACGTTGTCATAGACTTGAACTCGAAAACGGGTTGAGACTGAAGCTTATCAAAAAGCAACAGGATTTTACAGAGTTATAGAAAAAAGAACGTGCACATATCTTATATTTAACTGATTTTCATCGTCGTTAGAGCTGTTATTTGAAGGTAATAAATGTTAAAAAAACTGATTTTATTTCTATTTGTTATTCCTACAATAAGGAGTACGCAAGTTTGAGGTCTTCTTTGAGTGGTACCATGGCCGTGCCCAGGGGGGGGGGGGGGGTCCGAGGGGTCCGGACCCCCCCCCCCCCCGAAATGAAATGGATTTACACTAGATAGAATCGACTTTCCAAAATGAAATAGATTTACACTAGATAAAATCGATTTTTGGGTGCAAAAAATACATTAGGGGTATTCCGCTAAGCTATGTTATCGGGTTAAAATCGAGGAAGAAATAACAGCAGTACGATATTTCAGTGACAGTAGAAATCTATACGATAACAGACCCTTGATGTCGGACCGACAAATCCCGCGCAGTCAAGTGTCAACTAATAGAGTTGGACACTCGCATTCATCTCAGCGTCGTGCTTCGTCATATCATCAAAAGCTCTGTTAGCGGACAGCGCTTAGAACGTTTCCGAGCAATTTTAGGGCGTTCACGGGTATGTTTTTAAGTGTAAAGGCCGCGCTCACTTTGGATACGAATTTGTGAGCGTGTTAGCATTTTTCATGCGACGCCAGTCGTACGAATTGAGTGCGCACACTGGTTACGTACTGGCGCGCAAAATTTTTGACTGACTTGAAGACTAAAAAATTGGAGATTCAACGAAAGATTGACCAGGTGATGTCGATGTTACATTTAATAGTTACATTTAATATTTGTATCGTCCCGGAAGATGAGTACCCATCAGAAGTTTCAAATGTATCCGGTACGCTACTTTTGAGATCTCTACATCGTATCTCATTTGGTCATTTGGAATTAAGTTCTGTATCAGCTGCTTGACCAGATTTTTTACAGCTGACTTTCTTGAGTTCCTTCCCAAAAGTGTCTCGTAGTCCTCTCCACTTTTTCTTCAGCTCTTCAACTGATAAAAGTAAAATGAATCTTATTTTTACAGGTACTTAGCAACTGGCTCGTCTTTCAGTACTCTTGCATGTTCATTCAGGATTTCAAATAATTAAAATGTATTTCTCCAAATAAAAATGTATTTCTCTCGTAATAACAATTAAAAATAAATGCAATAATATGATTCACGTAACGTTAGAAATTTATAAATAAATGACTAAACTTAGCACATATTTCTAATTCTTCCGATACTTATTTCCATGCCCTGCGTTGATAGTCCCGTAAATGATATGTTAAGTCACTTTGGTCCCACACACATTTGTGTCCGAAAACCAAATTGATAAATTTTTCGATTTTGTTTTCAAACGTACGACGCGTCGCAAATATCCCAACAAGTTCGGATCGAATTCGGACGTCGTAACTGTACGCGCGTATACGTACGACTAACTCGCATCCAGTGTGTGCGCTCCCATAGTACCCGAAGGATCGGGATCTTTCACGCGTGTTCGTACGTGTTCGCACGATCGAATTTCGTACAAAAACGTATGCAAAGTGAGCGCGGCCATCCATCCGTTCCACTCATATCGAAAAGAGCGTAGAGCTGTCATGATCAAGACTCAAATGTTTGTCTCCATCGCTTGAGTCAATTATTGGACGATTGGCATGGCCAGCGCCCTGCTATTAGACGGTGTAACAAACGTTTGACGTACCTACGTGATACGTCTAATGTTTGAAAAGTTACCTAAAATAATTTAAAAAACTGATAATGACGACGATGTTGTTCCTGTTGCCGCGGCAGTAGTCAGTCAGTCATGTTGTTTTGCTGCAAATTACTCCAAAATAAAGCTAAAAGCCTAATAGGAAGTGGTGGATGGTGTGTATAAACAAAAATAGGACTATAATAAAAAAATCTGTAGGTTTTTAGGTTTGAAAACGAAAATGTTAGTTAGTAGTTAGTACCTACAGTATTTTCAGTGGCAGGCTTCTCCCGTCTTAATGTAAGGGTAATAAAATTGCATTTGAATTAGCCGGTCTTTTTTTTTGGACCCCCCCCCCCCCCCCGAAAAACAAATCTGGGCACGGCCTTGAGTGGTACACAGGAAAAACTAATTGGGAACCACTGTTGTACATAATTATTTTTCAGACCCAATCTGTCAATCCTCTGTCAGAGACAATGAATGCATTGGTCGCCAAACAATCTTAATAGCGAACAATGTGTGGTGGTGTGGTGGCGTACCGTTAGTCGTGACAGTTCCGGAGGCTGATTATGTTTGTCGAGACACAGACAGTCTGAATGTCAACGCGTAGAATGTGCTAATCGGCCAATCGACACACTTGACGCGAAGGAAACCGAACCGAACGCTCGCTCTCAATTTCGCTGACAAGGATTCCACGTCAACGTCATGGTCGCTACGCTAGTTTTCACTGGCACACATTTAATTAGTAGCTCTGGGTGAAGGAAAATGCGCGCGCAAGATGAGACAACCGCGACACAATGGCGATAGTGATTGTGTCAAGTGATTATAATCGCAAATGTAGTATAATTGTAGTATTTTGTAAGCATGTCCGTGGTATAAAATAGCTGTTTTCCAATGCTTTGTTGTATTTTATTAAATATTCTTATTCTTTATTGAGAAATCACACAGTATTACAGTAACAATATTTAAGAAAATATACAGATTTACAACAAATAGAACCGGTTACGGATTTCAATAAAATTACATAAATTACGGTTTAAAAAAACTACCTAATAGAACAAATGTACCTTCAATTTTAGTACTACACAAGAGTCTAGTATAAGGGTGTGTGTAGGTAATATATGTTTGTGGGAGAGTATTGAGTTTGTGGGTGTGGAGTGTGAGCGTATATGATATTAGTAATGGCGTGTATAAAATATAATAATAATAATAATGAATAAAAATAGCTAATACGAGTCAGTTTATTGTATCGGTTAGGGTTTGATTTACGGAGTATTTATAAGTGATTATGGAATTATTCAATATATCAATACCATTTAAATTGGCATTATAAATCTCACAGCAGCGTGTGAGTATACCCCATTCCTTGATGCATTAGTTTTAAAACGCGGCAATCGAAACAGGTCAAATTGGCGTGTGGTCCTCATTGGGGCGTTAATATTGATCTCGCCCACCAGGTCAGAGCAATCGAATATACTATTCATTATTTTATAGAGACAGAGCAAATAGTAAGGCCGCCTCATTAGAAGTATTACAATAACTTTTCGTCTTGAAATTTAAATATCGAACGAACTTATTTTGGATATTTGGAGGACTGTTAATATGGACCTGATAATAGGGAGACCATATTGGAGAAGCAAACTCAAGGTAAGATCGAGCAAACGCATTGTATAATACCTTCAATATTAATGGATCGGTGAATGGTTTCGATGCGCGAATTATGAAGCCAATCATTTTACTAGATTTTTCGGCAAAAGCTGCAATATGTGCCCAGGTCCTTAAGGTGACGCTATTGGCTAAATCAAATTCTACTTTCTCTTGAGACAGGCGAGGGGTGAAACGAAGCAGGACACGTCTATGGTAGGGGTATTTTTTAGCGCCCTCTATGAGTGTGTGGCTAACTACTTGATTACGCGCGACCACCGCGTAGAATTGGCGCTGTCGCCGCCCACTCGTCATTGCGACATGTGACGTCGTCATTGCGACATGCGCTCGCAACCTAAGGTCGCGGTCGGCGCCGCTGTGGAAGCAGTATTAATATTAGAATATTTTCCTTCCAAAAATTCTTGCAAATAATAATATTATGTAGAAACTTATGTAGATAACTTTTAGGTATTCGATCCTCTCAGGAACGAATTATATAATAATAAGATTGTATCTATTTCTTTTAGATACCCCTTCAGAATAAGAATATTTAGGCAAGTTCTGTAATTTATTATCATGTCGAAGGTTAAAAGGTAATCGGGTATAAGCGACATAAACCGAATTGCCCACGAGAGCAAAGTTTAAAGGTGGACGTCGCGATAGGAATGTTATCGATCTGATATGGTAGAATATCTAAATATGGAGAGATCTAAATATGGCAGAATTTCAAAATTATTTGTGTTATAATGTTTTAGAAACGCTAGCCCTGGAACAGGTTTATCCCATTTGGGCGGCGTTGAACAGGTATAGCTACGAAGAGTTAGTTCATGTTTCGCCATTGGTCATCGTCTATATAATGTAGCCAATGACAATAGTGTTTGATAGTGAATTAAAAAAAACATTGTCTCGCGTGTATAGATATTCCAACCAAAATTTCACAACGTGGTTTCGGCCGAACTCATCTGTGTACCGAATATCAAATCTCTAAGTCGATTGTAAGTTGAGTGGACCGATTTCAACCACAATCTTCTTTTCAACTCTTGCCATGATCAAATGATGCCCGCATGCCAAATTTCAGCTCAATTGGATGAAGTGTTTGGGCGCTATCGTGGAAGACTACAAACACAAGGACACTAGCACACACATTCACACGGACACACAGCCAGAAACACAGAAAGACAAAACAGACACACAGACAAACTTTATTCTGGAAATTGTCCTAATCGTCTCGGAGAGGGGGGGGGGGGGTCCAAATGGATATTTCCGTCTTCGTCTCAAATAAAAATGTTAGCACGTTCGCAATACATACCTCCTAACTATTATTTGGCCGAGAAAGCAAAAGGTTTCGGGTTTGATTCCAGACTGGGTCACCATTTTTCGTTGGTACAAACTTAACGGAATTGGGTTTCAATTCTGTCGATCGAATGATCGATCGAATCGAACAAGACACACTACATACTATAATAAATAATAACCTATAAGATACCAATAATACACAATAACCTACATACATATTACACGCACACATGCATATAAAAACTACATAGTAGGGTTTGGGTAAGAGATTATCGTACCTATGATAATAACCGCCCCTACCATTGAGAAAATTCACAATTTAGAGTAGAAACAAACAAACATACAAATATGACTCCCGGGGATTCTAATATGTTTATATATTTATTACTGCATGATGTGTAAATTATAAATTCGGAATCTAAGAGTCTATATTTATCAGTGCCAAACTGATCTAAACTCAAATGGCACTCGTCGCGACCGAAATACTGATGTACCATCTGCCAAAATGCTACAAATGTAGACAAGTGAAAAACCCAAAATACAGATGTTTTTAATTATGTACAAAACGGCTTGACAGCTTTACACGAAATTTTACAAGAAGATCATCTTAAAGAGTAGAGGTTAAGAGGTTAGAGGTTAAGAGTAGTGACAAACAAAAAAAGATTGATATATGATTAATTTGAATATATCGGCTGGCTTTTTTACGACAGCCGACGACCTGAATTTATTAAATACCGATATCTGAATTTATTTAAATAATATTGTATTAGAATTAAATATAGCGAATTTACATAATTGGTAAATGGGCAATGAAATGTATAATTTAGGATGTTAATTTATATTATTGTTATTATTTTATTTGTATGTTACAGGACTATACGTTGTAGTTACATTATCGTTATGATAATAATGTATGTATTTTTCAAAATGAAAAACAAACTATACCTGATACTTATATTTAGCTGTAATGCATGTATGTATGTTCAACACTGGTCTAATTTTAGACAAATGAAAAAAAAACAGCCGCTGAAAAATATCGACAAATGAATTGGAGGTAAAACAAAAAAATGGAGAACAAAGAACACATTTACACAGCTTTATATCATATGGGATTCTTGGTTGGGGCGGTGCAGCACTATCGCACCTCGATCCGCTTATTAAAGCTCCGAAGGCGCTGTTAAGATTTGTCAATAAAAAACCGTCCGAGCAACTTTTTCGTGAGTTCTTTGTTCTTGGTGTACGGCAAACATTTGCTAAAACGATAATACTCTATTATCACAAACACAAAGAATTGCACCAGCAAATATCCCATAAAATTATAACACGAGCGATAACTAATAGTAACCACAAAGTTCCCAAACTGGATAGTACCCATGCACAGAGACATCTGCTATACTTGTCACCGTCGTTGTTCAATAAAACTAAGGATATACCCGGCATTAATACGCAAGGTATAAATATAAACTAAAAAAGTGTAACCCACTGGTTGATCACCCAGGGAAGGAAAGAAACTGAAAATCTAATTTGTTTTATTCCTAGCTAACTTACTATTCCTGAAACAGTATTTTTTATTTATTTATTTATTTATTTTATTTATCCCTAGTATTACATGATTAAATTTCCTATAGTATATTTTACATGATTTAGTCGTACATACAAAATGTGAACCCTGGAAATTTACTAAAGGTGCGGCTTCGGCGGGATTTTATCACCTCACTAGGCAGAGCCTGTATTGAGGTGATATTTAGTACTGCGTTCATCTGCCGGGTGTATAGGTAATTTATTTAATATTGGGAATAACTTTATTACAATTCTTTATTCATCTATAATATTACATATATTTTTAAATTCAAAGCCATCCTAACTAGGCCTCGCCTGTAGGCTTAATATAAAAGAAGGTAGAGTGGTTTTCGTAACTTGCTGTATTATCTTTGAATATTATTATGTTAAATTTAAGAAGATAGATATGTTTCCAAAATAATAAAGCGTAATAATATTAAATTTAGGTATATAGATATAAATATACACGTACATACATAAATAAATATATACTTTATAGGTAAATATAAAATAATACTATATTTTTTATTTTTTTATTTATTAATTTACAATAACTTTATAATTATGTCATATACACACCATTAACATACTATGGTTGAGTTGGGAGAGATTGAGCACATCCTATGCTGAAAATGTCTATCCGCATTCCTAACTAGGTCAGAGACCCGTATCTAGGGATGCTGCTTTTTGTTTAAAGGTATCGACATTGATTTTTAAAAATCAATGGTATCGATGAGCTGACTCTTTTGATATATACATATATCTCACAAATCGTGCTCTATTTTAATATATATGTTATTAATGTCTCCGTTTCTTGTCGGCCCATAGTCAAAAGAGACTTAGTTAGGTTTTTCTTTACGCCGTATTATTATCATTATCATTATTATTATTATTATCATTATTATTCACCTACCATATATTTACGATTGGCATGCTTTTTGTTCTATATATTATTATTATCACATAGCTTATTATTATTATTATCACATATTATAATTATTATTATCACATAGGGTACCTTTTAAGATTATTTGAAATTTTATTTTTTACTAAAATTTTAGTTTACTTGATTTTATTTTTTACTGCTTTCTTATATATCTTGTGCGATCCAGTTAGTTTAGGTTTATTTTTTCTGTAACTGTTATTACGATTTTTGTAAAATAAAGAATTTGAATTTGAATTTCGTTGTTGCAAATCTTATACAAAACTGTAAAATATTTAGAATAAATAGAAAAATGTGCGTGTCAGCTCCGATGCGCGACTGGAGGGTGATTCTCTCAGATGGCAAAGCTGCTGATCTGGTACCTGTCTCATTTCATCATTCGACAAATGTGTCGTCAGTTTGGGTTGGCTCGAAAGCTGACCAATTTCATCGAAGTTATGGTCAACCTGTTAAGTATTTTGCATGTTTTCTTAATTATTGCACTCTTTTCAATTTTTGAACTTTAATGACATTAAACCGTAAACGTGTGGCTTTTTACTTTAAATCTACTTTTACTTTTAAAAATACTTTTTACATCAAATTCTCTTTAAATGAAATCGATTCTTGAGGAGTAAACTCCCATAATTGTAATTACTATTACGTAACAAATAGAATTGTCAACTACAACGGGCGAACCCGTCACCTCAGGAAGTTTAAACGATTAGTCGTTTTATCTCCCGTGAAGTGAGCGCAGAAGACTTGGACAAAACAGTCCACCACATGCCCGTAAGAGGCCAACGCCTCAACCGCGAGATAACCAGGTGTGTTACCCAGCGGGCTCACACTCACGCCCTTACTTCCAATTGCGACCAGATTACTCCGGTCTCTCGATTGTTTACGAGTTCGAGGTCGCTTGTGCGGTCCTCTCTCTTACGAAGTGGTGAAACGGTGTATACCGAATCTATTGCGGATCACGGCATCCTTTTCCCGGCTGTTCACCCAGGATCGGGTAGCCGATGATCGTTTCAAGAGCAGTCGCCGTAAGGTCCGCAACCACCCCTGCTCTATAGGAAACAGTACTGCTTCCAGGCTCCCCCGACTGTTAGTCAGAGTGCACAATCGATTGGCTTACGGCGCACGGTGCGCAGACCGTCCAGGAGCGCCAGAAGGTTGATTCCTAGGGAAACTAGCCCTAAGGCCAGAGTCCTGCCCGGTTCGCACTTCATGCGTGGATGCCGCCGGATGGGTGTTGACCCGTGAGTGTGGCCAACCCTGAACAGAATGGGTATTCGTGGCCAACTCAGCAAGGGCCAATTAGCTCCCAGTAGTAGGTAACATTTATGTTACAAGCTGAAGCCCAAAATACAAGCCAAGAAAAGTAGTTACATTATTTTAGGACCCACTGGCCCGTATTCCGTTTTTCACAGGTGCCTAAATTGGAGTCTAAAAAGGCGTTAAAACGACGCTTAATTTAAAAGTGACGTTTTGGTATTCCCTTTCATGGATCCTAACTGGCGCTTGCTTATGTAGAGATCATCAGGTGCTTAAATCGAGACCCTTTTTGGTATTCCGTTTCTACAACTGTCATGGCGGATGGGTCTTGTCCGAGGTATTATCTAAGAACGGTCTAAAATCGATCAGTCTTCGTCTGACAGCCGTGTAACTTGTTTTTGCTTGTGATTCCGAAAACTTTTCGCGCTTGAAATTTTCAAAGATGTTCAGCATTGGCTTTTAAATCGGAGAAGGGATGATGAGCGCAGATTATCGTAAGTAATCGTTTATTCATATCAATATCTTGCCCTGAAAATCCTGTGTATTTTTTCGTAGGCTATTATAAATCGCCTAAACATTGTTCTCCTTATTGTTTGCCATTTTATTTCAAAACAAACGAAAACGTGAATCGAAACACAAACACGAAACGGCGCGGCGGCGCGCGATCGGGCGACTGACCGGGCGGCGAGCTGTCAAAATTAAGACCTTGCTTTAGAACGACCATAGACAAAACGGAAATTTTAATATTTAAGACCGGTTCTTAATTCTGATGAAATGGAATACCGACAAAATAACGAAGGTGCTTAAGTTCTTAATTTTTAGCACCATCTTAGTTTGAGCCCGCGAGAAACGGAATACGGGCCACTGTGCGACTTAGGTTAACGGCGACACGCTCAACAGCGTGTTTTCTCTAAATAACATGTTATTCAACTCATCTACAAACAACAATAATTATAGAAATGTTAATGTCAATATCATATCATAATAATGACTATGAAATGTCGGGCGTCAACCGGGCCTGTCACGAGTCATAATTTTGAGCATCTCTCAGCGCCGAGTAACTTATGCAAAATCGCTGGAAAGTGGCCGCACGGCCGTGGCCTAATCATCATAATATGGTGAAATTCCTGCCCATAATCTCATCTCACCTTTCTCTGTGCGTCGCGGCGGCCTTTGACTCGATTTAGTATGTTTCTTGTCTAATGCATGAGCTGCATACAACGTACTAAAATTAATTCATCCTGTTGAACATACTGAATGAAACAGCCGTGTTTGTTACTTTCTCGGCGCAAATGAAAAACCCGGCGAACATGCTAAGACGGGAGCAAAGGGAACGTTATACAGCCCTGAACCTTGCTGTGGCGTACCAAAAAGCCTTGCAAACATAATGCTCAAGCAAATATGTTTAGAACAATCCGTCAACCACTGGAACAACACGCCAGGGTTCAATCAATCCAAAGCGTTAATTAAGGCTTACGACCCTAAAACGGCCCGTGAGGCCTTCTCGCTAAATAGGAACAATTTACGCATACTGGTGGGAGCGCTCACGGGGCATTGTGGCCTTAACAAACACAAGTACAACCTCAAGCTCCGAGACACAAAAATGTGTAAGCTCTGCCAAGGGTCAGAGGAAACTCCACTGCACATCATGTGCGAGTGTGGCCTTCTGATGCGTAAAAGATACACCCACTTGGGTGGGTGGTCATTACCTCCAACCTGAGGAGGTAAAACAATCTGGCGCCAAAAGCCTGTTGCGGTTCTTAAATGACTCGAGGCTTAGCGCAGAACTATAGTAGGTAGCGAACTCAATATAATAGATAAGCAAGGGTCGCAGTGCTACAAGGCTCATGAAGACCTTGAAAAAGCCCCACACAACAAATTTAAAAAAATACTTTCTCGGCACTAGGAAAAGTATTGTGAACGCGTTAAAAAAATCGGGATAAAAACGGAAATATCCATTTTGACACCCCCTGAGACGATTAGGAGTCTGTGTGTGTATGTATATGTGTATTCCTCCACGATAGCGTCTAAACGCTTCATCCGATTGATCAGAAATTTGTCATTCAGGAATCATTCGGTCATGGCAAGAGTTGAAAAAATTGTAGATGAAATCGGTCCACCAGAGGGCGCTACTGCAATATTTCGAGATGAAAATATGACACTTCAGGTGCAGTTAGAGACTTGAAATTCAGTTTGTTGCAGTTTGGCCACTGAGACCCATTTGTTCAGGGTCGGTCAACACCCATCCGGCGACCTCCACGCAGAAGTGCGAGCCAGGGTAGGAATTTCGCCTCCAGGCCAGTTTCCCATAGGAGTCAACCTTCGGGCACTCCTGGACGGTTTGCGCACCGTGCGGCGTCAGCCAGTCGATTGTGCATTCTGACCGACAGCCAGAGTATTCTGGAAACAGTACTGTCTCCTATAGAGCGGGGGCAGTTGTTCACCTTGCGACAACTTTTTTGAAACGATGAATCGGCTACCCGATACCCGGTGAATAGGCCGGGCAAAGGATGCCGTGTTCCGCGATAAATTTGGTAGACACCGTATCACCGCTTCATAAGGAGGACCGCGGACCGCGCAAGGACCGCGCAAGCGACCTCGATGCTGTAACCTATCAGGAGGCAGAGGTATCCTGAACGTTAATTCCAGACGGAGATATCCTTCCAAACTGGTAGACAGGGGGCGAGGCTGCCCGCTGGGTACCCGTTACCGGTGCCTCGCCGTAAGGCGTTGGCCTTTGTCGGGCAGGTGGCGTAACTAGACAGTGGATTATTTTTTGTCCCAAGTCTTCTGCGCTCACTTCACGGGAGACAGAAGATCTAATATAGTTAAAACTTCCTGAGGTGACGGGTTCGCTCGTTGTAGTTGACAGCTCTAGTTGGTGACCGATAGATTTATAGGTGAGGCAGCCGAGCGATCGCCTATTCTTCAATTACATTATCATCATCCGCTCTACAATAGTATCAGCGATAGGCCTAGATAGTTATCGTGAGGTGAATCTGGTAATTAGCTAGTAGTCGGCCATTTCCTTTGCGCTCATTAGAAAATGGCGGCGGGTGGTAATTTTAGCGCCGTTTCAATCGCTTCTCAGAAAGAGGCGACTGGATTTTTCCGCCTCCTTCGCTTCTTACTTTCTACCCGGTTTCCCTTGCGGCGAGCGATTTCCCTTCGACTCCGGGACGGACGCCGATACTGGCGCCTGCACCAAAGCCGCTGGACCAGTCCGCAAGTGAGATGAGCAACCAGATTATCTCACGATTGCTAAGGAGGGGAACGGTGCGATATGCGATGCTTTTGTGCGATTGTAAACTAGAGACCGACTAAATGACCGCCCAGGGCGCCAGATGTTAGGAGGAGATGTATTTAGCTAGACGGCGTTAGTTTGTTAAACGAAAAAAACAAATACAGGCTGGAGTATAAAAAATATGGCAATCCTCGTGATAGAGATACGTTTGCACTCCTTCGATCAAGGGCAAAAAAAGTCTTAAAATCCTGCTATAGGACATACGTAAATTCTGTCGAAGAATCACTAAATGCAGGTAATTTGAAAACTTTTTGGACCTTTGTAAAGGCTAAAAGCAAAAAACATGATTCAATTCCGAATATAATGCATCTCGATAGAGCCACAGCATCAAATGGTTTTGATATTTGTAACTTATTTGCTCTACATTCTAAATCAGTTTATAATCCGGCTTCTGATTATGTTTGTTCCCCTGAGCAGTCCCAAAGTAGTAATTACTGCCTAAATACGGTAAAAATTGATGTAGGCGATATTTATTATAATTTAAAAAATTTAGACGTAAGCAAAGGTCCGGGACCGGACTGCATACCTCCTTATTTCATACAAAGATGTGCTAACGAACTTTCTACTCCATTACAATTTATCTATGCTAAGTCTATAACTGCTGGCGTTTTTCCAGAACTTTGGAAAATTTCGAACATTATACCATTGCACAAATCTGGCGACAAAACTGAAATCAGTAATTATAGGCCAATTAGTTTATTATCTACGTTCGGCAAAGTTTTAGAATCACTTGTTTACAACCAAGTTTTTAACCATGTTAGACATGTCTTATGTCCACAGCAAAATGGATTTTTTCCAAGAAAATCTGTTAACACAAACCTTATTGAGTATGTAGATTATATTAGTACTTCACTAGATAAACGAACACAAGTAGATGTTATATATACTGACTTCCAAAAGGCCTTTGATAAAGTTGATCACTCCATCCTCATTCGAAAACTTAAGGATAATGGAATACATGGGGACTTACTGCGATGGCTAAAGTCATATATTATGAACCGTAGCCAGATAGTTGTCATTAAGGGATTCGAGTCTTCGGTATTCGACGTAACATCGGGTGTCCCACAAGGTTCCAACTTAGGACCCCTCTTATTTTTAATTTTCATAAATGATCTTTCCAATAGAATAAAATGTAATTTCTTAATGTATGCGGACGATGTTAAAATTTATAATCAAATTATAAACATATCTGACTGCCATAAAATACAAAACGACCTTGATTCGCTCGTCACTTGGTGTTCTGAAAATAAAATGGCTCTCAACATAGGTAAATGTCACTCGATGTCCTTTTGTAGGAACAGGGGTCACGTTAAATACGACTATTCTATAAATGGTCACAACCTAAGCAATGTATCTAGCATCCGTGACCTAGGAATAACATTTGACTCAAACCTAAATTTCAAGATACACATTGAGAACATAGTCGAGAAAGCAAATAGGATGCTGGGGTTGATCATGCGGATCACTAAGAACTTCAAAAATCACAACAGCATGATCCTGCTTTATAACTCACTAGTGCGTTCTCATCTTGAATTTGGGTCCTCGATATGGAACCCATATTTTAAAACGTACTCCGATAGAGTCGAATCCATTCAAAGGAAATTTCTGAGAATGCTATCATTTAAATGCGGCCTTAAGAATCATCTGACTGGCTACGAGGAAAGACTGTCTGCTTTTAAATTTGTCACATTAGAAAAACGCCGGCAGGTTGCAGATTTAGTGTTCCTGTACAAAATTTTAAATAATAAAATCGATACCTCTTGTATAGAAAAAATACAATTTAACATTACAAAAAGAAGTCTTCGATACCCAGACTTATTTAAAACACCTTTAGCAAAAAACTATACCGGAGTAAATAACGTAATCCCACGTATATGTCGTCTGTATAACAAATTTCATCTTGACAATCGCATCGATATATTTCATGATAGTTTATGCTCCTTCAAAGCGTCCCTCTTTAAAATACTGTAATTCTGGTATTTTTTGTTTTTTTCCTTTTTTTATACGTATTTTTTTAAAAATTCAACCATTGTTCATGCATTGTGCTAATTGTGTACTCATATAAAAAGGATATTGATGTAGTCATGTAACTGTAGTATATATATGTCACTGTATGTGTTGTCAATATTCTGTTTGGGTACCAAATAAAATAAAATAAAATAAAATAAAATAAAATAAAATAAAATAAAAGAGAATAGGCTTTTTGGGCCCACTTTTATAATAGATGGATATCATATACCAATAGACATATGAAGAACATTTATTAAGGCGACATGAGACCTCAAAAATTTACCCGAAATGGGCGGACACGCGAAAAAATAGGCGGAGTCAATTTTGTAGGGTTTGACCAATAAAAATTCAGAGTTGTCGAAGCATCAGCACAGATTCCACGTCCGCTCGCGCCGGGGACCAGGCGTATAGGTACTAAACGTTCTATCGCAGCGCTAGCACAGATTAACTATCTTTACGCAGTGGTGGTATAAGGGTATAATTGGCAAAGCATATTTAGCGTAACTCTCAGAGCGCTCTCACGTTTTAATTATTATAATTGAAATTAATTTAGGGTCAAAAAAATGTGGCTTAGTGCTGGCCAATTTATATTATATTATGTTAGCTCTAAAATATTGCCTGCAGGCAATAAGCTCGCCTGTTCTTAAGAATAAAGAGTTTTATTATTATTATTATTATTAACCAGTTATATTATATTAACCAGTTACATTATATTATATTTTATTATATTAACCAGTCAATATAATGAAATTATTATAAAACACACTAACCGCTTACATTGCAGGAGTAATCGCGCCTGAAAGTTTTCGAAGTCAGTTTAAAGCCTTAATGTCCAAGGCAATGAGCATCTTTTTTGAGTCCAAATTTTAAATTGGTTCCTTATAGAGGGATTCACTTAGGAACTTTTTTAATGCTTATATTTTTCATTATAAGCATTAATGCTTTTATTTGTCAAAAAACTCATAAAGCTAAAATTCATCAGATATGGTCGTTCCCAGGTATCATGTCGCCTTAATAAAACGACTGATTTCAATTTGGTGTCGTTTCTGAGTTATATCCTATTACATATGGGTAATTACCTAATATAATACACTTAGGCCCCCTGTCATACCCTATCGCACCTATCACCATTTTCTGTTGGAATAAAATTAACAGAATTGCATTTTTCATTCTGTCGGTCGAATGCAATAACAAGACACACGCTTCCACGCATGTTACACGCATACATACATATAAACACGTCATAGTAGGGTTGGATGTAAGAGATTGTAATAAACCCACCCATTGTGATTTCACAATAAAGAGTAGAAACGACACAAAGAAAACATCCAGGCATTGTATTTTAAATAACTGTTTAAACGAAAACCGTGGCAGAATACCCGAAATAATAAAATATGAGAACAAACTATATATACCTAAGATTGCTCGAGTTTGTCAGCAGTATATGGAGGGGAAATACTGGGATATGTTGCTTGAACTCTGTAATGTGTCTCATGATTTCATTACCGGTCTGTTTACTGACGTATGCAATATGCTAAGGTCAGCTGTCCAACATGGTGTGCCCAGTGACCATACGCCATACGATACTATTTTTAATGGATATTCACTGCAAATAATATATTTTAAATAAATAATTGGCATTGAGGTTTTAGTGTATTTAGCCATATGATTATGTAAGAAGATTCCGAACTTCAAAACTCTCGAGCGGCTCGTAATTGAGTTAAGTTGTAGCAGTCATAAATATTCTAGATAAGTAGATCGTTGCAATGGTAAATACGTTATAAGTTATTGGAGAAGTGGACCCAGCGCCTATATATTTTTACCGATTGTAATTTTATTATTATGTCTCTGTTTTAAGTTTTAAGTATGGACGTGGAGCCCGACAGTTTCTTTCTTAGTTTAATACTTTACATACTTTATCCCCCCCCCCCCTACCTCCCCCGCTCCCCGCGAATAGGCACCTCAGTATCACAGTTATAGTTTTAGTAGTGAAAGGACCAGTGAGGGAGGTTGTTGCACCTCTTGATGCTCGACACATGCAAAATTGTTCATTAAATATTGGCCGGAGCCAGTCAGCCTACACGTCCCTTATTACCATATAGAATATTATTTATTTATTTTTTATTTATTTAGGTAATTCAAGAATAATTTAAAACAATTTTATCTTAGGAACTATGCATAGAAATATTTTAAACATTGGATAAATAGCAGAAAATGAATACATAGCAAAGTCCAGTGACAACGCCACCTAACTAGGCCGGGACCTGTTCTAAGGTGAACGTTTAATTTTGTGCGTGCTTGGTCAATATTGTGATTATTACAAAAAACAAAATATTTTTGTAACAAAGAAAATTAAAAATAAAAAAATTGTGGTAATAAAATAATTATTTGATCATAAAAGAATAAACGTGCAACAACTACCTTAAAAACTATTAAATACTTAAAATTAGGAGTAGAAAATAAGCATGTAACTAAGATTAAAAATATATATACACATATATACATACATACATACACATACAGATATATTTAAAAATAATAATATTAAATACAATATTAAAAAGTAAATTTAATATGATATAAAATATAGTATAACATAAAATTCTAAATATTAATGTGTTCGAATTAGTATATTAATACATAATGTCCAATATTTTTGTGATTTTTTGTCGTCCCTCTTTTATAAGCCAATTTGTAAGTAGTCTTTTGAAGTGGGTCTTATTTTGCGTCGATTTTTTATCACCAGGAAGAGCATTGAAAAAGGCAACAATTATATAATGGTTTATGTTTATTTCAGATTTCCTTCGGCATAATGGCAGAAAACAGTAAAGAGGTGTTAAAAGAGGAGTTTTGCCGAGAGAGCTGAGGTCGGCAATGACGACTCGACTTTCAGGTAAAAATATGGTTACAGTAGATATCCAGGCATAAACATTTGTGGTTATCGACTACAACAGGCGAACCCGTCACCCCAGGAAGTTTTAGCGATAATGATCGTTCTATCTCGATGTGGACGTCGACGATGTGAACGATACATATCTGCTGTCCAGCAAAAACCACGAACCCGCCAGAGACCAACGCCTTACGGCGAGGCACTAGGAAGGGAACCCAGTGGGGTCATCTCGCCCCCTGCGGCCAGATTTCTCCGGCTTCCCGACTGGTTACGGATTCGAGGTCGCTTGCGCGGTCCTCTCCCTTGCGCGGTGTCTACCGAATCTATCGTGGACTACGGCATCCTTTGCCCGGCTCTTCCCCGGTATCTTGTAGCCGATTAGTCGTTTCAAGAGCAGTTGCCGTAAGGTTAACAACTTCCCCTTCTATCTAGGAAACAAAACTGTTTTCAGACTCCCTCGGATATCAGTCGGAATGCACATCATTGGCTGACTCCGCGCGGTTCACAAACAGTCCAGTGGCGCCCGAAGGTTGATTCCAATGGTAAACTGGCCCGCAGGCCAGAGTCCTACTCGGGCTCGCAATTCTGCGTGGAGGCTGCCGGATGGGGGTTGACCCGTGATTTTGACCGACCCTTACACACGTGGGTCTTAGTGGCCTAACTGCAACTGGGCCCATTAGCTCCCTCCAGGCATAAAGAGTCAGTCAACGAACTAGACAAGCATGCAGAATTTGTCCTGCAAAAAAAGCATAATTGACTATATTGTGTGGATTGGATGCAGCAAGCCAGTGTGCCTTCAATGTTATCCAGTGTGCCTTCAATGTTGTCTTGTCCCTTATGCAATGACTGCAATAATTTACATATGTATGTTTCTTCGAAGATGGTTATCGGAAGTAGCTATTATGTTTTTATATTCCTAATATGATTTTTTATATTTTTTTATTTCGAAAACATATATATTTTTAATTCATTAAGAAAGAATGTGCACGCTGCGCCATCAAGCGGTAGGCGAAATATCGCGAGTAAACAATATTAGCGATATTTTACCTATCGCCAGATGGCGCAGTGCACTTAACGCTTTTTATACTTTTTTCAAAACAATACATTTTTCGAAATTGCAAAAAAATACTTTGTACCATTATAAAAAAATACCATACCATTTATAAAACTATACAATTGTATATTTTCTCGTACTGATTGGCCCTATACGAGGATGCGGATTAATTAAAACTCACTTGTACACGTTGCTTACATGGGACAAGTGTGCACACCAACGTGGGAGCTTGCGAATTGAATCGCATACGTTGCGTACGTGGGCTCAGTCTGTCACTACCCTAAAGGTGTCATCACTGTATATTATCGTTGCATTACAATTATATCGCAATGCAAGTTCTCGATGCGCTTCGTAATGGCAGTCGTTTAAGCGCACTGACACTGTGTCGGCATACACCGTGGGAAAAAATATTCGTTCTCAAAGTGATATGCATACGTTTTGAATGCACTTGAAATTGCCCAACAGAGACGAGAAAACGAGACAGTAACGGTAGTTTTTGGATATCTCTGTTACCATCTTTTTCGATTACAGCTTTTACAAAGAGTATAGAGTCGTGGCCACCGCTGAGAGCTGCAAAAAGGTTTTGACTCGAAACGTCCGCAAAGATCAAAAACACAGCAGCAACAACAGATTTAAAGCATTTGGATTTGGGTACCTAACTAGGACGTGTCGACTACAACGGGCGAACCCGTCACCTCAGAAAGTTTTAACGAAATTGATCCTTCTATCTCCCGCGAGGTGGGCGTCGCGTAGAAGACTGGGACGAAAAAGTCCACTGTCTAGTTACGCCCCTCGCCCGTAAGAAGCCAACGCCTTACCGCGGTACACCGGGTGTGTAGACAACGGGCCGACCTAGCGCCCTTACTACCAGTTTCGGCCAGATTTCTCCGGCCTCCCGACTAGTTACGGTTCGAGGTCGCTTGCGCAGTCCTCTCCCTTACGTAGCGGTGATTCGTCCTCTACCGAATCCATCGCGGACCACAGCGCCCTTTGCCCGGCTGTTCACCCGGTATTGGGTAGCCGATTGGTCGTTTTATGAGCGGTTGCAAAACGATTAACAACCCGCTCTATAGAAAACAAAGTCATTTCCCTATTCCCCCGGTTATCAGTCGGAATTCACAGTCGATTGGCTGACGCCGCATAATGCGCAAACCGTCCAGGAGCACCCGGAGGGCGATTCCCATGGGAACTGGCCCGCAGGCACATGTCCTACCCGGGCTCGAACTTCTGCGTGGAGGCTACCGGATGGGTGAGTTGGGACAACCCTAACACATGGGTCATAATGGCCCAACTTCACTGGGACCATTAAATAGCTCCCACCTAAATAGGACTAAAGAGCGTGTTTCTTTTAAAATGTTCTACTATACATGGTGGATGAGATAACCGGTTTTCCTTTGAAGGGGGTTACTCTATTTATAGGTACGCCACAACCAACAAAAAATAAGAAAATGACATAACTTTTTTTCGGGAAAATATGTGTTTGGGGAAAATATGGGATTTTCTTTTACATAAAATTTTTCGTTCAAGTTACATAGGATTTGTGTCATTTTAGTGCTGGATTTGTCAATAGGCCCATATAGGCCGCGACCTAGGGGAGGCAGACTCCAGGGGGCTGCAAATGTCAGAGGGCGCGCGCTTTAGTATATCTGAAGCCGTCAAGTTTGTCAGCGATTATGAACAAATACTCAAGAAAGTCAATTAGGGTTGTCGACTACAGCGGGCTGTAGTAGATGATTTCGCCAACAACAAATACCCATAAAAAGGTGATTCTACATTTTAATTTACCCTACATTTTAATTTAATCACTATTTTTTTCATTCATTTGACTCTTCAATACGTATCTACCCACTTAAATACGTAAAATTGTTTATTGCCTAAAAAGACCTAGGTAAATAAATTGAAGTGATTAAGGGGCTCTCTAGACGATCAAGCATGCTTGACAAGCTTCGCGTCGCGGGCAGGGAGGGGATCGTAAACCGCAGGAAATATGCAAATATTTTTTTTTGTAAAATTTAACAAAAATGCCTAATTTTGTAGTTTATATCACAGGGAGTCACGATAATTACAAGTAATTGATTGCTAAATGACGTGACTCCCTGAGATAAAACTACAAAATTAGGCATTTTCCTAAATAAAAAAACAAAAAAAAATGAATATTTCCTGCGGTTTACGATCCCCTCGATGCTTGATAAGCATGCTTGATCGTCTAGAGAGCCCTTTTAAGATAGATAGGAGGGACTTAGGGGCTCTCTTATTTTTAACGGTATTTTTCTGGATCGTGAATTCTTTTCCTTTTTAACCGACTTCAAAGAAGGAGGAGGTTATCAATTCGGTTGTATCTTTTTTTAATATTTGTTACCTCAGAACTCCGTCATTTTTGAACTGATTTGGAAAATTCTTTTTTCATTTGAAAATATATACTTCCAGATTGGTACCATTATTATCAAAATCCTGTTCTGATGATGGGATCCATGAGAAATTGAGGAAACTCCTCAAGTATTATCACATGAAGTTGAAAATTTACACGTTTGTTCATTTCCGATGACAATGCATTTTATATGGTAAGCATGACCTGATTCAGCCCCCAGGGTTGGCTCCCGACGAGGGGACTCCTCAACATTGAATAGCACAAACACGAAATTTTGTATGTGCATTCAATTACGAAGGCCAGCTTTAAGTTTCACCAAGACAGGACTGTGGCATCCAGGGTTGGCTTCCAATGAGGGAACTCCTAAACGGTCAACAGCACAGACACGAAATTTTGTATACGCATTCAATTATGACAGCCTGTTTTAAGTTTCACCATGGCATGGCTGTCACATGTATTTTTAAAAAATGGAGTCGGGTTTTCTTTGTTTAAATATTGTATTATGTGCTCCATTTGAATGTGTATGAAACTAATAAAAAAAATCCATAAATAAATTAGTTTTTTCTGACTTTTAAAGCCATTGAAATAGAATCATAAATAACTTGACACACTACGCTTGAGAAAACAAAGCTGAAGAAACCGGGTCATGTCATCGGTGTATTTGAACTTGCCCACGTGACCTTGCCGCTGCTATTACGTCGCGTCATCTATTGTAATGGCTCTTGGTTCGTCTTCGAGTTATTTAGATACATGGTAAATTTCATTTCTTCTTTCAAGCTTTTATTTACCTTGCATTGTTTGTCAGTATGTTTGTTTAGATCAAATCTTGCAAGCAGAATTAGAACCACTTCCTATTATCCTATGAAATTGAAATTTTACATATTGGTGCAGTTTCGATGACAATGCATTTTTATGGTAAGCATGACCTGATTCTGCACTCAGGATTGGCTCCCGACAATTGGTTCCTCAACTGTCAACAGCACAGACACGAAATTTTGTATACGCATTCAATTATGATAGCCCGTTATAATTTTCATCATGGTATGGCTGCTGAGCCTAGCTCGGCTCCCGACGAGAGGACTCCTCAAAGATCAACAGCAATCACGAAATTTTGTATACGCATTTAATTATGATAGCACGTTCTAAGTTTCACCATGACATGGCTGCTGCGCCTAAGGTTGGCTCCTGACGAGAAGACTCATCAACGGTCAACACCACAGACACGAAATTTTGTATACGCATTCAATCATGATAGTCCGTTCTAAGTTCCACTGATATGGCTGCTGCACCCAGGGTTGGATCGTGACAAAGCATTTTAACCCTTCGAGTAGCGCCATAATTTTATGGCAGACCGCGGCAAATTATTGGAATTTCTTGCAATATCGCCGTGCTCGACAAAAAGTAATATAACTATGGAACTACTATAGCAAACATAAAAAGAATAACTGTGGAATAATCGCATTGAAATTTCTTATATAGAATATTGAAATCTCATTTTGTAAAACAATTAGATAATTATGAATAATTATGAGAAATTCGAAAAAGTGAAAAAAAATCGGCATTTCTAACTTGTACTTGCCTTACGGAAAAATACAGAACCCTATTTAGAAATTTTAAATACTATCGTGATCTTTATTAGATTTTCTATCAAAGGTAATATTTCGTTTTGCTTATTTACATACAAAAATATTTAAATATTAGCTTATACAACCAATAAAATTTTTGATGATTTCTCGAAAAACAAAAAAAATATGATGTTTGACAATGGAATTTTACCAGAAATATCCGCGAAATAACGCGCGAAATTATTCTAGCGGCCGTCTATGTATCTATGGTAATAATGAGATATTTGGTATGGATTTTAAGATGCGTTCGAATTACAAATAATATTACTGTGCGCTCCGGGAGCAAGCCGCCAATATTGGTCGTTACGTAGTCAACGGTGTTTTGGTTGTTACGAAGCCGACGGGGTAATAAAAGCTTGTTTTTAAAAATGACGTTTTACTATTATCTTATTATTAGGTGTTCAAGATGGAGTTCATGATCGAAAACGTTGAAATATGCACCAATTAAACCTACTTTAAATAACCCTAATATACATGCACTAATAAACCTACTACTGAAAATAAGAAATATATATTCTCAACAGCAGAAACATCGCACTTAGGAATTTATGTAAGTAAAAACAGTATGTATACTGGACATAATAACCAAGCGGAAGAAAGACTTAATTTTTGCAGTGGCTGTTCTTCTTACCGCAAGAAAATGGAAATTGAAAGGTCGAAGAGAATAGTAATTTTCCCGCCAAAACATTTGGCGGCGGTGCGCGGAACCGCAGCCGGCAGCGGCCGCAGACCGCAGGGCGACGAACGCGTTATTAAAATGGCAAATAACATAAATTTAAATGACGCACTCACGACCGCAAAAAGATTGTCTGTCGCTCACTTTCTACGCCATTATTCACGGTTTGGAAGAGAAGAAGAAGGAAGAAAGCCGCCGCCGCGTTGCAGTCGATGCGCCGCGCCGGCGGCCTAATGAGTCGGTGACAGAATCGCTCGTTTGGAGCGCCGAAATAGGGGAGAGTAAGGCAATACGACATAATGGGCCCGAATTGCATTACCCTTTTAAACAAAATCGGAATTACGACAGCCAGGGGAATAACTGCAGTATAGGAACCTCTCTCTAAAAAAAATATATAGACTATTAGATTGTTTCATTTGCTAAATTTGGAAGAAAATTGTGTCGGTCGCTATAAATAAGCGAGATGTAGGCATTCAAAGTTTAAATTTTATTTGTAAACAAATAGGCCAAAATAAAAAATAAAAAATTTACCACGCTATATTCATCACGCTGATTCCGAATCCTACTAATATTATAAACGCGAAAGTTTGTATGTATGTATGGATGTTTGTTACTCTTTCACGCAAAAACTACTGAATGGATTTTGATGAAACTTTACAATAATATAGCTTACACATCAGAATAACACATAGGCTATAATTTATAAAGATATATGGTTTTCTATCATCATTATCACAATTTTCTATCACCACGCGGGTGAGACCGCTGGGCGCAGCTAGTCTTCCATAATCTTTATTCGATCTCAATAAATAAGCGAGGATATAGGCGTTCAAATTTTTCATCCCGATTTCATGAAAGTTGCGGTCGTTTTGTTTGTACATACCGTGTGAGACTTATTCGAGTATATCTTAATATCGATAACAATTAGCTATATTACAGAAATTATGACAATTTGCAGTGTTTTTAGATTAATCGAAATATTTTGAAATAAACGATCGGAAAACACTTATTTTCGCGAAACCTAAAAAAAGGGCACAATTTTCGATGTTTTTTCAATGACTTTGCATAAAGATGGCAAAAGATATCCTGAAATGTCGTTTGTTTCAGGTTACCGCCAACACATTGTCATGTTTGCATCAATAGCGCCGTAGGCAAAAAAAAAATTGGAATAGCGCGAAATTCAAAAAAACTTTTTGCCTGCGGTGTTAATTTGATATTGAAGAAATTTTTGCTTGCGGCGATGTTCAAATATTTAGGAATTTTCTATTGTTTCAGGATACCTTTTGTTATCAAAACGCAGTCATTGAAAAAACCTCGAAAATAGTCTCATTTTTTTTAATATCGCACATATTTTTTCACGACCATGCCATCATTTTTGTAATATCACAAATTGTTATCGATATTAGAGAACTCGCGATATATCGACTATTTTCCGACACTACTTCTGAAACAATATGGCCGATTGTTGACGTTTAGTATGCAAAATTTGAATGCCTATATCTCGCTTATTTATTGAGAGCGACAAAAGGTTATTGCAGAATCGGAATCTGGGCGGCGAATATAGTCCGGTGACATTTAAAAATCAACCATCCAGGAGAGGTTCCTATACTGCAGTTATACCCAGACTTGACAGGGTAAGACATGGCACTTTTAAGGTGTCATCTACAACGGGCAAACCCGTTACCCCAGGAGGCTATTTTTATTATTATTTTTTTTTATTGGAATTATCAAATTAACCATTTACAATAAGTATAGTATTAAAACAAATGGCAAACTTTCCTCTTTCATTCACTGGCTAGTGCTGCCCAACTGGGATATACCCGTTCCAGGGCAAGCAATTTATATTTTTACATTTAAAACGAGGGTCGATGAACCAACCAAACACAATCATAATAAAAATAATTAAAAAATATCCTACTACTATTATAAACGCGAAAGTTTGTATTATAATGTATAATGTTATAGTTGTTCAAACACTTATAACTGGAGAACGGATGGACCGATTTTCATGATTTTTAATTAGTTGGATTTGTCTCCGTCCCGAATAGCAGAATAATAAAAAACATTGAAAAATTGACGAAAATATAAAATGCTTTCTATCATCATTATCACAATTTTCCATCACCACGCGGGTGAAACCGCGGGGCGCAGCTAGTATATAATACATATATATATATATATATATATATATATATATATATATATATATATATATATATATATATATATATATATATATATATATATATATATATATATATATATATATATATATATATATATATATATATATATATATATATATATATATATATATATATATATATATATATATATATATATATATATATATATATATATATATATATATATATATATATATATATATATATATATATATATATATATATATATATATATATATATATATATATATATATATATATTATATATACATATATATATATATATATATTATATATATATATATATATATATATATATATATATATATATATATATATATATATATATATATATATATATTATATATAATATATATATATATATATATATATATATATATATATATATATATATATATATATATATATATATATATATATATATATATATATATATATATATATACATTTATCTTGACGACGGCTTGGCCGAAGAAATATTGATACACATTTTTAATAATCATTTGTTTTTAGGACATCTAATCGCCTATTATTTTCCAGCATTGATCTCATCTTTCGAATTGTTGTGTTGCCGCTGTAGGATAAAGTAAAAAGGTTCCAATACCACAGTAGGAAACCGCAAATACTGAAAGAAGAGAAAACGAAAAAGGCGTGGAGTCGCTCCTGGTCGCCACAGACCAGATAAGTGGCCTTTCATTTATTTTATCATTTCATTTATTTAGTAATAAACATAATTTCAATTTGAAAAAATTATATATAGGTATATACCTATATATATATATATATATATATATATATATATATATATATATATATATATATATATATATATATATATATATATATATATATATATATATATATATATATATATATATATATATATATATATATATATATATATATATATATACATATATATATATATATATATATATATATATATATTATATATATATATATATATATATATATATAAATATATATATATATATATATATATATATATATATATATATATATATATATATATATATATATATATATATATATATATATATATATATATATATATATATATATATGTATAATAAAAAATAAAAAAAATTACAATATTATGTAGGAAATCGAAATACTAAATACAATAGAATACACATATACACACATACATACATATAAACACAATATATGTTAAGTCAACTTCAACTTATTCTACTACATCGATCATGGCATGGATAGATAAACGCCCTTCTTGCAACAGCCATTTATTTATTTTGCTTTTAAACAAATGACAACTGGGGCTGGTTTTTATGTCACTGCTTAATTTATTATAAAGTGATACGATAAAGCGATTTACTATAGCGATGTGTGATCGTTCTTTCAACCTGGAGCGAACGTAAAGCCTTTTGGGACAACACAGCTAACCGTCTAGCTACGCCAACTCACCCGTGAGAGTCGAACGCCTTAGCGCGTGGCGTTGGGAAGTAATCCCAGCGGACGGACTCTATAATGCATCACCACCACAAACTATTTTTTGTGATTTTCTCAAAAGATTTTTTGTGGTTTTTTCCCTGAGAGTATTTTTCTCATTAATGTTTCATTTAAGCAGTGCATTGTCCAATTTAAATGAGCATATTGCGTGCCCGGGCGCACAGATGTAATCACAATTATTACGCGTGACGGCGGGCGGTAGTTGTTATTAGACTCGACGAAGCCAAACAATGGTCCGAGGTGGTGCCCAAAAATCCGAGTCATCTTTTCTTTTCCCGAATCATTACGCAGATACGGCGCACAGTGTTTTAGCTAGATCAGCTGTAGGTCCGCAACGTTTTCAAAACCGCGACCTCAAATCTTAAAACTTTTTTCCTACGAGTCCAGGTGGAGGTTTTAGAACAGATAGTCCAGTTTTCAGGGTGCTTGATCGATTTTCAAATTAATTGAAAAACGATCATACGCCTGCTTTGTTTTTAAACGTCTGCTCAACAAAATGGAGTGTAATATGTTCAGGGTTCATCTATGTATGTTTTCCATTTCTATATTCTACCATAACTTCTAAACGCTTGAACAGATTTAGAAGTGTGTGGTATTGTTAGAATTATAACGTATCTGGGCGTGGCAGTAGATGTTCGAGTAATCCTTGGCTCACGACCCAGAGTCCTTATTTTATGTTGTCCTCGTACCTCGACGATGTATACAGAGGAGAAAAACAAAATGTGAATATTTGAAACGTTTTAATAATATAGAGAGAAGAAAGCGACTTACCAATTTGAATGTTGACAGAAGTAAATAAATTAATTGAATTTATCCGTTTTAGCGTGAGAATATTTCAACATCATAAACATCTCAACGTCAATACGAATACTGATAAATAAATACCGTGTGAAATAATTCAATTTACGTCAATAAAATGCTACAAAATAATTGTCACTTTCCGTGTAAAAGTACATTTGTTTTCGTACTAAGAATGTATACATCGTTATTTAATATTACTTGGGGCGTTGCTATCTGCATGTTCCCTAAAGAAACGTTATGTCATCTCAAGTGTCATAGGGTACATTAACTGTCCAAATATTAAGTAAGTACTTGCCTAAATGTCCAAATGTGAATAAATTAACATAAATATATCGTGGCTAGTGTCAAATAAAAGGTCTGATTGAGTACACTAAATTCTGATTGGGGATATATGCATGTATAGATTTTTGAATGATCATTTTGCATATTTTCTTTTATTTTGATTCTAAATTTACTATAATTATTTCTTACCATCTCTTTCTAAAAACTATTTTTTTTCTCT
This sequence comes from Micropterix aruncella, assembly GCA_944548615.1. Taxonomy (NCBI): domain Eukaryota; kingdom Metazoa; phylum Arthropoda; class Insecta; order Lepidoptera; family Micropterigidae; genus Micropterix; species Micropterix aruncella. The sequence continues at coordinate 27,713,734 of OX155966.1, read as the reverse complement.
TTTTAATTATTATCATATAAAATTAGAGTCTTCCTTGGAACAGGCACTGCTTAGGAGTGACGCAAAATCATTATGTAAAAATAATTCCTATATATTTTTTTCCATAAATAAATATAGATAAATACATAATTCGCATCCGATACATATTTGGATTTGAACTAATTCGGCTGCGAGCTGCGGCACGATTGCGTTTCTGTTGTACTAAAATCGAAAATTAGATCATGTGAACGAGACAGAGCAGTACGTCAGAGCGGAATGTGAAATGAACGGTTGTCACTTTTCCGCATTATAAATAGCCACCGAAGATAAAGCAGCTAAATCTAACACTTGTGTCCAAACTTACGAAATGTGTCCTAACTTATTCGGGCATTTATAAGTTCGGCAGGTAATTTTGGTGCGGAAAAAACGACGATAGTTCATTTTATATTTCGTTCTAACGTATCGCTCTGTCTCGTGAATTAAGTTGCTATTTTAGTTCACGAACAAACGCAATCGGACCCAATGATAGCTCTTTTAGGGAAGCGGACATTCCGAAAGTGAACATGCAACATTGATACCGGTATAATCATCAACATTTAAAAAAAACAGTATTAATATTATTGTCAAAAATATACTGAAACACTGTACGACACAAGGTAACGCGAATGATAGGATGATAAGGTTATGCGATGCGATGTTAATAAGATGCTACGCGAGAAAGTTAGGCAAACAGAATTGATTATTATATCAGGCTGAGGACCGCCCGTAGAGAAAATAAAGTGGCCATGTTTTAGGTGAGAAAGGTGAACGATTACGGAGAAGGAGCAATTATAATAACAATATAACATGTAGTAGTAGAGCAATATAACATGATCGTGAATACAATTCAAGGAGGAACGACAAGCTACACAGCGAATTCGATAATCGATCGTGGAATGCGGCCAGATGACTACCTCCTATCCTGCCCCAGATGACTCCCTCCTATCTCCATAAGAACTACGCCAACCACCGTATCTATATCCATTCGGATAGCAAGGCAGCTCTTATGGCACTAGCCTCGAATACTATTAATTCAAAGCTAGTGCAAAACTGCTTACCACTACTGAATTCCCTGGGCGAAAATGACAGGGTAATTCTAAGATGGGTTCCCGGCCATGCAGGAATCGAGGGAAATGAAAAAGCCGACGGCTAAGACGGGAGCAAAGGGAACGTTATACGGCCCTAAACCTTGCTGTGGCGTACCAAAAAACCTTGCAAACCTAGTGCTCAAACAAATATCTTTAGAACAATCCGCCAACCACTGGAATAACATGCCAGGTTTGAATCAATCCAAAGCTCTAATTAAGGCTTTCGACCCTAAGACGGCCCGTGAGGCCTTATCGCTAAATAGGAACAATCTAAGCATACTGGTGAGAGCGCTCACGGGGCATTGTGGCCTTAACAAACACATGTACAACCTCAAGCTCCGAGACACAAAAATGTGCAGGTTCTGCCAAGGGGCAGAGGAAACTCCCCTGAACCTCATGTGCGAGTGTGGCCCGCTGATGCGTAAAAGATGCATCCACTTGGGTGGTCATTACCTCCAACCTGAGGAAGTAAAACAATCTGGCGCCAAAAGCCTGTTGCAGTCCTTAAATGACACAAGGCTTAGCGCAGAACTATAGGTCGCAGTGTTACAAGGCTCATAAAGACCTTAGAAAAGACCCACACAACAAATAAAAAAAATGCCCGTAGTTGTCACCCCCATCGTACTTTTAAAGACACTTACTTCGTACTTTTGAAGAGAAAAGAGGCGGCGTACTTTTAGAGAGACGTGCCCTACTCTGGCACATTAACGAACGAAGAGAGAAAACTATACGATAGCTTTGTCAAACAATTATTTTACCCCTTAACATTTCTTGACTTTTTGATAATATATTTATTTTAGAGGCTATCCTTTCATTAATTTTAGTTTTTGTAATTCATTGGTAAGCGAAACAACCAGAATAAAAAAACAACAAATTTAACGAAAGTAATTCCGATATGACAACACCAACTGGAATATCTAATTTTTACGACTGCCCAAAAACGGAGTGTTTTGTGTTCTGGAATCATCAATATATGTTTTCCGTTTCTTTATTCCACCATAACTTCTAAACTGATTTAGAAGTGTGTCGTATTGTTAGAATGGTTTTATCCATCTGCCATAGGGTAAGAGAAACAGCGTCTTTAATATAAATCGCCGTTTTGCGCGGTGCGTGTTGACATTCGTTGACATTTTAGTTTTTTTCGTTCGTACTCTTCGAGGCCGGAATAGATCCGGTAGGCCTAGTAACGAAGAGAAAAAATTGGCAAAATATCAATTTAGCAAAATAAATTATACTAATAGTGTTTATTGACCTCAACAAAATATTACCGATTTTTAAATAACCGTTTTTCGTCCTTACGAATTTATTCCAATCCAAAAATTTTGAAAATTATAAGACTACGCAATCGTACTCGGAAAAAATGTGAATGTTTACTTTTTTCTTTTTCATATAATCGGACATCATACCAGTCAGTTTGCGGATAAGCAATATCCTAAGTAAAACATCAGCATCCCTAGATACGGGCGATTTTGCTCAGTTAGGTATGCGATGAGCTAATGGCTATAGGTTTAATTTGCTTTTTCTGCACGATTTATAACAATGTATGTATAACAAATAGCATAGCACTTCAGCAGTATAATATGTTATTGTTTGTAATAAATAATAAAATAATAATAGTATTCTTAACATTTAAAAAAAATAAGGTTCGTTATTTCAAGATGTGCTGTATTTAATCTACCCGAGTCGACTTTTCGGTTTTGGCCAAATTTCGATTGCCCAATACTACGCGATTACAAAATCATCACCGGTCGCGAGCGGTGAGGCAACTATCGACGAGCGCGAAATTCAAATATGGCCGCTCACGACTTCCGGTGTAAATTTCCCGCCAATAATGCACCGAGGCGCGCGCGCCGCTGCATGCCTTCTCCTGACTTATTGTTATTGGTCGCGGACATCTTTGTTCCTACTTTGAATTTATTAGACTTCGGCTAGCTTTCACTCTTGCCATTTTGTGTTGCGAACTGCGAAATGGGCGCGATTTAAATGCTAACAGAGGCATTGGCGATTAAGACTAGATTAACCATTACGGCGTGCTCGGTTGTAGGCTTGTTTTAGTTGTTGGCTTTGTAATCGTTGACAACATAAATTTAGCGATTAAAACGTATGAAGCATTTGACATCGCCGTTTAAAACGTCCTGACTGGCAATGCTCTGTCATGGAATAGACGGAGCGGAGCTTACTTATACAATCGGCAAAAAAAAATGAAAAAAACAAAAATAAATAAAATAAAAATGGCTTAACTAATTACTTTCAGATGGGCACATTAAAATCAAAGCATCTATCATTACTCAATGTTCATCGTGCCTTGATATTTGCAAGCAACTTCCGCCCTTTTTTAGTTGTTGTCTTTACTTAAAGCGACACTACTATTTGTTTTTCCATGATTTTTTCCTGAGTTGTACTTTTGACTTTTGTGTTTTTATAAATAGTTCCACTAGTTGCGTCTAGGTGGTGTTTTTGAGAAAATTGGAATATATTTGAATAATCGATATCGTTAAATATTGTTATTATTTTCGCTAGATCCTTAATTATGTATCTTTAATTAATTATGTAATATGTATGTAAGACCATTAATTATGTATAACAGTGTAATTATATAGTTAGACCATTGACTGTACAGTGTAATTATACATATTACACTGTATAATCAATGGTTTTTTTTTTTTTATTTGTTCTGTGGGGCTTTTCTAAGGTCTTTATGAGCCTTGTAACACTGCGACTATTGCTGATCTATTGTGTTCGCCACCTACTATAGATCTGCGCTAAGCCTCGTGTCATTTAAGAACCGCAACAGGCTTTTGGCGCCAGATTGTTTTACCTCCTCAGGTTGGATGTAATGACCACCTAAGTGGATGTATCTTTTACGCATCAGTGGGCCACACTCGCATATGAGGTGGAGGGGAGTTTCCTCTGCCCCTTGGCAGAATCTGCACATTTTTGTGTCTCGGAGCTTGAGGTTGTGCATGTGTTTGTTGAGGCCGCAATGCCCCGTGAGCGCCCTCACCAGTATGCGTAGATTGTTCCTATTTAGCGATAAAGCCTCACGGGCCGTTTTAGGGTCGTACTGGTTAGACCAACAACCAAAAGCCCGTGGCCCCCTTATTGCACTGCACCACCTCGCACCTTACTAGCTACGCCACTGGAATCATACCACTTGAATGATTTATCGAAGCCACTTATTATAATCTTAATGCTTCGGTTAAAAGCTCGGCCATCGGACTATTTTTTTATGATGATGAACTTCTATGATTGCTGGGTAACTTTCGCCCCTTCGAGACTGGAAACCGGTTAGGGATTTTACAACAGCGTTGCCAACCGTTGTTTTATTCAGTGTATTTACAAAGGTTATAAAATACGTTTACAACAAAATAGGCATGTGGTGATTTTTGCGACAATCTAGATGATGCTATCTAAAATATTTTAATAATAATAAAACGCTTCATTCGTAAGAAAAGGCGAGCTTATTGCCTACAGGAAATATTTTGGAGCAATATTGTGTGAACATTATTTGTGTATGAACAAATAATGTTCATACTATTGTATGAATATTATTTGTGAGTAGGTGCTAACTTACATAGTCTATATAGAGAGTATGACAAATACAAAAAAAGAGGGAAGAAAAACATATATATTTAACTCTTTGTGGGCATATAATGTGCCACACCAAAATAAACTATTATAATACACACAAAATAAAATATAAGAATTTTAATAAAATCTTCGACTTTAAATCACGTTAATCATGTTATCGTGTTAATCGCCTATCTTCAGCCAGCAATATAAATTAAACTTAGTGTCTCAATTAGTTTAAATTTTAATCATTTATATTCTTCGAGGTTCACAAAACAATACATATAATTTAAATAATATATTATTGACTGTAAACTATCCAAAAATCGGTTATGTCCCAGCAAGCAGACAAGGCTCCAAATCTCCCAACCAGCCCAAACCACCTCCCTCCAACCCCCCCCCCCCCCCCCCCCCCCGATAGTGATTGAGTACATTTCTATCTAGTACATTTGTAGTAATATTTAGTACATTTGTACTAGTCTAATCTAGTATATTTGTAGTATTTTTTTAGTATTTTCGTGGTATTAAAATGTCTTTGTTTTAGTATGATGTAGTATTTCCTAAATACGGCGGAATTTTTAAAATATTTGGGTCATTTGTATAAGAGATATTTTTTTAAAAATTGTTTACAATGTGGTTTCTGCGTAACAACGAATCTGTGTACAGAATTTTAAGTCTCTAAGTCCAATATTTGGAGATTTTCATGTTTAATATGAAATCTTCATTATATTTCACATCACAAATTTTGTGTTGAATATTTGCAGCATCGATGTCCTTAATTCTATGTTTTGAGCTTCTGGTCACTTACTTTGGACGCATATATTTGCGATTGCACGCGTAAGAAGTGCTAGATGGTCGTGCGGTAGTTTCAATTATCGTATCTTCACGCAATCCAACTCTTATATTCCATCTGATTGAGTTATGTAGACGTTTACATACGTGATGATGGCCGCAGCAGCGATCGGATCATTGTATAACACCTCGTTTACAAGCGCTACTCGTACGAGCAGTACGATTATAACACACACTGGGGCAGGGATCGGCAAACGTTTAAGTTGGCGGGCTAATGTCAGATTCTTAATTACCATTTTTATGCAGAGTACGTTTAAAGTTAGAGTACATCTATTTTACCGTTGATTTTTTACAATATTAGATTGCACAAAACCGTAGAACGATTTGACAACCATTCCGATATGGCGAAATGCAGGTGGCGCTGAGAGCGTTGACGGTCAAAGTAAGAGCATTTTATTAGGCCATCGATAATAAAATTGATAATGAATGGTTTTTTTTTTTAAAGAACCGATTGATTACAAAAACCCATTGATTTAACCAACGATATCAATAAAAAAATTCAGTCATTAAAGGCCATAACAAATATTGGCAATAATACCATTAACAAATATTATTATAATCAATTATAATACGGGGATATAGAAAGCCGTCTATTAGTATATTTGAACGTTAACGTGCGTAATTATTACGCATTAAAGCCTGTATACCAAATTATAAAGTAACATCTTTATGTTAAAAGTATTAAAATAATAAGAAGTATGGTTTAAAAATTCGTTGGTTATTATGTTATTATTTTATACCGTATAGTCGTATTTAGGGCGCCATCTACAATGCGCTGCCGTACTATTTTACCACGAAAGTCACCACATTGAACATAATAATAGTAGATTAATCAATTTTTAAACCATGAGTTTTATCTACACGTTGCGTTTTGTAGTAAAATTCTGGTTAGCAAATTGTAGTACGACGTTGATCAATCTAATATGCTATATACCTAATCAATGCTTTTTGGGATAAGGTTTTGTTTGTTTCTGAGGGTTTTATATTATTTCATGACATAATACACCGTTTTACATTTCTCACTAGAGACTTGTTCGTTTATCACAACTTTGTCTAAAAATTTAACAGAGCGTGGTTGCCTATAGGTGCACATATTCAGGAGGGAGGTTTTGTATAGGAAAGGTGACGGAGTTGGGTGGGATGTGGAGACTAAAAATCTGGTTAAGGCACTTTAGGCAGGCTTAAGCCCACCACAGACAGCCCAGCCCTCCGTGGCCAGTTACGAAGGCGGGGTCCATATACGCACTCTGTCGGCCAGCTGATTCTTACGGATGTTGGCATAGTTAGACTGTGAAGTGTATTTATCTCGCACCGTGCGGAGTAAGCCAATCGACTGTGCACTCTGACTAACAGTCGGGGGAGTCTGGAAGCAGTACTGATTCCTATAGCACGGGGGTGGTTGCGGACCTTAGGAGCGTGTTAGCATTTTTCATGCGTAAATCGAGAACTTGGGAGGTTTTGAAGTGATTTTGGTCACATAATTTATCGTTTTACCTTCTTTTAACTTCAGTCATCGTAATCACCATATATATTTATTTTAACTCTATTGGATAATTAATATAAAATTGGATAATTGACTTAGTAAACAGCGGATTTCGAAAGCGCGATTTCTAGATGACGCGCGAAGACTCAATTTTGAAGTAAAATAACACCAATTATTATCACTAGGTAAGAAGGTAAGAAATATTAATTTGAAGGAACATATCCTGAAATTTTAAACGTATTAAGAAAAGTTCGATTTTAAAATCATTAACTTGTATTTTTATCACGTCTAAGAAAAACAAAAATCTAGAAATTCACTAGAAGAAAATATGTTATATCTCATAATCTAGAAGTCATTTGACAACAAAACAATTTTTTTACGTAAGAAGAAAGATTGTACTATAAATGTGTAAAAAAGAAAAAATATCCGTCTTCATCTTTTATGATAATAAATTTTCAAAGTAAGTATAAAATCGTGTGCCTCGAACGGCCTAAAATCATTCGTGCTCTGGCGCTCGTCGACGCAGGATCTACGTCGGTTGATCTTCCGCCGCCGCGCAAGTGCCGCGCGTAATATTGACGTAAATTATAGTGAGACTAAATAATTGTGATTCCTAAGTATTTTGTATTTTATTTATGAATCTGAACGAGGCTATTTATTTAAGCAATACTTAGATTAATAGTGGTCTAAGCTTATAACAGCTGTACTTAACTTATATTTATTTTCTCTACAAACGTGTTATTATTCTACTTACAGAACATGGGTAGAAATGAAATAAAATATTATTATGGATCAAAGAAATGTGTGATGTCACGAAAATGTAACATGATTAATAATTTGCAGAAGGCAAGAGAAGCTGTAAGTACCTCTTTAATTTTTAACAGGCTGTCAATACATTTGTGTAAGTTATTATTTTTGTACCAACATAAAACTCGTAGTCAGGTAAATGACAAATCTACTAGCGGTCACCCATCAACCGTAACAGTTTATTTTCACCCGACTACGGCAAAGTCAAAGGGACGGTTATGATTTTAGCTGGCTATGTAAGCATGTTTGTATGTATATATGTATTTAAGTATGTATGTTCATCTGTTCCCTCATATCTCCAAAACTTGTAGTTGTATTTTGACAATTCGAGGTATTGTGAGATTCGAGACAATAAATGATAAAACATTATTATAATATGGGCATGCCTTCGGGATCGGCATATTTTTTTATTAACTTGGGTTATTGAAAGCCAAATTTTATGCGGAATCGTAAGTAAAACTACGTAATAAGACAAATAACTACTTTAAACCTAACAATAGTAGATTTTGAATGTAGGCACCTAGTTAGTAAATTACCTTAATTTATCATTGTACTAATGTTCCCTGGATTACATTTTTTTTTTATTTAATTCGTTAATAATCTATGTATTACGATTGTTCGTTTAAAGACTTGCATTAGCTAAACCAATTTCAATAGATCTTTTAATGTCTCAGAAGTTGGGGTTATCATTTTTATGTAACTATTTCCAGTAACTATTAATTAATGATTGACAGTAAGTCAATAATTACTTAATTAGGGTACTCAGAGAAATTACAAAATGGTCTTTAGTGATGGTATAAAATGACCGCGATGTCCAAATCATTATTATTTATACCATCACCTTCGACCATTTTGTAATTTCTCTGTGTACCCTAATTAAGTAATTATTGACTTACTGTCAATCATTAATTAATAGTTACTATAAATAATTACGTAAAAATGATACCTAACACTTACTTCTGAGACATTACAAGATCTATTGAAATTGGTTTAGCTAATACAAGTTTTTAAACAAACAATTAAAATACGTAGATTATTAACGAATCGCATAGTAAAAAAGACAAACAATTGGACAAACTGGTACAAAAAAAACGATTTATATAAGTATCGTGTTTAGTATCAAATAAAAGGTCTCAATGAGTACAATTCGAAAATATGTACTGAAAACCACGAAAATATGTTAGTAGTCGGGTTTTAGTTCTTTCAACCTTTTACTTGTTTAGAATGCATTACTATTACTAACTTGTTGAAATATAAAAGGTAGGTAGGTACACCGGAATGAAATATTGGTATTTTTTTATTCTGCAGATTCCCTAATTTCTTTAAAAATCGTCGTTTGTTTTTCTTTCAGATCAAAAATAGGAAAATCTTTAATAAATACTAAAACCCCCAATGCACCCTCAACTGTAACTTCTGCCTCACCTCCTACTGATATATCGTAAGTTGAAAATTGTAGTTGTTTTTAATCTACTAAGTTAACTTTTATTTTGTTTTATTTTCTTTAATGTCAGCAATTTTATTTGTAGGACTGAAAACATGGATATCGTTTTAATTAAATAAAGAAACCCTAATGGGACTTTTGATCCACCTGAAGAAACACCTAATACAAATATCGTGAGTAAATAATCACCTAAATATAATAACCTAAATAATCAAACATCGTGAGTAGAAAATTGTTATTGGTATTTCAGTTTGTGAACTTTTGGGTTTATGTTTATTTATATTACTCATTTTATTTCTAGTACCTACTGAAAATATGGACATTGAAACAAACGGAGACCCACCGAAAATGTTAACAGAAATGCCTAGTACCAGTCACTCAACCGATCAAAATATATCGAGAGTTGAAATTGTTATGTATATTCCAGTTTTACTATGTATTTTTATAAATTTCATTATATCGATCATTAAATTTGTAGGACTGAAGATATGAACGGTGATTTGATTGACTACATTTGCGATAATTTAACAATTAGTTACGTTCAGGTAAGAACCAATTTCTTTTTTACTTTTTAACTTTAATGAAACTTGAAGAAATCCGTTAATTTAGTCTTTTTTTAAGTTACAAAAACAAAACCGGAATCTATAGATATCGAAGGAAGACGCGAGGTAGATTTTCAATATTTCTTGGACGGCTTAAAAAAATTGCAGAACATAATAATCGGTTTGGTTGTTCATTTCATAACCTGAAAATCGTAAAAGTAAACCGAGTTTATTTTTATAAGTACCTATATAGGTAGTTTTATGTGATCATAATAATATTGCATAATCCATATTTGTATAAATTTAACTATAATACATAATTAATCTATTTTGGATAGTCTTTTTATGTTCTTCGTAAACTTTACTTCTTTACTTATTAATTAAAAATATAGGTACGCCAAAGCTACAGATCAAGATCGTTCAGTCGTCGTAACGTCGCAGCTGTGTCTCGTACGTGAGGAGAAACGCACACAGGCGCACTCACTTTGTGCGTCGAGCGGTAAATACCTAAAACCCGAGCGCCTAGATTTGGGACAACGCTCTTAGGGCGACTGCTCTTGAAACGACCATCGGCTACCCGATCCTGGGTGAACAGCCGAGCAAAGGATGCCGTGGTTAATACAATTTTCAGATTGAAATTTGTATAGTGTGTGTTTGTTGTTTGTCTGTCTGTTTATCTGTGTGTATATTTCTCCTCGATTGCGCTCAAACACATCATCTGATTGTGCTGAAATTCGGCATGCCGTCATAATTTGATCATGGAAAGAGTTGAAAAGATTGTGGTGGAAATTGCTTCACTAGAGGGCGCACTAGTCATATTTCGATCTTGAAAAATTGAACTCAGAGACTTAAAACAAATAATATTTAAGGTCTGCCATACATTAAATAAATAGTAAGACCCTTAAAAGCGGCGACGCTTGCAATGCGTGGATCGTCCGAAATTCGCGTTCGAAGACTAGCGGCGATCCGCGTTTGTAATTTGATTTTTAAAATTAGGGAGATAACGCGCATTCGGAATTCAAATTATTGCGTTGCGTCGCGTATTAATAGGATTTTTTGCCGACTGCTAATCGACTCTATTTATGAAATAAATATTCAGATAAAATAAGTCCCTGCCTACTTGCTGGAAAAGTCTTTGTGTGACGCAAACGATTTTTTTTCGTCTACACAATCAGCGAAGTTGGTCCTCAGCCCGCGGGCCGCTGATTGCAAACCCCTGCCTGCACTAGGGCGAGGCTCCTGCTATGATGCGATCGTGTGAGCTTGGCTTGATGCACGTACCATATTTGTTTTTATAATCGGCGTGATTGACCGCACTCACGCAGCAGACGAAGAATCGAAGATGTGGCAAGAGCATCATTTTCCCATGAGGATGACGTCACAATCACGGAGTGGGCAGTGAGAATTTGCGGAAATAGCAATGCGAAATGATGCTTTCAACGTGGATAACGCTGGATAATTTCTCTCGGTGACGCACATGCATTCATATACGCGCTTTTGCGCAAGTTTTTATCGGGGGCGCGCTAAAATACGGGCCAAAGGAACGTTCCGATGGGGTAATAAACCGAGCTGTCAACAAGGATGCGGCTAACGTCGATATTGCTTATCGATGAATTACGCTTGCTCGATGAAACAGTATTATACATCTGCATTTATTATAGTACCGATTGCTATATTTATTAATATTATAGGTTTAAGTATTATTTTAGAACTAGAGTAATTAAATAATGACCTAATTATGTGATATAAGTTATTAAATAAGTACTTAATAGATCACTGATTATCATAGCATGGCATAGCATAGGTCATTATTAATTTCTAAACAGTCATTAGTAAAATGTTGTCGTGGTATTTTATAATAATGAGTCCCATATGTATATTCTAAAATGCTGCGCGGATAAAACATCATTACTTGCCTATCAGTTGAGCAATGGAGACCATATTTTCTAAACTGGAGCTATTGAAGTTGAAGGGTGATATTAACATGCAGACTCGGTGCCTTATACATAACATTTTGTCATTTTTTGACGAACTAAAAAGTGACCCGACAAAAGTTTCGCTGCTCAATCTCAATAATATAATAATCTGAGAAGATTACGACTCGCATCCCTACAAGCAGGTAATAAAAGGGGCAGGGGCGGCCTAATGATTTATTGCCTCATCGGAACGTTCCTTTGGCCCGTACAATAGCCCATACATTTCTTGCCAGTTCCAGCGGTGTGCTATAAAAAAAACTCGATGAAATTTTTTACATGAGGATTTTGGGAAAGGAGCGACTTGGATCATCTCGACCTGTTGATCTCTCGTCTTCTTAGCTACGATGTTAATATATAAAGCCATAACGGCATTGCACCATCGGATTGAATCCAAACGCGTTACCATTGTGAATGTTACCGCATCCCTACTTTACTTATGATTGAAGATGAAACCGCAAGCTTCGTGCATTAAGTGCATTCCGCGGACAGACAGCATTAGAGCGGCAGCGCGGCGTACTAATTACGATTGCGTAGCTCTCGGAACTTATAAGATGACTGGAATGCTAAAGTGGCGCCGCGGTTGGTGTGGCAATAAGTCCGCAGCCGAGATTATGCGATCGTGTGGAACACCAACTGGAACATCTTCCTATATTATACTCTATTTGCCGTTTTAATATCAATGTGTAGCTAGGTATGAATAAGGTTGATAACCGATTTTACAGCCTAAACTGATGGTGAAATTATAATATATTTCAAAATTACCCAAAGGAATTCCAAAATGCTTTACTAGATTTGTTAAGTTTAATATTGTCAATTATAATGTGTGTGTGTATTTTCAAAGTATTCTCTAAGATAATTGATACGCTTCTGCATACTTTAAACTGACGTAAAAATATTTAAATAAATATACCAATAATGAATGAATTTTATATTAATGAACACATTTACGAAAATATCTACAGAAATATATATGGAAATAAAATAAAGTCATTCAAAATTCATACAAAATATAATTTCAATAATAAAATAATATATATATCCTAAAAGGAAAGACCAATAGTAATAATATTATTGGCTTATTATCTTGATTATACTTGATTAGAATAATAATATATTAAAATAATAATAAATATAATATTATTTTTTAATAAGTTGAATATAATAATAAAATTGTTTTTAATCAATGTAAGGTTGATAATCGTACTAATAATAGTATGCCTGATAGGGTAGGGGGGGGGGGGGAATTCATTGAGTGGCACCCACCAAATTCATTCACGTGCGCGGCACCCACCAAACTTGAATTTGCTCGTATAATAAACCGGATTTCCGGATTTAACCCCCGGAAACACAAATCCCAACTGTCCCCCCTCCTGGATACGTGCATGACTCTAGATACTTAAGTCGCGGATTCTCCCTGATTGACATTTTTTTCTCGACTTTATTTTTTACTCAAAAAAATTAGGGGGCAGACGCGTCCCCTGGGTGCCCCCCCCCCCCCCCGCCCTGGCAATACGTCCTTGTTTCCAGGTTACTTTGTATTGTAAAGGTAGTGTATTCCATTCTCGGTACACTCAGCCCATTCATGGTTAGCAGTAGCATATCTCCTAATCACCAGGATTCTCTCTGCGTCATTTCCATCATGTTGCTATACTTTTAATATAGTACGTAGCAATGTGTTTATTAGGTCTTTTTCATAATTAGTCAGTCATGTTCACATGTTCCACTTTCACCGCGATGTAAAATAATTGACACTTTGACAAAATTCGTCGTCTCGCATCGATTCAAAATTGGAGCGACCTCTCGCTATTTGTCAGCAATCCGCCGATGAAAAGTCGCCTAATCGCCGTTTTCCACAATTTGTCTTCACACTTTCCTCGGCTTTCACAATTGGCCCACATGCCCGACCTGGCCACACCCATATCGGTGACACTACTCCGACCAATTTACCCTTACCAAATGCATCATTTTTATCGGCGGGCGGGCGAGCAGTCAGTTCCGCTAGCTGCCAACGAAACACTCACTCTTTAGATAAAGGCCTTATCTGAAGAGTGAGTGTAGGCCATACACGACACACACATATAAACACACACACATGCAAGGTTGATAAGCAGCTCTTAGAATGTATACACCAAAGTCGATGGTGGCCTGCCGTTGCTCATTTTTTCCGCTAAACAAATATAATATCGATGCTGTAGGAGTGTCCATCCGGGTATAGTTCAATATATCAAATTATGATAGCCCGTTCTAATTTTGTATATCAATCAATTATGATAGCCCGTTCTAATTTTGTATATCAATCAATTATGATACCCCGTTCTGATTTTGTATATCAATCAATTATGACAGCCCGTTCTAATTTTGTATATCAATCAATTATGATAGCCCGTTCTAAGTTCAACCATGGCATGGCTACTGCACCCAGTGTTGGCTCCCGACGAGGGGACTAATCAACGGTCTACAGCACATACACACATTTTTTATACGCATTCAATTATGGTACCCCGTTCTCTCATCTTTTCAAACATTTAAAAGCTTGTTTTTAAAAATGCTTTTTGCTATTAATCCTTTTATCGGTTTCCTTGTATGGCGAGAATCTTGGATACAAGAGTCCGCACGGCAAGTCCCTGGATCGTGCCAAGGACTGCAGGCATACTGCTCTTTGCAGAATAAATAAAGTTGGCAGCACTTTCCCATACGTTGAGAGTGTTGCATTTTGGATTCGACTTACGACTAATATGAAGGTGTCGATACAATAGTCGCTTTCTCGTCGTTATTCGGATAAGAAAAAAGTCACTTTAAAATTAGTTGATTGCTTGTTACTCGTAGTTATATACTATTTTAATTAAGTTAAGGTTGCATCAACAATAGATTTGAATAACAGCACTATTTAGATAATTAGAATGTGAAATATTTAAGATTCACATACTTACCTGTTATTTAATAATACAGTATTTAGTAATAGTTAAAAAAAAATACTAATATTCTATGATTACATATGTTCTATATCCGGATGACGCTCTAAATACGCCTATACGATATAAAATAATAAAATAATAACACGAATTTTTAAATCGTAGATCTTATTATCTTAGTATTTTTTACATTGAAGATATCAATTTTACTTTCCCAGCCCAAAGGAAAGTATTGTGAACGCGCTAAAAAAAAAGAGTATAAAAATAAAAAAATAGACGGAATTATCCATTTTGACACCCCCTGAGACGATTCGGACATCTCCACACTGAAACCTTTCTGAGAGTATGTGTGTGTGTGTGTGTATGTGTGTGTTTGTGTGTGAAATTTGGCATGCAGGCATCATTCGGTATCATGGCAAGAATTGAAAAGATAGTAGTTGAAATCGGTCCACCAGAGGGCGAGCTAGTCATTTTTTTAATTTTTTAATTTTTTATTTGTTGAGTGGGGCTTTTCTAAGGTCTTTATGAGCCTTGTAACACTGCGACCATTGCTGATCTATTGTGCTCGCCACCTGCTATAGTTCTGCGCTAAGCCTCGTGTCATTTAAGAACCGCAGCAGGCTTTTGGCGCCAGATTGTTTTACCTCCTCAGGTTGGAGGTAGTGACCACCCAGGTGGTTGTATCTTTTACGCATCAGCGGGCCACACTCGCACATGAGGTGCTGGGGAGTTTCCTCTGCCCCTTGGCAGAACCTGCACATTTTTGTGTCTTTGAGCTTGAGGTTGAACATGTGTTTATTCAGGCCACAATGCCCCGTGAGCGCCCTTACCAGTATGCGTAGATTGTTCCTATTTAGCGATAGGGCCTCACGGGCCGTCTTACGGTCGCGTCGTAAGGCTTAATAAGCGCTTTGGAATGATTCAACCCTGGCGTGTTGTTCCAGTGGTTGACGGATTGTTCTAAACACATTTGTTTGAGCATTAGGTTTGCAAGGCTTTTTGGTACGCCACAGCAAGGTTCAGGGCCGTATAACGTTCCCTTTGCTCCCGTCCTAGCAAGTTCGTCGGCTTTTTAATTTCCCTCGATTCCTGCATGGCCGGAAACCCATCTTAGTATTACCCTGTTCTTTTCGCCCAGGGAATTCAGTAGTGATATGCAGTTTTGCACTAGCTTTGAATTAATGGTATTCGAGGCTAGTGCCATAAGAGCTGCTTTGCTATCCGAGTGGATATAGATACGGTGGTTGGCGTAGTCCTTTTGGAGGTTGATATCCGCACATTCAATAATGGCGTAAACCTCCGCTTGGAATATGGAGGCGTATTTTCCCAAGTTTACACTTCTTTCGAAGTTTGGTCGCTCTCCATATATACCACAGCCTACGTCAAGTCCCGATTTGGACCCATCAGTATACCATTTAAGGCTACCGGCCTCCCATTGCAGTTGGCTTTTCAGCCAGTCGTCTCTGGGCGGCAGTTCCACTGTAAAAAGTTTTCCAAAGTTTAGGAGTGGCAGCATGGTGTCTGATACCATGTTGAGGGTTGGATTTTCACTGACTGAGTCAAGAACTGATCTTAGTGCTTGTGAGATCCAGTTTACCTTCTCTCGGGCAGATAGCCTGTACATGCTGGCTTTCGCCACCTGTTGCAAATGAATGTGTAGGGGCGGTAAGTTCAGCAGTGCATCTAGAGCTGCTCCAGGAATGGAGGACATTGCGCCAGTTGTCATGAGGCACGCCGTCCTTTGGATATTGTTTAGTTTGGTAATCACAGTTTTCTGGTTGGCTTTGTTGCACCATACCACCGAGGCGTACGAGATTATCGGCCTCACAATGGCAGTGTATAGCCAGTGGGAGATCTTGGGGTTAAGGCCCCAGTTTTTCCCCGCCAGTCTTTTGCTTATACCCAAAGCACTTTTAGCTTTTTGAATTGTTTTATCTAGGTGGCTGTTCCAGGTGAGTCTCTGGTCGAGCGTGACTCCCAGATACTTTACTTCCTTGGAGAAAGGAATCTGCCTGTGGTTTAAGATTGGCATTTTTAGTTTTTAGTTTTTAGTTTTTAGTTTTTAGGTACACAAAATTTCGAAGTAGGTACACAAAATATACGATTTAGAGGGATTATGTTTTATAACCCTAATGAACGAATGCCGCATTCGTATAGACATAACATCTGTCAAGATAGTTTAATAACATAGGCCACATGCAGGTCTTAGACCTCATATACTCCACTGCTGTGTAGTAGCGCGCATGAGTTAAGTAGAAATAGAGAGAAATATAAAGTAACAAATCTTACAATCTAAGGCTTTTTAAATCTTCAGACTAAAATTCAGATTAACCTGAAGAGGGTTTTAATAAAGAGGGGAGCTTTTTAAATAATATAATCTATATTATCCATACGTCTGGTGAAGACGGGAGCAAAGGGAACGTTATACGGCCCTGAACCTTGCTGTGGCGTACCAAAAAGCCTTGCAAACCTAATGCTCAAACAAATATGTTTAGAACAATCCGTCAACCACTGGAACAACACGCCAGGGTTGAATCAATCCAAAGCGCTAATTAAGGCTTCCGACCCTAAGACGGCCCGTGAGGCCTTATCGCTAAATAGGAACAATCTACGCATACTGGTGAGGGCGCTCACGGGGCATTGCGGCCTGAACAAACACATGTTCAACCTCAAGCTACGAGACACAAAAATGTGCAGGTTCTGACAAGGGGCAGAGAAAACTCCCCAGCACCTCATGTGCGAGTGTGGCCCGCTGATGCTTAAAAGATACACCCACTTGGGTGGTCACTACCTCCAACCTGAGGAGGTAAAACAATCTGGCGCCAAAAGCCTGCTGCGGTTCTTAAATATAAAAAGGTGGCGAACACAATAACAATGTTCGCAGTGTTACAGGGCTTATAAAGACCTTAGAAAAGCCCCACTCAAAAAATCAAAATAATAAAAAAATATACGCCTGGCGAATGTCTGCGCGCACCGGCGCGTTCATAGGACAATGTACAGATTTATGGGGCGATTTCTGGGATACAATGGGATTTCTGCTATTTTTCATTTTGAACAAGAGATTTTAGTTTATTAATTATTAAACCATCTATTGTGAAATTTCACTTTAAATAATAGAAACAAACAATGAAACAAACAAACAGAAATTTTGAAAAAAAATGAGGAAACTGATGAAGTTTGTTGATTATGTCAGAAAAAGTATTGTATGCGCATTAAAACATGTCAAAGGTGTTAAATACACAAAATGAAAAAGAAATTTAGAAAATTCCAAAATATACACGTTTTGAACAATTAGAAATCTTTGAGTACAGTATGGGTCCGATTGCGTTTCTTCATAAACTAAAATTGGAACATACATAGTTCAGAGCGGAATATGAAATAAACGATTGTCGTTTTTCCCGCACCAAAACTACCTGTCGAACGTATATAACCATCCGAGTAAGTTTTAACACATTCTGTGACGTCTTAGATTAAGACGTTTTATTTTCGGTAGGTAGTTTTAATGCGGAGAAGTGACAACCGTTCATTTCACTCTCCGCCCTAACGTATTGCCCTGTCTCGTTCACATGAACTAATTTCTGGTGTTGGTTCACAAAGACGCAATCGAGTCCACATCTTTGTTTCTTAATTATTTTGTTTCTACGAGTTAGGGGCATTGAATGTCAGGCCAATAATGCCATAAATATTTGGTCTTTTTTGCGACGTATAGAAGCAAAATAATTTTAAAAAAACAAGGGTATACATATCTAAAGAAAATCATACTCTAAGAAATATATATTTTTTAGAGGTGTAATCCTTATTTTTTTATTATTACGATTACAATCCTAATTTAATATTTTTGCTAAAACTGCTATACCTTTGCTCTGTGAATTTAACAAATTTGGATTTTTTTTACTTCAATTGTAATAGAATTTTCGACATAACGAATATTTCTAATAACGAAGAAACTCTTTGACAAATAGAATTGTCAACTACAACTGGCGAACCCGTCACCTCAGGAAGTTTTAACGATTGTTAGTTCTATCTCCCGTGAAGTGAGCGCAGAAGACTTGGACAAAACAGTCCACCGTCAAGCTCCGCCATATGCCCGTAAGAAGCCAACGCCTTATCCGCGAGATAACCAGGCATGTTACCCAGCGGGCTTACACTCACGCCCTTGCTTCCAATTGCGACCAGATTACTCCGGTCTCTCGATTGGTTACGAGTGCGGTCCTCTCCCTTACGAAGCGGTGAAACGGTGTAAACCGAATCTATCACGGACCACGGCATCCTTTGCCCGGCTGTTCACCCAGGATCGGGTAGCCGATGGTCGTTTCAAGAGCAGTCGTCGTAAGGTCCGCAGCCACCCCCGCTCTATAGGAAACAGTACTGCTTCCAGACTCCGCCGACTGTTAGTCAGAGTGCACAATTTATTTTTATTTATTTATTAATTTACAATAACTTTATAATTATGTCATATACACACCATTAACATACTATGGTTGATTTGGGAGAGATTGAGCACATCCTATGGTGAAAATGTCTATCCGCATTCCTAACTAGGTCAGAGACCCGTATCTAGGGATGCTGCTTTTTGTTTAAAGGTGTCGACATTGATTTTATAAAATCAATGGTATCGATGAGCTGACTCTTTTGATGTTATGAACTTACGTTGCATTGCATAATACATAAGAATATATACATATATACATACACATACATACACACATACATAAATATATATATATATATATATATATATATATATATATATATATATATATATATATATATATATATATATATATATATATATATATATATATATATATATATATATATATATATATATATATATATATATATATATATATATATATATATATATATATATATATATATATATATATATATATATATATATATATATATATATATATATATATATATATATATAAATATATAAATATATATATATATATATATATATATATATATATATATATATATATATATATATATATATATATATATATATATATATATATATATATATATATATATATATATATATATATATATATATATATATATATATATATATACATACCTACACCTATATATACATAAGCAAATAATACACGAGATTTGATATTAGTTAGTAATACATAATTTAATAAAACAACTTACACTATTAGCGAGAGCAATTGAGACTCAGCATTCATTGGACCCCTTTCAAGCAGGTACTTCTTTATAAGTATTTTGAATGAATTTAAGTTGTTTGCATTCTTATAACTCTCATTTAAATTATTATAAAATCTCGGCGCAAGGAAGTAAAAATGCCTTTGGGCAAATGAAGACTTTACAATCGGAATATTATAATTTGACCCAGTAGCTTGCCTTGTGTTTTTAATTTGTTGGCTTCTTGTCTGTTGCTCCTTAATTCTGTGGAACTGAATTAAGGAAAACAATCGATTGGCTCACGGCGCACGGAGCGCAGACCGTCCAGGAGCGCCAGAAGGTTGACTCCTAGGGGAAACTAGCCCTTAGGGCAGAGTCCTGCCCAGGCTCGCACTTCATGCGTGGAAGCCGCCGGATGGATGTTGACCCGTGAGTGTGACCAACCCTGAACAGAATAGGTCATCGTGGCCAACTCAGCGAGGGCCTATTAGCCCCAAACTCTTTGTCAGTTTGTTAAATTAAATTCAGTTTTAAAATGCTTGTTTTCTGTCTAAATGATGTATTTAATAGAATCGCATAAAACCCATTGGGCCCCGGAAATTGCTCCCTTAGAGAGTTTAATCAGATAAATTGCAGCAATATTTTTTTATAAAAAACCCATTGCAACCTTTCGAGATGCCATCGTTGTCGAGAAACGGAGCCTGTATTATCAATAATGCTTCTGCTAAGAGTGAATGTACATTAAAAAACACAACTCCTCGTTTTGGTCTGTGGTTTAAAATATAGCTTTTAGCGTACAGCGAGAACAATAAATCGTATAAGAACACTAACTCAATTTGATGGATCGACTCCACGAACATAAAAGCAATTGAAAAGCCGACAAAATTCCGACCTTTCCACGTCATTAAATTGAATTTTGTAATTTATAACTTTATTACAATGTGCTATGTCTAATTGAATTAACACGAAGGAGTAACCGTGAACTCATCAAATTACAATAATTAAAAAAACGGTTACATCTTTTAATACCCCGAATATACTAACTAAAGCCGTGACTCGAATTAACTTTCTAGTATTTTGCAAGATCAAATTAAAATTTTAAATTATATTACGAACCGCCAAGACGGAAACGTCTCGCATCAGAAAGTGAAAAGGAGTCTATGTGCATGCCTGCTTTTTTCTAATCTATACTAATATTACAAAGAGGTAAAGTTTGTGAGATTGTAGGAAGTAATCTCTGGATCTACTGACCCGATTCTGAAAATTCTTTTACCTGTAGAAAGCCACGTTATTTGAGAGTGTCATAGACTATACATTAATCCGAAAAATTAAAAAAATTTTCGTGGTAGTCGGATTTGCAAAGTAAATCAGAGAAAAAACGGTCGAACGAAAACGTTTCTAACTAACGCTGCCTTAACGATGAGAGATATTATATGATTACATTCTAGAGAAAAGTTGTAGAGCTTGATAATGCCCACAAAAAAGTCAGCTACAGCATATGTGTAACTTCTATATTTGTCACAAAAAGTAGTATTTTATATTTTTTTTAAATAATTTAAATCGTTAGGTCATGTTTATTGGTCATATTATCAACAATTATGAATTCTTAACAAAATAAGTAAATTTATCGTCTCAAGTATTTAAACCAAAAGACTTTTCCCGTTTACTTCATATAATTTCCCTTTTACTGCATAAATGGTTAAAGAGATAATTCACTCACAAGAAGACACTCACAAATAACGGTAATATAGTCAAATTGGCATGCAAATACATACATATATATGCAGTAAATATATAACCCTTCTTTTGGCAGTCAGGAAATAAATCATAGCACTCAGTACTAACCGAACCACACTCATAATTTCATCACAAGTAAAAAGTTTTACCGCCCAACGAAGTGGGCACGGGTCAGCTAGTATGTTATATTACGCATTGAATCAAAATTATTTGAATCGTCTAATAACGTACTGCCATTGATTAAATATAGTATTAGATTGCTCAACTAAATAGTACATTTTGGCAACCTTTCTGCGCCGGCGAAATGCACGTGGCACTGATAGCATTGTACTGCGAAAATAATAGCGATTAATTTATCCATCTATTGACAGTGGGCTCGATTGCGTTTCTTCGTGAACTAAAATCGGAAATTAGTTCGTGCGAACGAAACAGGGCAATACGCTTGAGAGGAATGTGAAATGAACGGTTGTCACTTTCTCTTATTAAAACTACCCACCAAAGGTAAAGCATCTGCATCTAACACCGCACGAAATGTGTTCAAAATTATTCGGACGAGTATAAGTTCAACAGGTAGTGTTTATCGACGATCGTTCGTTTCATATTCCACGCTAACGCATTGCTCTATCTCATTCGCTTAAACTAATTTCAGTTTTAATTCACAAAGAAACGCAATCGGTCCCATTGAATGATTTATTTATATAAATAAAACTGATTGATTATAAAACCTAATAATATAGGCAATGATAACAATAATAACATTTAATTATTAGTACCATCTATCGCGCTATATATCTATTTGCGGAGCCGTCCTCGTCCTCAGATTTTTTTCTTACAGGGATTTTTTTCTTACTCTTTCTTACAGCCGTCAGATTTTTTTCTTACAGGGATTTTAAAATGGTGTCTGGTGTCTAATTTATCTTATGGTGTCTAATTTGGTGTCTCGACTTGGTTGCTCAAAGACACCACGGTTGCGCGACTGGTTGCGCCACCATGGTGTCCCGTTGGAAAATGGCTCTACATCATAATATATTATCTTTTATAGGTCTGCACTGCAAATAATATATTTTAAATAAATAATTGTCTTCGGGGTTTTCGTGCAATTAGCCATGTTTTAGTTGTAGAAGATTAGCATGTTGTAGAAGATTCCGAATTTCATAATTCCAAAACGGCTCATAATTGAGGACTGTGTCATTTCCTTCATAGTAGAGTTGGTTGGAAGAGATTTTCGTATGGCAATAAACCCGGCCATTGTGAAATTTCACAATAAAGAGTACCTATACACAAACAAACATATAACCAGAAATCTAACGACACCGACTTATTTTCTGCGAGCAAGAAAGCCTTTCTTCGCTCGGTCGTTTGAAAATTAGGGAACACGACCTGACATACTCGTACATGGTTTTATACATGCAATATAATATGTAAGTTCGACACGTTCCTCGTCAACCTCTCTCATATCCCGCTCTATTAGAAAAAACTAGACCGAAATACGACAGTCATTGATTATAGAAAGTAATAAAATAATCTAGCTCGCTTTCCGACTTGAGTATAAGTTATTATAAAGTATATAATGAGCCTGGAATCGATTCAACTCCGAGTAGTGATTTTGTTTTATGGTACTCCATACAGCACCCACAGTCCACGCTGAATAGGCTTACCGAGAAATAGTTCAATCACTGTAACCACCTTGGCCATTCTATTGATTGAATTGTATGTCTTTTAACTAAATGAAACCACGACAAGGTGATTACAGTGTAGTGATAAAATTAACATTTTGAAACTAGTACGTGACTTTTGATCCGAGAAGTAAGAATGGTAAAGTACTAGCAGATGCAATGTGTAATTTCAATCTACTTACGAATATATTGAATTCAAGGAACTATGGACAATATTATCTTAATCATGAATAGGCATGTAATATGTAACTAAACAGGTTTTTTTTACGTTTAAATAATAGAAGATGTTACGAGTGTAATTACACTCTCTTGATGCTTAAATAATAGAGTTCTTACAAGACTGCCTTATGTATGTTTTCCGTTTCTTTATTCCACCATAATTTCTAAATGCTTGAACCGATTGAAAGCATGTGGTAATGTTAGAATCCACGAGCCGATGAACTTGCTAAGACGGGAGTAAAGGGAACGTTATACGGCCCTGAACCTTGCTGTGGCGTACCAAAAAGCCTTGCAAACTTAATGCTCAAACAAATATGTTTAGAACAAGCCGTCAACCACTGGAACAATACGCCAGGGTTGAATCATTCCAAAGAGGTAATTAAGGCTTACCTGAGGCCTTGTCGCTAAATAGGAACAATCTACGCATACCGGTGAGGGCGCTCACGGGGCATTATGGCCTGAACAAACACATGTTCAACCTCAAGCTCCGAGACACAAAAATGTGCAGGTTCTACCAAGGGCCAGAGGAAACCCCCGCACCTCATGTGCGAGTGTGGCCCGCTGAAGCGTAAAAGATACACCCACTTGGGTGGTCATTACCTTCAACCTGAGGAGGTAAAACAATCTGGCGCCAAAAGCCTGTTGCGGTTCTTAAATGACACGAGGCTTAGCGCAGAACTATAGTAGGTGGCGAACACAATAGATCAGCAATGGTGGCAGTGTTACAACGCTCATCTTAATGAGCCTTAAAGGTCTGAACCTTAGAAAAGCCCCACTCCACAAATGAAACAAAAAATTAAAAAAATGTTAGAATCGCTATGTTATCCCGAGTGTCATAGGGTACATACGACGGCCCCTTGCTTTCATATAAGGAGAAAGCAGCGTCTTAGATATAAATCGCCTTGTTACGTATTGGTGGTGTTGTGACAGTTATCATTTGACAGTGTATCTTTTTCGTTCGTATTTTTCGCGGCCGCCAGGAATAAAACCTATAGGGCCAGTAACAAATAGAAGTACTATACACATCACACTCCTTTTTGGTGGGCAGTCGTGTAAAAACATAGCTGACGCACTGCAGGCGCTTATGACGCGCTTGAATATTTACCATAGGAGAATAATTGTGTGAGGTTTCAACCCTTCGGCTACGTAACGACCAAATTTGGCTGCACATCAGAACACCGTTGACTACATAACGACCAATATTGACGGCTTGCTCCCGGAGCGCACAGTAATATTATTTTCTAATTCGAACGCATCCTAAAATCTATACCAAATAGTTAATTATTTTCATAGATACATAGACGGCTGTTAGAATAATTTCACGCGTCATTTCGCGTATATTTCTGGTAAAATTCCATTGTCAAAAATCATATTTTTTTCCAGAAATCATCAAAAATTTTATTGGTTTTTAAGAGCTAATATCTAAATATTTTTGTACGTAAATAAGCAAAACTAAATATTACCTTTGATATAGAATCTAAAAGATATCACGATAGTATTTAAATTTTCTAAATAGGGTTCCGTATTTTTCCGTAAGACAAGTACAAGTTAGAAATGCCGAGTTTTTTTCACTTTTTCGACTTTCTCATATTTATTCATAATTATCTTAATGTTTTACAAAATAACATTTCAATATTCTATATACGAAATTTCAATGCAATCATTGCAGAGTTATTCTTTTTATGATTGATATAGTATATCCATAGTTATAGTACTTTTTATCAAGCGCGGCGATATTGTAAGAAATTCCAATAAATAGCCGCGGTCTGCCATTTAATTATGCTAATAATATTTAATTATACTCAAAGGGTTAACAAAAACTTATATTTTAGTGCAAAGTGAAAACTTGCTGCCAGTTTATATTTACAGCTTATGATTGGTATTTACGATTGTATTAGTTCACATTCTTTAATATTATGCACGTAATTGTGGATGGACTTAGTAATAATAAAGTTATTTAGCAATAACTTGCAGTCGGAGATGGGAACATAGTCAAATTACAATGAACGTTAGGCCGACCGTCGCACAGTGGGTACATGTAAATTTTAGGTGGACAAAATTATGTGATTGAATTATTTTAACTTATTCGCGTTCAAATTAACCATTTATTGCTTGGTTGATTTAAAAATGTTGATTAACTCTTAATTAGTCGCATGGGGTCAAAGCACTTTCGCGTTTAAAAAAAATAAGCAATTGCCGCGTTCCGAAAAAAGATATTTTTTCTAGTTTTATAAAACAAAGTTTTCCAAAAATTACGTGTTATTATGAGATTTGATTTTTTTCTAGAATTAGTCGTGGATAAAAGAGAGAAGCAAATCTTGTATAAAATCACCAGAAACGACGGCTCGAAGTCAATGCAACTCCTATGATTATAAATAAATTATTAGCTTTAAAAAAACACTAAAAACACGCTTTTGGGCTATGATACGATATTCACATACACACGGCTATGATACTATATTCCACCATGGAATGCCAGTTCCTATCTTCCGGCTTCATCATCAGACCTTGAAACTTAATCGTGGTCAAAGTTCATTCCAAGACTTTTCTAACAAGTCCAAACACAGCAATGATACGATGTTCCATCATGAAGTTCCAGTTCATATCTTCCGACTCCATCAACAGATTAGTTCGACAGTACCATATTATTGTTTGTCATCAGAACTACATACAGCTGCCAATTTTCATAACGGTACGATCCTTGGAAGATGGTTAAATTAGTTACCTTAGATTCCATTACATACATAGTTAGTTACATACAGGTCGACCTAATAAAAGCGTGGTAAATAAACGTCTCATGGAACTGCATGTCTTGGAAAATCGCGTCCCACCAACCACAGCAGAATGTGGAAGTTGCAACAACTGTCCGCGGATCAGAAAATAGCAACTAAATGCTAAAAATGCGGGAAATTTGTATGAAATGGTCACTCTAAGAGATATTATCAACAGTGTGATAACAGTGATTAGGAGAGTTTCTAAAAATATTACAATTTTAAACTTGTATATCACCATAAGCATATAAACTGCTTGCTAATTATTTTAATTTATTGTTGTTTTTGTCAAATTAGATATTGGGCCCGATTGCCTTTCTTTATGAACTTAAACTGAAATTAGTTCAAGCAAAGGAGATAGAGCAATACGTTAGAGCGGAATATGAAATGAACGATCGTCGATAAAAACTACCCGTCGAACTCCACTCGTCCGAATAAATTTGAACACGTTTCGTGCGGTGTCAGATTCAGATGCTTTATCTTTTGTGGGCAGTTTTAATGCAAAAAAGTTACAACCGTTCATTTCACATTCAGCTCTAGCGTATTGCCCTGTCTCGTTCACATGGACTAATTTCCGATTTTAGTTCACGAAGAAATGCAATCGAGTTCATTAAGTCATGTTGTTTCTTGAAAATATATTATTTCAAAAAGCATTTTAACAATAAAATAATTTTATTTATATTTTTTTTTTTTTTTTACTTTTTTTTTATTTAGGTAAAAACTGTCATATACATTCGTGTGAAAATAATCTTATATATAAAAATGAATCGCCGTGCGTTAGTCTCGCAGGATCTCGGAAATGACTAGACCGATTGGAATTATTTTTCTTTTATTTTGTTTGGCTTGATTCAGGGGTGGTTTACAAAAAAAAATATTTAGGAAAAACTCAAAGAAACAACTGAAAATCGGAAAAAATCTAAATTGGTCATTTTGGGAACATTGGCCACTTTCTAGATGGCTATCGCGGCGATCGTATTGTTTGACAGCTGCGCTATCCATAACTGTTATTCATTCCGTACAATGTGTAAAATTTCAAAAAGTCGAAGTTAAAAAATGCGAAAGTCAAAAATGTTGAAAAAGTAAAAAAAGTCGGAAAAGTCGCAAAAGTCAAAAAAGACGAAAAAGTCGATAAAGTCGAAAAAGAGGTAAATTCGGAAAAGTCGGAAAAGACGAAAAAGTCGATAATGTCGAAAAAGAGGTAAATTCGGAAAAGTCGGAAAAGTCGAAAAGGTCGAAAAAGCCGAAAAAGTAAAAAAAACTCGAACAAGGCTAAAAAGTCAAAAAAGTCAAAAAGTAAAAAAAGTCGAAAAAGTAAAAAAAGTCGATAAAGTCGAAAAGGTCGAAAAAGTCGGAAAAGTCAAAAAGGTCAAAAAAGTCGAAAAAGTAAAAAAAGTCGAACAAGTCAAAGAAGTCAAAAAGTCAAAAAAATCAACAAAAAAATAGGTCGTAAAAGTTAAAAAAGTCGCAAAAGTCAAGAAAGTCAAAAAGGTCGATATAGTCGAAAAAGTTAAAAAAAGTCGCAAAAGTCAAAAAAGTCTAAAACTTAGAAAAAGTCGTAAAAGTCGGAAAAGTCAAAAAAGTCGAAAAAGTTAAATCAGTCGAAAAAGTCGCAGGAGCTATAAAAGTCGATAAAAACGAAAAAGTCGTAAATGTCGGAAAGTAGAATCAGTTGAGAAAGTCGAAAAGGCCAAAAAAGTCGAAAACGTCGAAAAAGTCAAAATAGTCGAAAGAGTCAAAAAAGCGAAAAAGTAGAAAAAGTCTAAGTCTAAGTCAAAGTCGATTTTCGAGTTTTAAAGGGTGTCGCTAGGTTGGGGGTGGGGGGGGGGGGGTTGTTGTAGGATTAATGATATTAATATTCAGATAAATTACGTTCCTGGCTACTAGACAGGAAAGTCTTGGGGTGATACAACCGTTTTTTTTAATGACATAACCACGAATTTGGACTTAGTTTGGGGATTTCAATACTGTAAAGACCTCATGGAAATTTTGATCGATTTGAGTGAGCGTGAAAACAATTCCGTGTCGTTTTACAGTGTCCATTACAATGTCGAGAAGAAGAGATAAGTCAGTCGACGAAGTCAGTCAAATGTGCGAGCTACTTCATGTGCAAACCGCACTGATGTGTGATGATTCCATCATCTCGGCGAAATGCAAAATGAAGCTGTTAATCCGAAATTGCTTGCAGTGGTGCCTAAGAATATGATCTATGGACTTCGCGAAGTTTATAACAACATCTCGCCCTGTATGCTCGATGGAAACTGTTCCAGGCGTTACCCGAGAGACCTGATTGCTAACACCATCACAGGCAATGACGGATACCCATTGTATCGTTGCCGATCAGTTGCGGACAATGGGCGATCTGCAGTTGTGAAGGTCAAAGGGCTAGATGTAAATTTGGTCAATCGTTATATTGTGCCTTACTGTCCAAGGCTTTTAAAGCGCAAATCAATGTGGAATGCTGCAACTTCATCAACTCGATAAATTACATATGGAAATACGTAAAATAAAGCGAGATTGCTGTTTTCGCTGTGAGGAATTCAAACGAGGTGTATCTCAGTATCGGACGTGTCGCTATGTCGACATACGAAAGACAATCTACAGTTGTACACTTGGTAATTCTGGAAAGCGGAATTCAGATTCCCCGTGCGTCTGGCCTTCACGATAACAAATCACGCGTGTCGGAAGTTTGCGGAATTAACTTGGAATTTCCGTATTTCGCGCATGGACAACTGTATGTCCCGTGTTCGCCAAGCCATCGGTCGGAAAGCCATCATTTTTGTTTATTTACGCGCCGGAAAACAAAACGAAAAACATATTTTACCAGAATGTTTTGTGTTGAATGTGAACTGCATTTACCTATATATTATCATGGAAATTAAATACATTGAATTTATTTCAATCACAAACGACTTTTATTTAATCACCAAACGAAACTCAAACCGTACATGATTCGGCCATATTATAGATTTCAATGAATTAGATTTGGAAGGTTCATTAGTAATTAGGATTAATAAACGCTTATGAAGAGTTACAATCAAATAAATTTTAGGTGGTACGAAGTTCACCGGGTCATCTAGTACATAATACAAATAGACCTATATTACCATTAATTACTACAAAACATTATAAATAGTAGCAAAGGGAAAATTACAATCAAAATTACACTAATAACTTATTAAACCAAGCAACCAAACCAACCAATGCAACCAAAAAACAAAAAGTTTTACAAAAATAACTATAAGCAGTTTTACAGTAACAACAAATCGCCTATTTTTTTCCTAAACTATCCAACGTGTCAGAAAACATGTCGAAGTCATTCGAAGCTTTATTATAATGTAAACATGACCGTCTGAAAAAGGTATTTCTCGCATAGTTCGTGTGAAAAGAGGGTATATAAAATGTATCTTTTGAATTTATTTAGTATACATTAAAAATAATTCCTACAACTTGGGGTATTCAGTATTCAGTATTCAATTTATTTATTCAGAATATACAATAAAAGCATGAATTATGAATTAAAGCTAATTATCGCATATTAGAATTCGTCAGTTTAAATGTAGATATAAAACGATTAAAGCATAAATATTAATTAGACAATAGCGTTGACTAAAGTCGGCTTTACACGGCAGACAAATAAAAAATAAAAAAAATAGAGCTGAATCCATGTACATGAGTATATATATAGAATAGATAATTATTATAAGAATATTAATAGTCATCAAGCACTTTATACAAAAAATAATCACACAGTAGGAAGTATCAAAACAAAATTGGATAAAACAACGTATGTATATGATCACATTACACTGCATATTACATACATCTACATATTAAATATTAAATTCATAATATTATTATTAAACAATAAGAACTAAAATGAGGTACCTGAAAGTTACATATTAATGTTATTTCCATTTGAAGGAATTGGCATGCTCAAAAAAATCACCCAGCTTATAGAAAGCATGTGTGGATTGTAGCTTTTGTTTAATAAATCTTTTAAACGCCTTTGTTTCCATCTTTCTTGTGGAGAGTGGTAGCTGGTTAAAGAGCTTATAGCTCAAATATCCAAAGTCACCTGAGACCCCGTGCGACTAGTTATGTAATTTTCTTCGAGCGGCTAATTAAGGGTTAATAATACGAAAACAAACTTTTCGATTTAAAAGCAAACTTCGTTGCCATAAAACAGTTGCATGCACAACCTAATCACAGGCATTACACGGCTGATCGATTCCTTTTAGGTGCGGAAGCTTTGTGAACACTTCAGCTCTATTCGAAATGGAATAAATGATCATTAATCAACTTTCTATCACCTTATTTGTAACGCGGGCCGCACAGCTCGTTCAATTTCCTGTGAATCCAACTGTCTCGTGTCTGCCCAGGTGATAATGAGACTTATCTGTGTCTGGGCGTATTGTTAGCACACGCTGGCGGAACGAATAAGACACATGAATGCCGAATTCGATACAATACGCCCACGTAACATGTCGCTGTTCCGACTGACAGCGATATCCTTTACTTTGATAATTTAAAGAAAAGTCTTTTAGCTTTCGCTTCGGTGGAGATGGTCGTTTGCTAGTTGTGTAAGTGTATCCGGGTTGTGAAATCAATTCGGATAATTCTTTATCGAAACAAAAATGGATATATAAAATCGAAGACTATCGCGGTTGTTTGACATTATAAATTGGATAGAAAACGAATTTACCGCGTGAAATTTGTAGGACCCGACGTTTCGGTGACGTTGCAGCCGCCGTAAGTCTACCCTAGACAACGGCGGCTGCAACGTCACCGAAACGTCGGGTCCTACAAATTTCACGCGGTAAATTCGTTTTCTATCCTATTTATAAAAATGGATATGTTCAGTAAACGTATAGTTATTGATTATACATATAGCGAATTAGATTTCTATATGTATAATCGTAATCGCAGCGTCGTACTGCGATTTGGCAACTAGGATTTTACTACGAAACGCAACGTGTAGATAGCACTCATAGTTCCAAAAAAATATTTGTATTCTCTTATTGCAGTTTGGATTCCGATCAGCTAGAGGCACCCAAGACGCGATTGCAGCCGTCACTGGAGAAATAGTTAAGGCATTAGACGATAGAGAAAAATGTGCAACAGTATTATTAGATCTGGCTAAAGCTTTTGATACTGTCTCCCATCGTCTTTAGCTTACAAAACTTTAATTAATAGGCATTCACGGTACGTCTTTGCTATGGTTTGAGGATTACCTCTGTGGTAGATCTCAAGTCACTCAACTAAGGGATACGTCTAGTTCGAGATCAGGAATCAAATTTGGAGTACCTCAAGGTAGCGTGCTAGGCCCAATTCTATTCCTTATTTACATAAATGGACTATCATCGATTCCTCTGTGTAAGGGGAAAGCCATCTTGTTTGCAGATGACACTGCCCTAATTTTCAGAGACAGATCTTTGAAAACTCTCAAATGGGTCTCAAACGGGTAAAAGAATGGCTTGACTGTACCTTTAATCTCTAAATGTAGAGAAAACCACATATATGACGTTTTCCAAAACAAGTAAGGGAATGCAACAAACAGCTGGACTATCCCTCATAGTACACACATGTAAGGACAGTCCATCAACTATCTGTGCTTGTTCTAATCTAGACAAGGTGAGCACGATTAAATACCTAGGCTTGACTTTGGACAATAGATTGACCTGGTCTTACCATGTCTACAACTCAGCGGCTAAAATTCGCAAACTCATTCATCCATTTAAACTTCTACGTAACGTAATGTCGAAAGCATTACTAAAAGTTGTCTATTACGCGCTTGCTCACAGCATTATATCATATGGAATTCTTGGTTGGGGCGGTGCAGCACTATCACACCTCGATCCACTTGTTAAAGCTCAGAAGGCGCTGTTAAGAGTTGTCAACAAAAAACCGTTGAGATACTCGTCGGAGCAACTTTTTCGTGAGTTCTCTGTTCTTGATGTACGGCAAACATTTGCTAGAACGATAATACTCTATTATCACAAACATAAAGAATTGCACCAGCAAACAACCCATAAAATTATAACACGAGCGATAACTAATAGTAACCACATAGTGCCCAAACTGAACAGTACCCATGCACAGAGACATTTTCTATACTTGGCACCGTCGTTGTTCAATAAAATTAAAGATATACCCGGCATTTATACTCAAGGTATAAATATAAACAAAAAAAGACTAACCCACTGGTTGATCACCCAGGGAAGGAAAGAAACCGAAAAACTAATTTGCTTTATTCCTATCTAACTTACCATTCTAACACATTAATATTCACCTACCATACATTTATGATTGGCATGCTTTTTGTTCTTTATATTATTATTATCACATACCTTTTAAGATTATTTGAAATGTTATTTTTTACTAAAATTTTACTTTATTTGATTTTATTTTTCACGGCATTGTTCAACGTATTTTTTTATTAGCATTAGGCAGTACTTAATCATACGAATCTGAGCCTACCTTAGTGCCGACGTCTCGAGTGATCCAGTTAGTTAGGTTTAATTCATTTGTAACTGATATTTTGATTTTTAGTAAAATAAAGAATTTGAATTTATTATGTTCAATATAACGGCGTTGGTAATATATTATTAAAATAATAGCCAGTTTTTTACAATTTCCTGCGGTTTACGATCCCCTCCAAGCCCGCGACGCGATGCTTGACAAGCATGCTTGATCGTCTCTAGAGCCCTTAAGATAATTCATTACTCGCTAGCTCAATATTTAGTTAATATTAAGATAAAATCCTAAGGAATATACCTTGTCACAATAAATAGAATGCATTGTCAAAACAATATATAATAACACAACGAAATATTTTAGTTATAAACTTTAATAAACCCTTCGGCTACGTAACCACCAAATTTGGTTGCACATCAGACGTTGACTACGTAACGACCAATATTGGCGGCTTGCTCCCGGAGCGCACAGTAATATTATTTTCTAATTCGAACGCATCCTAAAATCCGTACCAAATATTTCCTTATTACCCAGATATGTATACGGCCGCTATAATAATTTCGCGCGTCATTTCGTGGATATTTCTGGTAAAATTCCATTTTCAAACATAATATTTTTTTCGAGAAATTATCAAAAATTTTATTGGTTTTTATGAGTTAAATATTTTCGTATGTAAATAAGCAAGACGAAATTCTACTTTTAATAGAGAATCTAATAAAGATCACGATAATAGTATTTACAATTTCTAAATAGGGTTCCGTATTTTTTCGTAAGACAAGTACAAGTTAGAAATGCCGAGTTTTTTTCACTTTTTCGACTTTCTCATATTTATTCATAATTATCTAATTATTTTATAAAATGAGATTTCAATATTCTATATACAAAATTTCAATGCGATCATTGCATAGTTGTTTTTTTATGATTTCTGTAGTAGTTCTATAGTTATAGTACTTTTTGTCGAGCGCGGCGATATTGCAAGAAATTCCAATAAATTGCCGCGGTCTGCCATGATAATATGCCGCTACTTGAAAGGTTAATATATAACCAACATACAAATAATCAATATATTCATACATATACCAACATTCATATAATCAACATTCAAATAATCAATATATCATATACAATATATTCATATTTTGTTCACCTGAATTTCATTACATTATAATTTCTAACATTTGATGTATGATTAGTCTGTCATGATTCGATAACCATTTCTTTCAAATTCATTTTTGTATCCAAATTGAATTAGTTGTAAAATCTCGACGCAATGAAAGAGTAACTAATGTCTTTGTACAAATGATGTTTCCGTCCAGGGTATTACTAAATTATTTTTAAAACTTGTCTCGTTGGTTGTCACTTAGTTCGGATGTGAAATATTCTGAAATTAAAATTATTGTCCAAATGCAGCTTTAAGAGCTGTTAAGTTTCCTATAATTAAGGACTTCAGCTTCCATATATAGATCATTGGTGGGATGGCGATAGGGTCTGCGAAAGATCTGTGTCCTAATATGTCTTGATATATTAGCATGATAAATCTCTGATTAACAGTGTTAGAAACTTATTTAAGAATACGTTATTAAGGCGACATGAGACCTCAGAAAAATATCCGATATTGGCAGACACACGAAAAAATAGGTGAGGTAAATTTTGTAGGGTTTGACCAATAAAAATCCAGCGTTCACTTAGCGTCAAGCGCAAATTCCACGTCCTTTCTAAAGATTCTACAGCAGCGCCAGCAAAGAATCTTTACGCAGTGGTGGGTAAAGCATAATTAGCGTTTCAGAGCGCTCTCACGTTTTAATTAATTGTAATTAATTTCCGGCCTAAATAAAAAGTACGGTCCTAGAGAATTTATTATTTTTATTTTACATATACATATACATTCAAATTCATGAGCACAACAGAAAATAAAGGGACAATTTGAAAATGCCGTCGTATGCTTAGTTATATACGCATGATACATCTGTCTGAGCCCAGGTTACATAGCGCATACATTAAACGCAAATGATAATCTTTCTATTATGCTAAGCAAAGAGCAGCCGAACCCGCCTTGCTAGGTACCTACCTACCCCTGTGTTAAGGCGAGCTCACTGTTAACCAGTGAATATAATGAAATTATAATAAAACACACTCACCGCTTACATTGTATGAGTAATAGCGCCTGAAAGTTTTCGAAGTCAGTTTAAAGCCCTAATGTCCAAGGCAATGAGCAACTTTTTTGAGTCCAAATTTTAAATTGGTTCCTTATCGAAGGATTTACTTAGAAACTTTTTTTAATTAATGCTTATATTTTTCAAAAAACTAATAAAACTAAAATTCTTCAGATATGGTCATTCCCATGTATCATGTCGCCTAGAATAGATTATGGCTTAATCCGGCAAAGCCGGGATAACAAAAGCGAACTATTGTTATTCAGGTTCGTCAAGTTCAACAACTCTTCGTATAATTCACGGAAACCAGTCTATTTTCTGCGACGAAGCATGCATGCATGAGATGGCCTTTTTGCGTGCTTGCGGCCTTAAAGTGTTTTGGAAGGAAATATACTTTCACGCGTTGATGATTAGAAATAAGTAATAGTTGGGGAGCTAGTGAATTTTTTCAGACACCAAACGTAGGTAACGTTAGCCAGTAACTAATTCTAAGTAGCGGACATGTATTTTGTAGGAGGGTTTCTGAGCTGGAAAATGCTTTTGAATATACAAATGTACACCACTTTTTTATCACTAGTTGAAATAGTTTTACTGTCAAGTCAAATGCAACGTTGATTAGAAAAAACCTAACAAAATGGTGGCCCTTTTTCCCCAGACCTGAGAATTTGTCAGATGATAATTACCATAATAATGATAGTTTATGATAACATCTGGCTGTGATTTGCGATTGTCAAAGCCTTGCCAGATTCGTTTGATTCCCCTCATAGTGACATGCATTAAACGATGCTGACGCGCATTAAACGAATTACGCGCATAAAACACTGCGCACAGCCATACACTTCAGTAGAATCAGGCGAGGCTTTAGTTATTATGAACATTAGCCAGATAAGTTTTTTTCGTGGAATTATATCGCCGGCCTAGGGTTACCGCTGGGCCTATATCGCCGGCCCAGCGGTTTACAATTCCAACTCAGCGAGCACATTAGGCAGGCGTAATCTCTTGACGTGTTTAAGAGACGCCTTAAGAGATAAGCCGTTTTACTCACTGGAGGAATATTACTCGAGTGAAGTCTAAAATGCTTTGGTGGCTAAAGTATTTAATGATCTCTTTGCATTTTGTCTTGTATTTCTTCTTTTTACATTATTCTTGTGTTTTTTTCCTCGTTTTGTTTTGTTTATTTTATCTTTTCTTTACGATAAAAAAATACTTGTTTGCTAAAATGTATGAATGTTTGCTAATCTGTATCTGACTTGTATACCAGTATACTAATAAAATGAATATGAATATATATATGAATAGGATCAATTATTCTGTACAGAAATTTCAAGACTAAAAATGATGACTGTTTTTATTTTTGTCTAATTTCTTAAAGCCGTCAGACGCATTTCGCGACTTTTTAAGTAGCCAGACTTCTTTCAAATGATAATCTGTGAAAATATCAATTTGCATTATAGGTTTTAAGCCTGTAAAGATAAGGTCGACTTATCCGTAAATAACTTTGATTTTTTCGTTTTTGTAATTGTAGAAATGTTCCCGGCAGAATAAATTCGTTCAATTGTAATTAAACTCAATTGTAAAAAAATATTAAATTCAATTGTAAAAATTCGTTCAATTGATCGACTCTAGCACACGAGTAGACACGGAACAGAGACAAAGCTTCATACAACCGCGATTTGGTAGGTACACTACTACAAGCGTGAGACGCGTGCGTGTATGTCAACCGGCCGCTTCGTACGTACGCGGAGAAAGGTTGACAAACCTCAGGGCCCCCAGCCGCGGCGGACGTACACATCTCACCTGTTGTTTATTTTTCTCCTTACGTTTGATTCAATAAGTGTTTTAACATAAACAAGTATAAATATGGTTTACTGCAGCGTGTGTTTGAACGATTCTAGAATTATTAAAAACGTATCATTTTTCAATTACCCCAAAGATTTCATTAGGTAAGTACAGTAAATAAATAGATTATAATTTATTATTACTTTCCTGTCAGGAAAGTATTGTGGACGCACCGACGATAGCGCCGAAACGTTTCATCCGATTGAGCTGAAATTTGGCATGCAGGTATCAGTTGGTCATCATGTTATGAGATGAAAAGATTATGGTTGAAATCCATCCACCCTGGGTTGGACCCCGATGAGGGAACTCCTCAACAGTCATTAGCAGAGACCCAAAATTTTGTATAAGCAGTAAATTATGATAGCCCCTTCCAAGTTCTACCATGACATCGCTGATGTACCCTAGATTGGCTCCCGATGAGGGAACTCCTCAACGGTCAACAGCAGAGACCCAAAATTTTGTATACGCATTCAATTACGATAGACCTTCCATGTTCCACCATGACATGGCTGATGAACCCTGGGTTAACTCCCGATGAGGGAACTCCTCAACGGTCAACAGCAGAGACCCAAAATTTTGTATACGCATATAATTACGTTAGCCCTTTCATGTTCCACCATGACATCGCTGATGTACCCTGGTTTGGCTCCCGATGAGGGAACTCCTCAACGGTCAACAGCAGAGACCCAAAATTTTGTATACGCATTCAATTACGATAGACCTTTTATGTTCCACCATGACATGGCTGATGAACCCTGGGTTGACTCCCGATGAGGGGACTCCTCAACGGTCAACAGCAGAGACCCAACATTTTGTATACGCATTCAATTACGATAGACCTTCCATGTTCCACCATGACATGGCTGATGAACCCTGGGTTGACTCCCGATGAGGGAGCTCCTCAACGGTCAACAGCAGAGACCCAAAATTTTGTATACGCATTCAATTACGATAGACCTTCCATGTTCCACCATGACATCGCTGATGAACCCTGGTTTGGCTCCCGATGAGGGAACTCCTCAACGGTCAACAGCAGAGACCCAAAATTTTGTATACGCATTCAATTACGATAGACCTTCCATGTTCCACTATGACATGGCTGATGAACCCTGGGTTGACTCCCGATGAGGGAACTCCTCAACGATCAACAGCAGAGACCCAAAATTTTCTATACGCATTCAATTACGATAGACCTTCCATGTTCCACCATGACATGGCTGATGAACCCTGGGTTGACTCCCGATGAGGGAACTCCTTAACGGTCAACAGCAGAGACCCAAAATTTTCCTGTGTAACATTTTCAATGGCTTCGTGAAACAATTTCTCGACATCTGCTAAATTAAACGTATTGTTCTTCGAAGCGACTTCTCCTTTAACCTGAGCCCAGATGAGCTCAATAGGATTATATTGACAGCGGTATGGTGGTAAGCGTATCAATTCGTGTCCTAATTCGTTTGCCAATTGATCCAAAGCATACACTTTCGAAGGATTACTTGCTTTCATGTGTCACCATTCATTTCTGTATGATAGTCTAAGTTCTTAGATTTCACCGCTCTAAACAACAATTTAACCTCTGGATTAAAACCAGTCTTGCAGACCCAGCATGACAAAGAATAAGCCTAGATCCTTTTCCAGTTTTCTGGTTCCTGAATCCGCCTTCATCGTTTTTGTCGTGCCACATACGTCTTCTTGAATGATTCTCGTTAACCCAGGTCTCATCGAGGTAAAATCGGGATCGAGAATCATTGGTGGTAATTAAGTTGTGCATTTTTCTTAAAAACTCTATTCTGGCACACAATGTTACCCTTTCCATTAAATATTTCCGTCCGTCGTCTCCATTTCGATATACTCTGCAAAATGGTTTTCATGGAACTTTTCCCGCATTTAAATCCAGGTATGGCATCCTTAAATTTGTTGAGTATATTGTCCACTGTAGGATATTCTCCGTTATCATAATATGATGTGATGATACGTCTCAGCACATCGATGTCGAAGTTATCTAAATTGGTTACAGTTGCCAGCTTCTTAAACGTCTCTCTTGGTGTAGTAGGAAGCCCTGATTGTAAAACTTCTTGTTTTATTTTTTTGACAGTCCGCAAAGATACTCCACAAATTGACGCCGTCATTTCTTGAGGTTTATTAAAATTGATGACAGAAATTTTTGCATGGTCTCTTTTAAGTTCGTCAAAAAATGTCAAAACGTTATGGATAAGACACCGAGTTTGTATGTTAATATCGCCCTTCAACTTTAGTAATTCCACGCTACAAAACAATGTCTCCATTGAGGGTTGTTAATCCCCCTTAGTTGCACTGTTAGAAATTATACTGCACCGCACTGCTCGACAGACATACTCTAACTGACTGCCGGCAAACTACAATTGATTACAGAGCTACATTTAATCAGGTGACAATGACACAAATGCTTGAATTTGGTCGTTAAATATTTTGCAATCGCTACTTTTATCTATCAGAATGTTTCAATCCATCAGTTATGTATTTCGCAAGACTGTAATGTTTTGGCTTAGTCATTATTGATTTCTCTTGAATTCCCTTTATTCCCTGAAAGCTTATTATAATGATAGTGATGAAAGCGACACGAACAATTTCACTTTTAATGCCATTTAAAATAACAAATCAAGATACTCCACATTTTTAAAAAAATGGTTAAAAAAACGATTTCTATAAAAAAAATCCCGATGTATTTTTGTACGACATTCTAAATAATAAATATTTTTCATTTTGTTCGGCAACATTATAGGGAATTCAATAATGTAAGAAGTATAAATGTAAGCAATGATACAATGTCTCGCAACTACATATAAGTTTTTAAGAGAATAAATTATTTTATTTCATTTGAGTAAATTATCGATAAGCAACGTCGACTTGTTGGGATCCTTACGCGCGTCGTCCGGCCTAATGCTTCATGACTCCAGGTGCACGTTCATATTGGCCCTACAATAGTGAATAGAAATGATTTGTAACTGGGTAAATAAGTACGATTCAAATGCCTCTACCGCCCACCCACCCAGAGCCGCCTCTAGAGTTTTTGGCGCCCTAAGCGAAAACAAATTCTGCGCCTTGTTTGACATTATAAATAGGATAGAAAACGAATTTACCGCGTGAAATTTGTAGCTCCCGACGTTTCGGTGACGCATTCTTACCATACGTCAAGAACGTGACAGATCGAATAAGTAAGATGCTAAACAGATTCGATATAAAAACGATCTTCAAACCGACCCAAAACATAGCTCGATTTTTGAGGCCTGTAAAGGATGTAATACCATTGCAATCACCGGGTGTGTATAAAGTCGAATGCAGTTGCGGTCTAGCCTACGTTGGACAAACGAAACGGCCCATAGCCACGCGACTGACAGAACACATCAAAGCCGTTAAAAACGTTCAGCGAGAAAAATCGGCGATCTGCGAACATATATTGGATAGCGGAAGTAACCACTGGATGCAGTTTCAAAATCCCATTGTGCTATCCAAGGAACAATTCTACTTTCCTCGCATGATCCGGGAAGCCATTGAAATAAGAAGAACCCCGAACTTCAATAGAGACGACGGTTACAAACTCTCTTCTACGTAGAACCCTCTTCTTAAAATGTTCCCGCCGCCGAACGCCGAAAGGGATACAGTGAGTGTTGTGTGCAAGACGGATTTTAAAAATTCGCGCGCTCCGAGCCCGGCCCCCCACCACCGTTATAACCTACGCAGTGGCGCCAGCTTTATGCGGCCTACCGCAAAAAAAACGGATTGACAGCTCTTCAGTCTACCCTTGACAACGGCGGCTGCAACGTCACCGAAACGTCGGGTGCTACAAATTTCACGCGGTATATTCGTTTTCTATCCTATTTAAATTCTGAGCCCTCATTAAAGTGCCTTCAGCGGGGTCTGCCGGGTATATATATAACTATGGTATGGAATGGAACTTCGCAAAAAGGTTACCTAGTATTTCGTGCCTAATCTAGTAGAGCGCAGATGTACTAAACTTTTCTTTTTTAATTCCCAAATCAAAACCTCAATTTTGCGCCCTAGGCGGCCGCCCAGATTGCCTATATGGACGAGCCGGTGCGGCGCTGCTACCCATCCATCGCATAATCCTCGCCAGACTAGGAATTTCTTGATTAACATCAATAATAAACCAGATTTAATTACTTTTACAAACTGGGAAAATAAGTCTTAAAAATATTCACTACCTCCCAGACTACAATATCAATCGCCCTATTTTCGGACGAATTAAATTTCAAAAAATAACGGATGTTTGTCTAAAGATTCACCTTCCGATAATTCACTACTCGCCAGCTCAAATATTTAGTTGCCGCCTCCTCGCGTTGCCGAATAAATATTTGATATACTCGCGCCGCAGACCATCAAGACTATTTGGCAAATTTAACCGGCAAACGCAGTCACCGAAAAGAGCAGAGAAGCTATGCTGGTTGACGTAACACTTTCTTGGAAAATTTGTGATTTTAAGCGCTTTCTTTTATCGGTAGATAAGGCAAATGCGAACTTAGAAATTGCTAAACCTATCTTAAATCAGAATCACGTATGCCGCTCTTAGGCGCTCTTCGTACAAGCATTGATTGTATATGCTAATAGATTGCTCAACTCCATAGCACGTTTTGACAACTCTTCTGCGCCGGCGACATGCAAGTGGCATAGTGGTTAGGTTACAAGGTAATCTTACAATGTATGATCAGGCGACCTAAGGGTCGAAAATACGAAAAATGACAATGCGGAAAGAGGGTATATTTTAATTAATTACTTTATGTATTACGCTCGTAGACACCTAGCAGAAGTTCGGGGAATAGTGATTTTCATCATCACGATAAGAGGAATAAATCCAATCTCCACATAATCCGACAGCGACTTAGTGCGATATAGTTTTATTCACCAAAATTTGTCCTTCTATAATAAGATTTCAGAGCAAATGAAAAGCCTTGGATAGGACCAATTTAAAAAGATAATTATAAATAATTTGGTAAAAAACCCAACTTATGGTAATAAGGGAGTTTTAAAATTCCGAGTTTATTTTCCATGTTGATAATTAGCAAAATTTGTAAAATTTTAAACATAACGGTATTATGATAGCTGACATTTTAATTCTCATATAATTTAGTATACATCTATTTATCTTTAAAAAATACGAAGGCATATTGCTGGATTGACAATAAAATTATTTTACGTTGATTATTTTACATAGAATTTGCATTTCTATTTTAATATATTATTCTCTCTTACTATTTAATGACATTAGTATATTTTAATTATTTGTGAGTAGGTAATATTGAATATAATATTACAGCCATGACAACTATCATGATAGTTATGTTTTTAATAATTAAATTTTAAGCATTTAATTTTGTGACGCATCCAAGTGTAGGAATGCCTATCTACTGGAGTAGTTGATTGTATTGTATTGTATTGTATGTTGACGCTCCATCCACTTCGACGCAGTTTCAAGGCAGGCAAATGCTTCACTATCTGATGGTGTCTGTTTCAACTTCGACATTAGGTTCAACTTCTTCCTCGACACTTTCTTCTCTCACACTTCAATTTAATTGAAACCCAGGGTCTGATGAATCACACACCATCCACTCTCCTATATCTTCAGCACTAACATTTTATCATCCAGGAAATTTTAAAAGAATGTAGAAGAATTCCTTAAGCGCCACGTCATCACATTGAACTTCTCTTGTCTCTTTCTTTTCCGTCTTAATTTCGGATAATCAGCGATTCGGATAGTCGTTGTTCGGATAATTGGAGTTCTACTGCACTTACTCGTATACGTCTTGTAATGCATTTTTTGATGGCATGATTTTTTACTGCAGTTGGAAGATATTTTTTGTAATAAAAATATTTTTTAAAGTCGCCCGAAAGCTTTTAGTTCTTTTTAGTGTTTTTTATGTAACGGCAGTCGTGTTTTTTATGTGTGTTCTTATTAAATCATGCATTCTCTGATAATTTATTAGTGTGCCTGCATCTCGCTTCTTGGCCTTTTGACTCAAAGCGCATAAAGAGGTGATG
Organism: Micropterix aruncella; assembly: GCA_944548615.1. NCBI lineage: Eukaryota > Metazoa > Arthropoda > Insecta > Lepidoptera > Micropterigidae > Micropterix > Micropterix aruncella. Next base: position 27,670,986 of record OX155966.1, on the reverse strand, counting down.
ATGCACTCGCCATACGGGTTTGCGGATCGAGCGGCCGGCGAAGACGATCCAACGTCCGACCCGACCACTTTCACTGCCTTCTCTGCCAATTTGTCCACCGTTTTCCTACATACATCGTCTTCTGTTTGTGGCCACTTGTCGTCGTAACTATCGCGACGAGCGGATCGCTCGCGCATCAAATTCCGTACTCGCTGGCATTTTCTTTCATAAACATCTCGCTAGCACCAAGCGACTTTTAACATAATGAGCCAAGTTTATTGCGCGAATGACTAACGATGCTTTCATTATAGGAAAAATATGATTGTTTAGCATCGTGTATCTTAGCAGTAGCTTCCATGATTAATAATATTATTCATTTGTTTGAATTAATGATCGAATATCAGTAGCCACTTTCATTTAACTTAGGGATGGATTGTTGCTGCTGTTGTTGAAAATCTTTATTGTATAGAGTTCTTTTCTCAATATATTTTTTTCATAATATCAGTTACAGATAAATAAACCTAACCTAACTGGATCGCACGAGACGTTCGCACTAAGGTATGCTCAGATTCGTATAATTAAGTACTGCTAATGCTAAATAAAAAAATACAATGAAGAATGCCGTGAAAAATAAATCTAAAATTTTAGTAAAAAATAAAATTTCAAATAATCTTAAAAGGTATGTGATAATAATAATGCATCGCAATCATAAATATATCGTAGGTGAATAATAATGATAATAATAGTTACTCTGTTAGGAATGGTAATTAGCTAGGAATGAAACAAATTAGTTTTTCAGTTTCTTTCTTTAAACTTACTAAATTAAACTTTGAGTGTTGATAATTCAGTGTTGATGTTATTTTTTCGACTAGATAGATAGATAGATAAATACTGTCTTGGATGTGTTAAAATGTGAGTAAAGAGGCAATGCACAGTCTAACGTTTACACTATATTTTCTATTTTGGTATCTGCAAAGCTTATGCTGGAGTCATCCGCGTACAAAGTTATATTGGAGTGAGTTACACTATCGCAGGAAATTTCAGAATATCGATTAACATGTATCTTAGCACTAGCTTATAATATTGGTTATATTATTCATTTGCTGTGAATGAATGATGGAATAACCAAAAAAACACTTTCATTTAACTTAGGGTTGGATTGCTGTTGTTTTTGTTGAAAACTTTCTTTTACATCAAAGCATTGATTACATAAATTGTGTTCAAAGCATTGAAATTGTGTTCAAAGCATTGATTACAGATTTTTTAAATGTTTTAAAGTTAAATAAGCATGCTAATTTCAAAACTGTAGTTAAAACTCTTTTACAGCGACAATTTATTTTCTCCATGTGACCTTTGAAAACAAAATAGGGACATTTGATAAAAATCATAATGTCCATAATATCATGTAGTCTAAAAAGTTGTCATGGTAGACAAAAACTGAGGTTCTATTTAGATTCAGAGGCGAAAAGTTAGTAAAAAACAAGTGACAGATCTAAGACAACGAAATGGTCGTTTCCCAGTATATAATATTATTCATTTGTTGTAAATTAATGTTAAAATAACCGTAGCCACTGTCATTTAACATAGACATGATTTGTTGTGGTTGTTTAAAACATTTATTGTACACTTTAGCATTGAGTATATTATATGGTACTAGTGAAATGTTACAAGCCGATCTCGCGTGTCCTTCCTTCCTACCCCTCCCACTCCTACCCCTCTCCCCCACCCCTCCTACCATGTAGCCTATGTTACTCACCATTCTTTTAGCCATATTTATTTTTAAAAATCCCATCGGTTCATTGGCCCTTTTAAACTTCCTATTTCGCATTTATATTTATTTTATGGCGATCGGTTGAATAGTAAAGTAGTTTATGTTCTGCAGCCCTATCTAGTGGCGAGCTGCAATAAAGTGAATAAAGCGACAATAATTATCCGTGCTGAAATACCTATGTATACCAATTTCATGGCGATCCGTAAAACGGTATAGTAATAGATATGCTGCAGCGCCATCTAGTGGCGAGTTACAATAAAGAAGATAGCGTAACAGCCATATCCATGAAAAAATACAGCGGCTCTATAACTACAATGACATAGGGCCCGATTGCGTTTCTTAGTGAACTAAAACTAAAATTAGTCCAAGCGAACGAGACAGAGCAATACGTTAGAGCGGAATATGAAACGGACGATCGTCGATAAATACTACCTGCCGAACTTATACTCGTCCGAATAAATTCGAGCATATTTCGTGCGGAGTAAGATTTGACCTTCGCGGGCAGTTTTAATGCGAAAAAATGACAACCGGTCATCTCCCACTCCGCTCTAGCGTATTGCCCTGTCTCGTTCACATGGACTAATTTCCGATTTTAGTTCACGAAGAAACGCAATCGAGCCCATAGAATATATACAATCGAAGACTATCGCGGTTGTTTGACATCATAAATAGCGGGTAGGCCGGTATGCGGCCTACCCGCAAAAAAACGGATTGACAGCTATTTCAGTCTATCCTGGACAACGGCGGCTGCAACGTCACCGAAACGTCGGGTGCTACAAATTTCACGCGGTAAATTCGTTTCTACCCTATTTATGACATAGAATATCTACTAAATTTCACAAATTGCTGCAAACAATAATAACAATGTTAGAATAGGTGACTAAACCTAGGTCAAACTACTTTCCACCGACACCCAATTTATATTGTTAAATTGGTCTTCATGGGTGGCTAATATTTGGGCTACATTTCTTTCGCGAATTAACTGGTGCATGCGGTAATTTAACCGTATTCGGCATGTGGTGGATGCCAATGTCGCGGAAAGAGGGCCACTACGCATTCGTAGTAGTGAGGTACCTAATTAGCACTAATTAGGTAATTAATACTAGTTAACGGAGTGGGTGAAAATGCGGTGATTCGCAAAAGAGAGGCTACTCAGTTCAGTGAATAAGTACTTTTGATATACTTTCAGTAGACAAGAACAATAATTTAAAAAGTTAAAAATTCCGACTGCCGATACAAAAAGTGAATACTTGTACCTATTTATAATACAACAAAAAAATGTGTTAAGGGAATAAAGTTCTTCATTAAAATGACATTTGTTGAAACCAAATGCAATTTACCGATGATCCGTTACGGTCCCATTTACGCGTGTTATCTCTGTAAACATCCTGTGATAATCATGATTTATTTTATTAATATTTTTTTTTTTTTAAAAAACATACAGCATACAAAAATAACGTATAAGCATAATATATAACAGTAGTAAAGCCAATGATGTTTTAAATTATTTGCTATATAAGGATTACAAAATATGCTAAACAATACAATACAAAGAAAACCAAAAAGAATTTAAACAGCTAAAATCGCTATGTGCGAGTGTATGGGTGTTGGTGTGTGTTTATGTGATGGAGAGCGTGTGAGGGTGTGTTTGTATGTGTGTGTGCGTGTATGTATGTGTGTGTGGGTGTGTGTATCTGTAGCGCGAATGTGCTTGTGAGTGCTTGTATGTGCATGCTAATTCAATCCGATCTGATAATCAGCTTTTCACGTACCTCCTTAACAAAGTTAAATATGTCAATATCATTAAAGCATACATTGTATGCATGCATAACGCGCGGCAATAACGAATTGGAACCATAGTTAGTGTTGAACCTTGGTACGTAAAAAGCTGAGTGAGCGCGTGCGAGTCTGGAAGGCGCTCGTATGCTCACCCTACTCAGGAGGTATGGACTGTCCAACCCAGTATGAACAATTTTATGTAGAAACGATATATCTGATACTACTCGCAGGCCCTCTAATGTCTCTAAACCAATTATGAGATGATGTAGATGATTTTCATAATCTACTCAATCAGATCTTTAATTTGATAATTTGGACAATTGGACATTTTTTTTTTGACATTTGGACAGCTTCGGTACCCTTTGACAACTGACATAACATAACGATACCACAGACTTCTAAATCGGTGCAAGCGTTTAGAAGTTATGGTGAAATAAAGGAACGGAAAAAATACATATATGAACACTGAACACATTACACTTCTTTTTGTTGGGCAGTCGTCTAATAAACGATCTATTCTTCAGAAAAAAACTGGGATTCATCATTATCACATACTGGTTTTCTCCTAGTACAATTACGTAATTTTGTAAATTTCCAAAATGTCAGAATAGAATAAATTCCTAAGAACCAAATACGGCCACTAAAACATTGATAAAATTTGATTGATTGTAATAATGAGACACTTTGTATAATTTATTTTACTAAATTATTATTCCAAAAAAAAAATATTCGAACTAGCAGCTCTACCGAAGAAGAAGAACAAACAAAAATATGACTGTCATAACACAACTAATACTTAACATGGCGATTTTTCTCCTTATACGAGAGCAAGGGGTCGTCGCACGTACCTTATATATTCGGGATAACATAACGATTCCACACATTTCAAAATTGGTTCAAGCGTTTAGATGTTATAGTGGAATAAATAAACGGAAAACATACATATATGAACTCTGAACACATTACACTCCTTTTTGTTGGGCAGTCTTGTAAAAAGAGACACCACACAGTGATTAATATAATCGACTACATAATACACTATATTATCAATGGCAATATGTAGAAATTAGATGAACAAAATGATGCGTTGGAAATACTTAACTTATTTGAGTTCAAATTGATCATTTATCGATAGATTTAAAGTTTTGGGAAGTTTAACAGAAGTTCTGGTGCTTAGTGATTTTCATCATCACGATACGAAGAATAAATCCAATCTCCACATAAACCGACAGCGACTTAGCAAAGTGCGATACAGTTTTATTCACCAAAATTTGTCCTACTATAATAAGATACAAGAGCAAATGAAAAGCCTTGGAGAGGACCAATTTAAAAAGATAATTATAAGTAATTTGGTAAGAAACCCAATTTATGGTATAAGGGAGTTTGAAAATTCTGAGTTTATTTTCCATGTTGATGATTAATTAAATCTGTAAAGTTTTAAACATAATGGTATTGTGATAGCTGATATTGTAATTTTCATATAATTAATTATACATCTATTAATTTTTTTTTAAAATACGAACGCATATTGCTGGTTTGACAAAAAAATATTTTTTTTTTATTATTCTACATACAATTTGCATTTCTATTTTAATATAATATTCTCCCTGACTTAAGTCACATTAGTATATTTTAGTTATTTGTATGTAGGTAATATTGAATATAATATTACAGCCATGACAACTATCACGATAGTTAAGTTTATAATTATTTTTTTAGCATTTAATTTTGTGACGCATCCAAGTGTAGGAATTCCTATCTACTGGAGTAGTTGATTGGATTGTATTGTATTGTATTGCATAGTTTTGAAAAAATAATAATTTGAAAGTCGGTTGATTTATGTAGAAATGTTTATCATTAGTTACCAATTTATAGACAAATTCCCAAATATTGGATATTAAGATGAAATTTAAAAGCTTTGTTAAGTTTTAAAGATTTGACTAAAATAATGATTTCAAATTTCATTTATTGGTTGGTTGATTTATAAATGTTTATAGATAAGTTATCAATGTATAGACAAATTCCCAAATATTGGATAATAATATGTAATAAAATAAAAAAAACAATAAAAGCCATTATTTATTTTTTTTTAAATCGCCATTCTTTAGCTTATAATATCTTGAAGTATGAGTATAATACAAATTGACGCCTATATTCTTAGCACCTTTTCGAAGCCCTATGGATTGGGAAAGTGTGGTCAAAGGCAGGAATTAGAAAAGGAGTACCTTAAAACCTCGCTTCTTCCTGGTCTTCCTTGGCTGATCTGCTGATTGGTAGCTACACTAGATGCTGGTACAGGTCCCTTTGATGATTCCCGAGGTGCATGACACTCTCGGGAAAGACTTTATTACATTTGCTCTGTCACGTTTGGTAGCGAACGGTTTCGTGCAGCTTAGGCCATAAGATTCAATTTGTTCTCGGATTGGCCCAACTAACGATTCAGCTTATATTCAGTAAGACTCTCGCGTCTCAGGCCTCACAGCTGGTGGACCGGTTTCTCCTGGCAGGATTGCATCCCGGCACGGCGCTACTATACGGTTTGCGCACCTTTCGGCGAGGCCAATCGGTTGTGTATTCTGACTAATTGCTGAAGGAGTGTGGAGACTATGGAAATATACTGTCTCCTAAGCAGCGGGGGTGGATGTTGACCTGTTGTCATGCCACTTTTAAAACGACCTTGAGCTATCCGATCCCGTGTGTCACTACCAGGAAAGGACGCCCAGGTCCGCGATAAATTCAAATTGAATTACCGCTGTAATACAACAGCTAGAGGCCGCATAAGCGAGTTCGTACTCGCAACCAGTCGGGAGGACGTAGGTATCCTGAAGGTTAACTCCAGACGGAGATATCCTACCAAAACTGGTAGTTAGAAGTAGAGGCTGCCCGCTGGGCACCTTTCCCGGTGCCTCGCCGGAAAGCGTTGCCATCTAACGAGCTTGTTGGCGAAGCTAGACAGTAGATTGTCTTGTCTCTAAGTCTTCTACTTTCATCCCACGGCTAAAAGAACGATCAAATATCGTTATACTAGCCTGGGGTGACGGGTTCGCCTGTTGTAGTCGACACCGCCCTACTGTCACGGACAGGGAGAGAAATCACGTTATATTGCGAACACGCACAAAATTTGGACTAAAATTTTAACCGCAGACAGGGCTCTCTTGCGATGATACCTAATTTTCGCAGGTAAGTACAGAATAAATAGGGGGGGGGGGATAAAACATAACAGAATTAATGGAAGCAACAAGTTGTAGTATTCCAGTAGACACCAGGCGCCTCCAGGGAATATGACAATATTGACAATTATTTTAATACTCGCCGGCCTATTCGTGTCATATCTGTTGTGACTATTCAAAACTAAGATTAATCTGTGCTGCGGGCGCTGCGTCGATGTATGGGGCATGGGAGTGAGAATCACAGTTTAAATATCCGACGATCGTTTTTTAATGAATCGTCGAAAGTTACTAAAAAAGTGTCGTACATTCCGATATCCGCAAAAGGTCAGATCGTGCGTGGTCATTCTTCAACTTGGGTCATGCTAAATACATTCCATAACGTAAATTAATCACTCTTCGGCATTTACTAAGTCGTATATCATCTTTAATTTCGTACTAAGGTATATTGTCCAGGATATTTTAAACCTACTCTAATTTTGCGATATCTTCAAACAAGGACGTATCCAGGGTAGGGGGGGGGGGGGCACAGGGTACGCATCCCCCACCGAAATTGTTAAGTAAAAAATAAATTCGAGAAAAATTCAGAACCAGGGAATCTGCGACTTATGTACCTAGTGTCAGGCACATATCCAGGGAATAGGAGCGGGAGGGGTAGTTGGGATTCAACCCCCCGAAATCCAGCGTATTTTCGTTTTGACGTACGGCCGTTACAAAAAGGGAACTATTGTGTTTATAATTATAAGAAACAAATTGTTCGCGCTGAAATCACGTTCTATAGAGAATAAATTTCTCCCTTGAAACGATATTCGTTAAAACAAAATTCAATTCACTGACGCTCCGTTTTGGCCCCGTTGACGCGTGTCGTCTCCATAAACAACCAGTGCCTAAAGACGATTGCGTATTCTGCGAGTCAGTCGTCTAGCCTTGTCCAAGACCCGTGATGTCTTTCGCTGGGCAATTGCCCTTTAGCGGGGCTTTACGTGAGCCGGGCCCATTGACCCGGATTTCTGAGTATGGCGTCGCAGGGCTGTTCCCCCGGCGGCAGGTATCTTGCGATAATAGTGCGCCAGCCTCGCGCTGACCTCCGCCGCCTCACGCAGTCTGTTATGTCTATTTAGGGAGCTAATGGGCCCTTGCTGAATTGGCCACGAAGACCCATTCTGTTCAGGGTTGATCACACTCACGGGTCAACACTCATCCGGCGGCCTCCGCGCATGAAGTGCGAGCCCGGGCAGGACTCTGGCCTTAGGGCTAATTCCCCATAAAAAAAAACAATCTGGCGCTCCTGGACGGTCTGCGCACCGTGCGGCGTAAGTCAATCAAATGTGCACTCTGACTAACAGTCGTGGGAGTCTGGAAGCAGTACTATTTCCTATAGAGCGGGGGTGGTTGCGGACCTTACGGCGACTGCTCTTGAAACGGCCATCGTCTACCCGATCCTGGGTGAACAGCCGGGCAAAGGATGCCGTGGTCCGCGATAGATTCGGTATACACCGTTTCACCGCTTCGTAAGGGAGAGGACCGCGCAAGCGACCTCGAACTCGTAACCAATCGAGAGAGTTTTATCCAAGTCTTCTGCGCTCACTCCAGGGAGATAGAACGACTAATCGTTAAAACTTCCTGAGGTTACGGGTTCGCCCGCTGTAGTCGACAAATCTAGTTGTCTCGTTCGGTTGAACTAAGTTCTTGTTCACGAAGAAAAGCATTGTGTAGATATTCCCTAATGCCCTTTCTATAAGGTGAGTTTTTAATTGGTGACATCCTTGTAGTGGGTGAATCAGTACGACGAACTAAGCGACTTTTAATATACAATTTTAGAAAAAAACATACTTAGCTAAACTGGATATATTTCAAAATAATATATTAAACTCACCATAATTAGAATCTTCATTTTGTCGATTGGTTTTTTCGTTTCGTGAGGAAGTGATGCTAGTTTTCGGCTGTCATCGAAAGTTCAAAAATGTCCCCTTTCGGTAGAGCGGCACCTGCTAACCGGCCGAGCCTCGCACACCGCCCCGCCGCGAAAAAAACTCACAGTCACTTTTTCGGGCGCTCTTTCACCGGTTCGACGGCGCGACCCATAAATTAAATTTTTCGACAAAAAATATTAAAAAAAAAAAGCACTTTTACAAAAAACCGGCGCAAGCTATCGCATCGCCGAGGTGCTACGATAGGCTGAGGAAGCGCGACGTCTGCGTCGTCCGTCGCGGAAGCCGATTGGATTCAATATGGTATAAAGCTGCTGGACGAAACGAGGGGAACATCTTTCTCTTCGCGATCGCGTCCCTTTCTCTCGCGCTATCGCCGTCTCGAGCGACAGAAGCCTCTCCAATTCGATTCACATACACACACACCAACCCACACATATTACACACTCACGCTACTTAAGAATGACGAAAATTCCGAGATTGCAAAATATTTTTGATAAACATTATCGTATTATCGCCAATTGCGGCATTGAGCAATCATTATTCGGCTGCATAACTGCGGCATTTCAAGTCCACAATGTTACCATAAGAACTGAACTATTTAAATGGATCCACAGATCATTCATTCAAGATAACTTTTCAAAGTTTCTTAATAGACATCAATTTTACGATTTTTCTTGATTAATCCAGGATTAAAGTGCAAAATGTACCTATGCTAGACAGCATATAACAGAAACTGCAACAAATGCTGACATTCACTCTCACCATACCCGGTAGCTTCCTTTTATTCATTTCCCGAATAAGACTGGCAAATTATAGAAGAGCTACTTATACCTTAGCATTAGTCTTACTTAGCATTTATTTATTTACTTTATTTATTTATTTAAAGGAAAGCGCATTTCTTAAGTGCAGAACATTATTACATTATCACTAGAGGCTCCATTGTAAATAGTAACAAAAAAGAGAGTACCGCATCCCGGTATTTTGTTAGATCGACGCCGCCTAACTAGGCCTAGGCCCGTACTAAGGCAATCGTACCAAGTAAACAATGGCATGTGCAAACTTCAAACAACATCTAATAATATAAAAAAATAACTAATTATAATAAACAAGGTAGATAAACATTAATCACTAATCGGAAAATCTCAAATAAAATACTGTCAAATTACAGAAGAGCTACTTATACCTTAGCATTAGCTTTACTTAACATTTATTTATTTATTTAGGGAAAAAGCGCGTTTTTTTAACCCGTCACCTCAGGGAGTTTTAACGATTGATCGTTCTATCTCCCATGAAGTGAGCGCAGAAGACTTGGACAAAACAGTCCACCGTCAAGCTTCGCCACATGCCCGTAAGAGGCCAACGCCTTAACCGCGAGATAACCAGGTGTGTTACCCAGCGGGCTCACACTCACGCCCTTACTTCCAATTGCGACCAGATTACTCCGGTCTCTCGATTGGTTACGAGTTCGAGGTCGCTTGCGCGGTCCTCTCCCTTGCGAAGCGGTGAAACGGTGTATACCGAATATATCGCTGACCACGGCATCCTCCTTTGCCCGGCTGTTCACCCAGGATCGGGTAGCCGATGGTCGTTTCAAGAGCAGTCGCCGTAAGATCCGCAACCACCCCGATCTATAGGAAACAGTACTGCTTCCAGACTCCCACGACTGTAAGTCAGAGTGCACTGTCGATTGGCTTACGCCGCACGGTGCGCAGACCGTCCAGGAGCGCCAGAAGGTTGATTTCTAGGGGAAACTAGCCCTAAGGCCAGAGTCCTGTCCGGGCTCGCACTTCATGCGTGAAGGCCGCCGGATGGGTGTTGACCCGTGAGTGTGACCAACCCTGAACAGAATGGATCTTCGTGGCCAACTCAGCAAGGGCCCATTAGCTCCCCCCATTAGCTCCGTGTAAGTGACAGTATATTATACTCATCACTTGTATATATTCTACATATAGTATATTATGACACGTCCAAGAGCGTTAAATTCGCCAATTGATTTAGCGGTAGATTCACATACGCACAAAACACACTGACACACACACATCAATACGCACATAAAACACACTTACGATACTAAAGAATAAATAAAAAATATTATTCAAAAAGTCAATTGCTGCATTGAACAATCACTATTCGGCTGCCCAGCTGCGGTATTTTTAGTCCGCAATGGGCCCGATTGCGTTTTTGTATAAACTTAAACTTAAATTAGTTCGAGCGAACGAGATAGAGCAAACTATAGAGCGGAATATGAAACGAACCATCGTCGATAAAAAGCTACCTGTCGAACTTATACTCGTCCGAATAAAATTGAACACATTTCGTGCGGTGTTAGATTCAGATGCTTTATCTCTTGTGGGTTGTTTTAATGCGAAAGAGTGACAACCTTTATTTCACATTCCGCTCTAGCGTATTGCCCTGTCTCGTTCACACGGACTAATTTACTAATTTAGTTCACGAAGAAACGCAATCGAGCCCAATAAGATGTTACCATAAAAACTTACCCTTTTGAAGCGATTCACAAACAATTAATTCATAGATCAATTTTACGTTTCTTATTAGACATTTCTTACGTTTCCTAACAAAACAAACAGAGCGAAAATGAAACGAAACAATAAAATATAAACATCTATATACCATCCCTCTCCTTTTCTATGCTATGCTCTATTATTCTTGCTTGCAATTATCGAATTTGCGAGTAAAATATAATGTTGCTCGAAAGTAATTTAATTTAACTCAATTCAATTTCGATAATTTATAGTTTAAGGAAATACTCCAAGTCACTATTGTAGGAAACAATTAATCGGCCAGTTAAAGAATATACCAATATTATTTGTAATAATGAATGAAGAGCGTTTCCCGAAAAATATTGTTTTTAAAGCATCACATATGCCGATGACACTGTTATACTATTCAAGGCAGTGGCGGTCTCTTCATATAAGCCGAAAAGCCGGGCTTGCCTATTCTTCGTAATTAACAATTAAATAAATTAATAACACAATTCGTAAAAAAAAACAATAAAATAAATTAATTTGCTATCTAACGAGTGCTATCTAGCGGACGGAGCTCGCTCCACGCGACGAAATTGTTATGGCCGCGGCGTCGATAAAGCAGCGTGCGATTGCAGCTGTGTACCGACGTGTCCTCTCGCTCGCTCGCACATGTGGGCTTTCAATGTGGCTTTCAAAATCAGTGTACCTCTCGCTCTAACCAGTGGCAAATTACGCAAAACAATTATAAGTATATAGAGGATTTTACTATGGAAACCAAAGCCGTGCTTGCCCATGAAGGTGACAGCGAACGTGTCAAATGTCGCAACGTGAGACGATGAGCGCGAACTTCACTTGACTGTAGTTAGTGTAGGTTTGTGCGACTGACATCACGATATTTTTTATTGTGTAATTTCAATTCATTTGTGGTTTTTAGTGCCTGATAAACAATGGAGGAAATTGTCCCTTGTGGTGAGTTATGTGTACGACTTTTAATCGGCGAAGACAAAGTAAAATCTTTGAGTTTTGAGCAAAAGAGTTTTGTTCCCTTTTTTTATAAAAAAGTCTTACAGCTCATACAAGCAAGGGTCAACTTCTTAACTCGATGTCACTCGCTCAAGCAAATAAAACGGTTTTTCTTAAAGCCACCGGAGGTATTCGACTGCTGATAAGTGTATGTTAAATTCTGTCTAGCAGTAGTATGCCTTCAGTGTGCTTTATTGAATCTACGACACAAGCAGTAAATTTCAAATTGAAGATTGAAGAGGAAAGAGGTACTACTTTTTGTTACTATAAAAAAACACAAAAAGGTATGTCGGGCTTGCCCCATTCACCAACCCCGGGCACGCCACTGATTCAAGGGTTCAAACTAGGATTACACAGTTGAGAAAGCAAACGAGGGCATGGAAATTGTTAAAAATTGGCTAGGAAACTTTATGAAAACCAAATACATGCCATTTAGTATAACAACCAGAGGTCAACCCACTACTAATAAAACTATTGTAATACACGAATGCGATAGCATAGAGTCTTGTAACTGTCAGCCTCTACAAAGAGAAATATCTTGGAAATATCTAGGCATCACTCTAGATTGCTTTCTCCGTTGGGATTCTCATATACATAACGTGGCTACGAAGGTGCGAATCCTTGGATATGTTTTCAAAGAACTGAGGAATATTCTGGATTCCAAAACACTAAAAACTGTTTATTATGCTTAATGTGAATCGCTTATTACTTACGGCATAATTGGATGGGGTGTATGTGGTAAAACCCTGCTAGAGCCATTGCAAGTTGCGCAGAAATTTATATTAAAAATTATTCTACGTATACCATATCGCCATCCCACTAATGAACTGTATAAGGAAGCTAAAGTTCTTGATTGTAGGCAACTTTTTCTAAAAACTTCCCTCTTAAGGCTATTTTTGGACAATAACTCAAATTTAGGAATAATTCAGAACCGGCGACCAACGAGACAAGTTGTAGAAAATAGCTTAATAATACCCAGAAGGAAAACATCATTTGGTCAAAGACATTACTCTTTCATTGCGCCAAAATTTTACAATCTGATCAATATGGAAATAAAAATGAATTTGACATTTAGGGAATTCAAAAATAAATTAAAGAAATGGTTATCGAATCATGACAGACTAATCATACATCAAATGTTAGAAATAATAGTATAATAAAACTTAGGTGCACAAATTATTAACATATTTTTAAACTTATACGTTAAGTATTTTTTAACATTGAACTAACTACCAAAACATATTTGACTTTGACAATGAACTTTTAGACTAGGTATTTTTATATTAAATCCTATATTACTTAACATAATATTAAATATTAATGACTGTTTCTTTCTTTTCTCACATATAACTTTATTTATATTATTTAATCGAATTTTATATTATATTTATTGCAGATTTAATAATGGAATTGCATTTTATTTATTATATATTTTTAATATTTTTTTATTATTATTATTTTTTATTTTATTCTGAAGACCACATTTTAGGGCAATTTAGTGTCATTAGCTTTTTACTAAAACTTGTACATTTGTAGGCAACCAAGCAATCAAGCAAACTTGATTGTAATATTGGAGTCCTGTCCACCCTAGAACGGGCTAGTCCCAGTTGGGTGACAGAAACAAATAAGCAAAAGGTTAAGGTTTTGCCATTCGGTTCCTGTTATTTTTGTAAGCTAATCAATGTTTTATAGTAATTAATTCTTAAATAAATAATTAATAAATAAAGGTCGGCTTAACTCACGGTTCACCTCCCATCCGGTAGCCTCCTCGAAGAGGGGCATCTATGAACCTGTCTGCGGCTGTAATTCTAGACGTGGGCAGTTGGGAACATATGTTCAATTTGACGGAACACCTCGCGGGGAACTTGGCGGTATGCAAACCGTGCGGAGTTAGCCAACCAAATGCGCACTCCGGCGAATAACCGGGGAGTTTGTAACCGTACGTTTCGTAAAAGGGATACCCAAAGGAGGTAGTTGTTTACCTTTGAAACGATCTATTGGTCACCTGAACCCGTGCAATACTGGCGGGCAAATACCGCTTCGATACAGCAATACATCTGACCTGAAATACTGCTAACATCAGATAGAAGTCGCGCAAGCGACCTCGAATCTGTGACCAGACTGGATGATGGAGAAATTCGCTCAAATCTGGTAGGAAGGGAGCGAGGTTAGTCCGCTGGTACCTCCTCCCAGTGATTTGCTGTAAGGCGTCAAACTTACGGGTCGTTAGAGTAGCTGAACTGTGAATTGTATTGTCCGCTAAGTCTTATACGTTCACTCCATGGTAGACGGAATGGCTCGATGTCGTTATAACTCCCTGGTGTGACGGGTTCGCCAGCTATAACTGACCCCCCCCCCCCCATTCCCTATGTATTACAATCAGTCTGTTTTCTCTTGGCATTTAGCAATTGTTTTGCCGTTTGTCTCCACTCTAGTATAGAATGTGTCAAGTGATACATTCACAAATGCAGTTACACCAATAAATTTGGATTATTGTACACATCTTTAAAGCACCGCCTGGTGACCTTACATTACCAGCAAGTCACTATAATAGGTGCGATCTAGTTTCAGTATATATAACCTGGAAAAATGATCCATTCTGCCATGGCACATAATAGATTGACTAATCAATATGACGACGAATATGATTTTTGTCAGGATGTGCCCATTAACAACTTTTTCCTACCTTGGTTTTCTGAAGAAAAGCTTCATAATCTTTCGTATTCATTAGTTGTAATACGTCCTGGGTTTCATATTCTTAATGGAATATTCCTGTGAAAATTAAATTAAAAATGTTATGCTTTAATCTATAGTAATAATACTATTCACATATTGTCGTTAAAAACGATAAACCTATTTTGAATTAGTGATACAATTAATTTAATTAATCATTATTATATATCTGCATATACTAATATTATAAAGAGGTGATATTTGTAAGTTTGTAAGATTGTATGTAAGGGGTAATCTCCAAAACTACTTATCCGATTTCAAAAATTGTTTCACTAATGGAAAGTTAAATTATCGAGTGTTGCTATAGGCTATATTTTATTGTAATAAATATTAGTTTTCAATACGAAAACACGTTATTTGTAAAACGAGTCGGAGAAAATGGCTGGTGATGTGCTTTATCGGCGTGCGCTGACCAAACGTTTTGGTATATTTGAAAACTATGTAAAACAAAAACGTCGGCCTCAAAGAAATCCATTAAAAAATCAGAGATAACATATATCTAACTTTTATATTTAAGCTACAATAACTGCTTTTATGATTTAAAAAAATAAGAATAAAGTAGTAAAATATGAATCCTTATAAAAATAAATTAATCAATCATCACGGGTGATAAATGGAGATAAAATTAGCCATGTACTGTAACTTTTTAGGTGGAATAGTTTTAGAGATATCATGGAATAAGTAACGCAAACAAGCACCTCGAAATACCTAGCGGGGACTGCGTGGCGGCGACTAGCCCAACAAGGTCCGCGTTCAGCGGAAGGCGGCGCGGGGCGATGAACAAAAAGCGTACAGGACGTCTTTTACTATACTAAAGGTAGCGTCTAAAAAGGCAAATATACGCCATTCTACTGAAATTAGCTATTCGATTCGAAACTTTACGCGAAGCGAAGCCGCGGGAAACAGCTAGTTATATATAAATACTTACATTAGATACAATACATTCCTAATATAGAAATGATTATATAAATATTATCTATATATAAAACAACGTCGGGTTTGTTCGACACTTATAGCTCGAAAACGGCTGGACCGATTTTCATGGTTTTTGATTTGTTGTATTTGTCTCCGTCCCGAATAACTATTAAAAACGGAAAATTGGAAAGTTGGCGAAAAATTAAAATAAAAGAAAAAACATTTTCCCATACAAAATGTAAATCCGTGTTTTTCTCATGGTCAGTTGTACGTGGCATGTTCACGTGTCGGCAAATCATCCGCTTTTTTGTTCTTGCGCATGATAAAAAAACAAAAAATGTCGTATATCAAAACCGCTGGGCGCGTAATATATAAATTAGTTCACTTTTTGTAACGATAGTCGTGTTTTTTATTTCATTTTCATATATTTACTTCTTTAAATCAGTCCTTTGGTAAATTCACCATGTTACTTACATCACATATTTAGTTCTACATAATTGAGATTTCGCCTCGTTTCGCCATACAAATCAATTTCAGTACGTTTCCCACACCTTGAAACATTTCTGTTGCGACAGTATTGACACGAATTACTCGCACTCGTAACATCTCTTACCCGCAAGTGCTTGCCCACACCAATTGGGTCCGACCTGCATGCTTCACTGTTCAAAATTAAGACCGCCGAGTGAATGGCCAAGAAATCAGCCTAGTCATTTGAGAACATCTCCGCGAGAGAGGCCTTTGTTTGTTGAGGTATTGAAATAAACCAATATGCAGGTGCTTCAATTATTAATGCCATCTCATCCGAACCTCGGCCAGTGCGGCTTCAATGCCTTAATTATATTTCACTTTCGACGAGGAAGTTATTGAATGCAAAAATAAGAAGCACGAACGGATTCATAAAAAAATGGAATACGAAAAAATAAAACCTTAGGTAAGAACTATTCTCCTATGGGACACGATCGAGAATGGTAGATGATGTAACAAAGAACTAGAAGGATGTATGTTTATTCGTAATAATAAATAAATTAATAGTTTTAAAAAAAACACTAAAAACACGCTTTTATAAATGCACGTTAAAACCACATCATCAGACCTTGAAACCTAATCGTGGTCAAAGTTCATTCCAAGACTTTTCTAACAAGTCCAAACACAGCTACGATACAATGTTCCATCATGAAGTTCCAGTTCATATCTTCCGACTCCATCATCAGATCATTTCGACAGTACCATATTATTGTATTGTCATCAGAACTACATACAGCTGCCAATTTTCATGACGCTACAATCCTTGGAAAATGGTTAAATTAGTTACCTTAGATTCCATTACATAGTTAGTTACATACAGGTCCTAATAAAAGAGTGTTAAAAATGAAGTCTTTATTCCCACTAAAAACGGTTGTGTCCCCCAAAGACTTTCCCAGCAAGTAGGCAGGGACTTATTTCATCTGAATATTTATTTCATAAGCAAAGTCGATGATCGGTTGGCGAAAATTCGTAATATCATGCGACGCATAATTCCTATTATTATATGCCCGGATATTTGCTGTCACTGGGAAGAAATATTGAATTTCCAACGCGCGTCATCTCATTAAATTCAAAAATCAAATTGCAAACGCGGCTTGCCGTTAGCCTTCGAATTTGAATTTCGGACAATCCACGCATCGCAAGCTTCGGCGCTTTTAAGGGCCTTAATATATGGCGAATATATTATGTCGCTTATATATATTCCAACTAAAATTGATATATTCCTGATTACTCCGATGGATGAGATATTCCAACTAAAATTTTACAATGTGGTTTAGGCCATAATGGGCATCTGCGCACCGAATTCCAAGTCTTTATGCCCAATATTTTGAGATTAAATCTCACTATAGAGATCGCACTAGTGAGCACTATTAAAGCGCACTAGTGAGATCATCACTAGTGCGCCTCCTGGTGGACCGATTTCAACCATAATTTTATTTTCGACTCTTGCCATGACCAAATGACGCCTGCTTGCAAAATTTCAGATTAATTGGTGGGGGGGAGGGGGGCTTTTGGGCGTTATCGTATAGGAATATACACAGAGCCACAGACGCATAGAAATGGATTCATAAAGAATAGAATGCGATAGAATTAAACCTTTGATAGGAACCATTCTCCCATAGAATGTGACATGATCGAGAATGGTAGTTTATGTAAAAAAGAAGTATTAGGAATTAAGCTTATTATTTTAATAATAATATTTCACCCCCATAATAATATTATTAATAATAATGCTACTATTACACCCCCACCAAGATCATTCACCTAAGATTAGAGTAATATATAAAAACAAAACAATAGAACACAATGCATACCATATTTTACAATAGAACACGTTTAAGCATTTTAAATCATATAAATTTTTTATTTATTTTATTTTTATTTTTATTTTTATTTTTCAGAAAACTTACAGCGTTTTATACTTAATACTAACACATAATATATACATCTAAGGCCAATTAAAAGTTTTCACAATTAAATTAAATCTATTGTTACAGCGCAATTTTCCTACTTTATTTGCGGATCTTGATTTCTTTATTATTTTTCATATTATTTTGAAATAATTTTAGTTTATTCTTGGTCCTATAAGTTCGATACCGATTTAATCCTGTCTGTTTCATATGGAAGCTAATGGGCCATTGCTGAGTAGGCCACGAAGACCCAATCTGTTCAGGGTTGGTCAGACTCACGGGTCAACACCGATCCGGCGGCCTCCACGCATGAAGTGAGAGCCCGGGCAGGACTCTCGCCTTAGGGCTAGTTTCCCTTAGGAGTCAACCTTCTGACGCTCCTGGACAATCGATTATGCACTCTGACTAACAGTCGGGGGAGTCTGGAAGCAGTACTGTATCCTATAGAGCGGGGGTGGTTGCGGACCTTACGGCGACTGCTCTTGAGACGACCATCGGCTACCCGATCCTGGGTGAACAGCCGGTCAAAGGAAGCCGTGGTCCGCGATAGATTCGGTTTACACCGTTTCACCGCTTCGTAAGGGAGAGAACCGCGCAAGCAACCTCGAACTCGTAACCAATCGAGAGACCGGAGTAATCTGGTCGCAATTGGAAGTAAGGGCGTAAGCCCACTGGGTAACATTCCTGGCTATCTTGCGGTTAAGGTGTTTGACTCTTACGGGTATGCTCCACCCCAGCTCTATATGAAACAGTACTGCTTCCAGACTCCCACAACTGTTAGTAAGAGTGCGCAATCGATTGACTTACGCCGCACGGTGCGCAGACCGTCCAGGAGCACCAGAAGGTTGATTCCTAGGGGAAACTAACCCTTAGGCCAGAGTCCTACCCAGGTTCGCACTTCATGCGTGGAGGCCGCCGGATGGGTGTTGACCCGTGAGTGTGACCAACCCTGATCAGAATGGGTCTTCGTGGCGAAGTTCCCCAATCCCCTCTCCCAGGCCCCTATCACCCCCTCCCCCTTGACCACCATAGACGCCCGCCCCAGACGTATTGTTTTGTAGGCCTCTTTGGCGAAGTTTATTGGTCTACCGAGCTGGATGTTCTGCTTTAGGGAGTATTTTTCCATAACTTGCAGGGTTCGTATTACGTACGGTCACTGGTGTCGGAACAACATAGGCAACGAGTATAACTTTGTTTTATCCATGTTCACCCGGAGAAAGACCCACTCGTTAAGATACCTGATCGAGGTGTTCAGCATTTTCTGGAGTTCCTTTATCGTCTCTGCTATGTTGACAAATCATCTACAAAGCTTGAAGATATCCTCTAGAGTACTGGTGAACAGTTTCGGTGAATTAACATCCCCTTGTCTCACTCCTTTGAGTAATTCCCCGAAGTGCATTTATATAGCTCTTAAATTAAATTTGTTTAAGCACCCATTACCTTTTAGGCCATAATCCCTACAATAATGGTATAGGATATTAATGAATGTGCAGGTATAAAAGGGTCATTTAAAATTTTTAAGAATAATTACACGTTGTTCCTCTGAATAAACTTTATTAAGAAAATATAGTTACGGCCACCTACTATTATCAGGTATAAAATTCCTATTTTATACCTGAGCTATCCGATACATTTATTGTAAGGAGTATGGCCTACTAGGTAATAGGCGCCTAAACAAATTTGATTTATGAGCTAAACAAATGCACTTCGGGGATATACTCAAATGTGCTTAAAAACAGGATTTTCTAAATACGTTATGTATAATCAGTGCAATAAAAGCTAAGAATAATTTTAGCATAGCTATGTACCTTGTGTATACTAATCGCTATTACATAAATAAACAAGCAAATATATTAAAAATAATAAAAACACGACTGCCATGACAGAAAGTGAACTATTGTATTTATAATTCTTTTTAATACGGTTTTTTTTTTAATATTTGTGGTTTATACATTTATCCATATACATGGAATCCAAATAACCAGAAATATACATGTATATTTCCGGAATATACCTACTCGATCACGCCTTTAATTTAATACTAAACACGACATATTTATGTTAATTTATTAAACATTTGAAGATTTGGACATTTAGACAAGTATTAACTTGATATTTTGACATTTTTAATCTACCCTATGACCAGGGGCGGATCTATATAGGAGGTTTTTGGGCTGCAGCTCAGGGCCCCGTGGATATAAAGGGCCCTAGCCTCCATTGAAAATAATGGACAATATTGTGAATTAAAAAACGAAATCTCAAATTTTCAAAAATCCTATCATAAGTTTGGCAACCCTGAGATCAAATTCTCGCATCTATTCCGGGGGACTCCCCGCCGCTTTTTTTTAGTGTATTTGCTCGCAAACGCAGTCATTCGCAGCGAACAACCTTCATGTATCAATTTCTCGGTGGATGGGGCGGACCGCTAGCGACAAATTCTTTTGCAGTACATTTAAAAAAAAATCTGTATTCATAGAAATAACATTTATGTATAGCAGTTGAGTTCCTACCGAGGCTAGTACCTTGTCAATAGGTAACTAGTAATGAACGTTTGTTTAAATTTTACTTATATTAACTAGCATTAAAAACAATGTTACTACTTGCTTAATTAAGCTACTAATTAATATATTATTACAATTAGTATTAATGTTGTTTTGTCTATTTTAGTGAAAAGTTAAATGTGTGTGTGTGTCAGTTGTGTTTGTGTGTCTGACATATTAAACAAATAAAATATTGTATTGTCCTCTTTTTTATATTTTGTGTACCTAGTGACCTAGACATCATTATCGAAAACAGTTTTTTGGCAAAATGGCAATTAGTTGATTAATTAGGCAGGCCCCCAAGTAATATTAGCCCAGGGCCCCACAAACGCACGGTCCGCCCCTGCCTATGACACTCGGGATGTCATTTTTTTTCTAACAATACCACATACTTCTCAATCGGTTAGAGATTTTAGAAGTCATAGTCGAATAAATAAACGGAAAACATGCATAGATGAACCCTGAACACATAATAAAATAGAACTCAATATGGTGGTTACAATATGATCGTCCATCAAGATTTGATACAACCAAGTTACATATGTGACCAGTTTTAAAGCTTCCAGTATCGCCACTAGTAGAATATAATCTTCGACATAGATGTCTGTGATCACCACAATAGCCATCCATTCCGATTCGGAATTTCCGAAGCTTTCGTCGAATGAATGAAACCGTTGATTCAAGCAGAGATGTTATCTCGTTCACGATCCTTCGGTGATATAGTGGGAATTTCGTCTAATTGGTTGGTGGCGTTGTGTTGGCGCGCAGGTGGCATCGGCCACCGGATCCAGGTTATTCGATTTCTAATTCGGCCCGGTTTTTGGGGACACCATTTTGACGCAACCGCATCTCCAAATTACGGTCACAAAAAACGGTCAAACGTCACATTATACTATCATAGACGCCATTCGAGTAAAGAGCTTGTATGATACATAGAGAAGACTTTCTGAGAATAATAGAGAAAAATCTGTTACCGAATCTCAAATTAAAAAAAAACAGGGCTCGTGACTTATTTGGTATGGACCTAGAGTCCATACCAATTATGGTCAAAATATGTTTTATAGAGAAATTGTACAATATAAATTGTCACGATTTGGATATATTTAATTTATCATCAAATACTTAAAAACACGGTTGTTATAATTCTGGTTAAATTAGCATTTGTGGATCTGTTAAATATTGGAATTTTTTGTAATGATTATAGACAATATTACAATATAAATATACTGTTATTCTATTATTTTATTTTATTTTATTTATTTAATTACGTAATTTTAAAACATTTACAGTTCATGGACATGTAGGTACAATGTAATAGACAAAATAACCAGTAGCAAAAAACTGAAAACCTGATATGCCAGAAACTGTTGCCAGATATTCCATTTCAATGTCGCCTAACTAGGCTATAGCCTGTTCTAAGGCAGACATTTAAATTAACATAATTTTATAAAAATATAGTTATAAATAAAAATATAGTTAAAAATATATTATATCTATTTATATTGCCTATATATTTTATATTTGTTATATCTTACCTCACTTTTATATTATGATATTATTAAAACAATATTACTTAACGTTTAGTCTTACAAAAATATTATTTAAAATCTACTTGCTTAACGTAATACACTTAAAATCTACTTACCTCACGCAATAGAATTTTCAATATTAAGAAGTCGTCTCAGGTACCACAAAACTTAAATGTAACAATTCATGAATGCTTAGGAAATCGACAGTGTCAGTGTCCCTCTTTAGAGAGAGTAAAAAATATAAAATACTTGGGCATTACAATTGATATTCTTTTGGGGCGATCACATAGGATATTTATCAAGCAAGGAACGTCAGCTAGGTTATATTTTTAGAGAATTTAGGAATATTTGGAACCCAGAAGTTACTTTACTCTCTGTGAAACGGATTTATATTACGGTATTATCATTAAAAAACCTAACAATCATTAAAAACCCTTTCACAATTCCGAGTGATTTATCATTTAAGGAATTCAAAGTTTTAAGCGTTAGGTTATTATGTGGTAAAAATATTTTAATTTGCAAAAAACATTAGCAACCAGGAGAGCAGCTGGAGATTACAGGAATATGCCTCTCACGAGTACATTTTTTAGTCAAAGAAATTTGAATTGTATTGAATTGAATTGAAAAATATTATTTGCAACTGTTGTTATAAAAAACATATACAAAAAAAAACAAGAACACACAGATTAAATATTAAAACTGTAAATAGACAAAGACTATGAAATAAAGCTACAAACGCTGCAAATTAGGGGTATCCTCAGGATATCTCTTATCGTGATTTTCAGGACACACCTATTAATTATTGGTCCATTTATGATTTTAAAATTAAATAACCAAATTAAATAAATCTTAAAATAAAAAATCCAAATAATCATAATCAAAAAAATACACAAATCGAATAATCAAAATCAAATTATTTAACATCATATGATATTAAAAGAAAATAACGTAATTACATAAATTTAAAATCTACATATAATAAATCAAAAATAATCAAAATCAAAATATTTAACATCAAATAATCACGTTACAAATTAATAAATAAATAAATTTCTCGTTTATTCGACCAAAATTGTATAAAATTCTCCCTGTTTGTATAAAAGACACCCAGTCAGAAAGGCTTTAAAGAGAGTTGAATAAGTGGCTGCTAGTTGATAATAAAACTCTTAGAGACAACTTACTATTTGAAAATATTTAACTGAGTATTCGTTTTCGAATATTTTACTAACTATAACGACAACGATTATTGTAACTGTTTTTAACCGTACAATTGATAAAACTATGTTATTTGCCATTTTGAATTATTATTATAACTCATTATTTAATTATGATAATGAGTCTTTTATTTATCTTTTTTTATTGCTTTTTGTTTTTTTTTTATATCTGGATAAATGTTTTTTTATAATTATGATTTTTTAAACAGATTATGTAATAACTGCCATGTTTTTAATAATTTTACGTATTCCTTTTTTTTAGTTTATTTATTTGTATTTTTGTTTTTTTTTTATTTTATATTAATTAAATGTACTGTGCTTAGTTGGGCGAAATCTGACAAAAAAAACATCATAAGAGTTTAATTTCTTGCTGTGGTTTAAGTAATTTATTATAATGTTTTAATTATAATTGTATTTGTTGGTGACTTGTTTTACAAATAAATAAATGAGCAATTTCTTGAGTCTAAATTATAAATGGTTTCCTCATTGAGGGATTCGCTTACAAACTATTTTAATTACCGCTTATATATTTTTTTTAAATCATGAAACGAAAGCTCTTCAGATATGGTCGTTCCCAGGTATCATGTCCCCAACTATGCCATTCGGCATAGTGGCTAGGTGGCCTGATCTTAGATAGTATGGTTCCTGCTTCGATTCTCGGCTGGGTTACCATTTTCCGATGGGATAAAATTAACAGAGTTGCATTTTGAATTCTGTCGATCTAATGCAATAACAAGACACACTGTTACACACATATTAGATGTACACATACATAGTAACACTTCATAGTAGGGTTGATTGGAAGAGATTGATTTTTGGCAATAAACCCGCCCATTGTGAAATTTTACAAGAGTTTAAAAAAACAAACAGCCTGGTATACCCTCTCAAATAAAGTAATCGGCGATCGCCAATCATAATACCACTCTATGTATAATACTAACTCTTTGTATTAACGATAGGATGATATGGCCGTAACGGTACTCAGAATCAATTATATAACGATATTCATAGGATTTAGTGGATATAAGCCGATGTGTCGATAGCTCGATAACGGATATGTAACTATCTAATTCTAATCAATACTACCAGACAGCCAAAATCGGGGAACATTTATTATAATACATTGCCTCCGAGGATTCGACGGCATTAGAATAGAGGAAGTTGTTTTCGGATTCTGCCCGATAATTGGTGTTAGGATAAATTAGGGACACTTCATATTCAAAGCTAATAAGTAGGTAGGTAGGCTAATAAGTAGTTAACTTCGGAAATGTAGGACTCCATTATGCCCCCCAGTATGACGAATACATAAAAATTGAAATTCACATCTCATCATCACTTAACTTAAAACCATTACTTAACAAGGTTCTTTTTTGGTTTAGCTTTTTGTAAATTGGTTTAACGCCAGCCACTTGGGTTCCGTCTGGGGTTCTAATTATGTCGGAAACTGAAAAAAATCTTCTTTGAAGAATGTTGTACAAGAAAACATAAAATGTGACTGTGTAATGTGTTCAGGGTTCATCTTTGTAGGTTTTCCGTTTCTTTATTTCACCATAACTTCTAAACGTTTGAACCGATTTAGAAGTGTGTTATATTGTTAGAATCATCATATCACCCCCAATGTTATCGAGTACCTTAACTGTAAAAATATCAAGAAAGCAGATGTCCAAATGTCCAAAAGTTAATAAATTAACATAAATATATGGTGTTTAGTGTCGAATGAAAGGTCTGATTGAAAACATTCCGGAAATATACGTGCATTTATATGGATATATACATAAACCGCAAATATTTCATAAAAAAACCGTATCAAAAATAATTATAAATACAATAGTTCACTTTCAGTAACCGGCGGTCGTGTTTTTTATTCTTTTTATTATATTTCCTTGTTAACAGCTTCCGTTACATATCAATATCAATCAATCGTACATATCATATTGTACATATCAATGGGTCTCCCCTGGGAATCAATCCTCTGGCGCTCCTGGACGGTCTGCGCACCGAGCGGCGCAAGCCAATCGACTGTGCTCTCCGACTAACAATCGGGGGAGTCTGGGAACTGTTTCCTATAGAGCGGGGGTAGTTGTCTACCTTACGGCGACTGCTCTTGAAATGACCATTGGCCATCCGATCCCGGTTCAGAGTCGGGCAAAGGACGCCTTGGTCCGCGATAGACTCGGTGCACTCCGTTTCACCGCTTCGTAAGGGAGAGGACCGCGCAAGCGACCTCGAACTCGGAACCAATCGAGAGACCGGAGAAATCTGGTCACAATTGGAAGTGCGGGCGCGAGTATCTCGAGCCCGCCGGGTTTATTCCTGGCTCACTCGCGGTAAGGTGTTGGACTCTCACGGGTTGTGACGTAGCTGGACGTAGGATTGTACTGTCCAAAGTCTTCTACGTTCACTGCAGGGCGACAGAACGACTAATCGTTAAAACGTCCTGTGGTGACGGGCTCGCCCGTTGTAGTCGACACCGCAAGATGTACATATCAATCACCGCTCAAGTTCTACGAACGTAAGTCCAACCATCATTAAAGATGACAGAAAATTTAA
Organism: Micropterix aruncella; assembly: GCA_944548615.1. NCBI lineage: Eukaryota > Metazoa > Arthropoda > Insecta > Lepidoptera > Micropterigidae > Micropterix > Micropterix aruncella. Next base: position 27,644,931 of record OX155966.1, on the reverse strand, counting down.
CCAGATGACAGAAAATGTTGGCCAACACCACCCAAGTTGTGCGGAAACATTAGGAACCCCAGGTGGTTTTTTTTTAGTTTTCTTACTCCAACGAGGTGGTTGGAGACGGAAGCCAATCCATCCATCACCCGGGCAGTTATTATTGTTATTAAATGACTATTTTCGTCTTTTCTGCCCAAGTTTAATAGTATATCGAACGAATCAGAGGCTTCTATCCCCATCCAGTTCCCCAAGGATTCATTTATTAGTCATTTTATAAATATACAAAATATTTATACATTTCGTCATTTTACATTTCCATATAATATATACCTACATTTATTTATATTACATTAGCAATTTATTATAGTGCATATGATATAAATTAAGCAGCATTCGCAAACAGCAGCAAGAAGACAGTGGAAACAGAGCGAGCCTGGTGCGGTGGCAAGGACACATCCGTTAGGGAGAGAACAATACAAAAAAATAGACCCCAGGTAGACTGTGTTGTCCCTTAGTAATCACCCCGCGGTTAAAATAACGATAATATACCGTTACACCTTCCTGGGGTGTAGGGTTCGCCCGTTGCAGTTAACAGCTCAACAGTGTTTGAAGGTGAATAACCATGTCCGACCTGTCAATCCCCGCTCGGTCAAACCTTCTTACGTCATTGTTATGCTCTCGAATGAGAATGTATAGCTCGTGTCACGTCATCACGTGCCTTTTAATGCTACATCTACGTGACATGAGACCGTAATGAATACGGAGTAAAAGTAAAAGTAATTTCTGTACCGAAATTTAAACACTTAGGAAATAATAACATCGTGTGAGGAATTCAAACGGGGTTAAATAGACTAGAAAGAGGCGTGAGAAAGGGCAATGTTGTAATATCTATGAGACTGATCCCAAAATAAAGATCGTCCCGTATTATCCGTATTACATCCGTATTTATGCAATTATTGGCTTTATTTCTCCCTCCACTGCGGTAAAAGCCTGTCATTGAATAAGCCACCTGTATAAATTAGTATGCTGGCCCACACCTTCTACAAACAAATTTTCGAGGGCTTCGAAAATTTTGCGTGGAGTGACTGGCTTCCGAAAAATTAAGGAGCTCGCTCCGTTATTTATTCCCTAGTGCAGGGGTTCCCAAAGTGTGCGCCGCGGCGCCCTGGTGCGCCGTAGAAAGTAAAGAGGGGCGCCGTGAGTCGATCCTCTATCATTATCCGAAACCACAAATATTCGCGGCCCGAAACCACAAACCTACAAAGCAACAATTTTTATTTTGAGCGGTCTATAGAACATAGGTACATACTCGTCGCCATCGCTCACTCGCCGAAAAATACCTACGGGCTTGAAAACCTAACGGTTTTCAAGCAAGGGACCCCTCCCACGTCTTTACCCGACGGCGACTGCTTGCTTGCAACACAATATCCGTTTACCAAGTCAGTAGTCAAGCTAGCCGCGCGAAGGGACGGACGTGTCGTCGTGTTGTGTTTCGCTTTATTTGCCGTTAAAAGTTTCACGCAAAATGGACAGATTTTTATTAAATAAACAAGTCGGTAGTTCAAGTGATAGTGATAAAGCATCTACCAGTGGCGGCGGGGAACCAAAGAAGCGAAAATATCGTAAATACGATGATAGCTATTTGGACTTTGGTTTTACTTCAATAGAAGTAAACAATGAAGAAAAACCGCAGTGTGTTCTTTGTTTGAAAATACTTTCATCCGAAAGTATGCTTCCAAGTAAATTAAAGCGACATCTCGATACAATTCATCCAACTATGGCTGAAAAATCGCATGATTTTTTTCACCGGAAACTACAAAATTTAATAAAAACAAAAAACGTGTTCACTCAGCAAGCCACAGTACCTAACAACGCACTGTTAGCATCATTCAAGGTGGCATACAGGGTGGCAAAATGCAAAAAACCTCATACTATTGCAGAAGAGCTTATTCTACCGGCTGCTCTCGACATGGTGAATATTATGGTGGGAGAATCGGCTGGAAAATTAATTTCCAAGGTGCCCTTATCTAACAATACTATTAGTCGAAGAATCCATGACATAGCTGAGGATCTCAATTACCAATTAATTGAAAAAATGCAAAGCAAGGAATTTGGTTTGCAACTCGATGAGGCTACTGACAGTAATAATGATGCACATCTTATTTGCTATGTACGCTTTCTGGCTGACAATATTATTGTCGAAGACCTTTTATTCTGCAAAAGCATTACCAATAGTGCGAAGGCCCAAGACTTGTTTAAAATTCTTGACAATTTTATTGCAGAAAATGGTTTAGATTGGAAAAAGTGTATTGGTGTATGTACTGATGGTGCTCGATCCATGTCTGGCAGGTATGGGGGTATACAAGCGCTTATTCGTGAAAAAGCACCGAATGCTATATGGATCCATTGCATCATCCATAGGGAAGTTCTTGCATCCAAGTCAATGAGCTCTAAACTGAACGAAGTACTAGAATGTGTCATTTGTGCAGTAAACTACATAAAAACTAGGCCTCTAAAGGCCAGACTTTTTAAAAAACTGTGCATAGATATGGGAGCTGAACATACGGCCCTGCTGTATTACTGCAATTCACGATGGCTTTCACGTGGAAATGTCCTATTTCGTGTGTTCGAATTACACGAAGAAATTCGCACTTTTTTACAGGAAGAACGTCATGAAAACGCCAAATATTTTACTGAACCAGATTTTTTGCTAAAACTAGCGTACTTATGCGATATATTTGAGAAACTAAATAATTTGAATCTTTCTTTACAAGGCAAAAACACGCACATTCTGAAACTATCGGAGAAAATTGCGGCGTTTAGGAAGAAACTGCAGTTGTGGATAAAAAAAATGAATGAAGGCAGCGGTCAAGATTGCTTCCCGCAATTGTATAAATATGCGGCAGCTAATGAACTGGTTGTCTCACAAGACCTGATGGCCCTTTTCACGGAACACCTATCGAAGCTCACAGAATGGTTCTCGAAGTACTTTGAAGATGATGATGTCGAAAAATATGCATGGATCCAAGATCCTTTCCATGCACAAGCTCCGCCAGGATTCACAACACAAGAGCAAGAGAGTCTCATTGAACTCTCTTGCGACAACAACCTCAAAACGAGATTCATCAGTTCCGATTTGGTGGAGTTTTGGTTATCGATTCAAAATGAATATCCAAATTTAACTTCGAAAGCTTTAAAAATTTTCATTCCTTTTGCCACATCATATTTATGTGAAGCTGGATTTTCAGCTGTAGCTGTAATCAAGAACAAATATCGATCAAAGATCAATGTGGAGCAAGAAATGAGAGTAGCAGTCTCAAGTCTTATTCCCCGCTTTGAAAAACTGTGCGGAAATCATCAATCTCACCCGTCACATTGAGTTGACTGAGTAACTATGGTATTTCATTTATTTCTTAAGTCTTTTTTGTTGTTCTCTGTTTCAATTCTGAATTCTTATAAATATAATAAAACTAAATTTCATATTGTGGATGTTTTATTTTTGTGCCTATCTACCTAACTACTATTATTAAAGGTACCTATTTCTTTCGACTATAATATATATATTATATATATATATATATATATATATATATATATATATATATATATATATATATATATATATATATATATATATATATATATATATATATATATATATATATATATATATATATATATATATATATATATATATATATATATATATATATATATATATATATATATATATATATATATTCACTATATCTATTCCACATAGCTTACTAAAGTAGGGCGCCGTGACAAAATACTAAACTTGTAAGTGCGCCGAGGGCTGAAAAAGATTGGGAACCCCTGCCCTAGTGTAAGCACCCGTGGGTACTTAAACTCATTGGGCTGGGCCCCAAACGACTCTTAGTATTCTTCTCATGGTTCTTCACATTCTTCTTTACTGACAAATAGCCGTAGAAGCGAATATTTCGTTAAAAAAAAGGCCGCATAATGTATTTCAATAAATAGACATTTTTATTTTATTACCAGAAGATAAATCAAATATCGCATTGCAGTTGTCGCTGTCGTAACTATCGCAAATCGGGACACACTTTCGTTAATAATACGCCATGTTATCTTAACGCGATTTGGAAATGTGATGTTATTTTTATACGATCGTAGCGCAATTTTAATATAAATGGAATAACACAGCCGTAAATATGCTATATTAAATTGAAAGATTGGTAATTGCGTACTTACGAAATAAATTTATGATATACCTACTCGCTGTTGCCCACGGCTTCGCTTCACATAAAGCTTCGAATCAAGGGTGGCGTTTATTAGCCTTTTTAGACAGTACCTTTAGATATATAGTGCAAGAAGTCCCCCCTCAGATCTCGTAGACGTACGCGTCTTGTTCCTCGCCACCCGCGCTGCCTTTAGCTGAACGTTGACCTTGCTAAGCCAGCAGCCGCCGCCGTTTGCTAGGTATTTCGGGGTGCTTGCACGCGTTACTAATTTCATGATGTCCGTATAACTATGTAATCTAAAAATCTGCAGTAAATAGCTCATTTTATCTTTATTAACCACCAGTGATAATGGATTACTTTATTTTGATTTTGACTCTTATTTTATTGCTAATGTCTTCAACAAACACTGCCTACAATTTTTTCTTATTTTTTTGAGACATAAAAGCAGTTATTGTAGCTTAAATATAAAAGTTGGATATATGCTGTCGCTGACATTTTTATAGATCTTTCTGAGACCGATGTTTTTGTCTTGTAATGTTTTCACATATATCAAACCGTTTCGTCAGCGCACGTCGATAAAATAACTCATCAGCTCATTTTTCTCCGATTTCATTTACAAATATCATGATTTCGTATTGAAAACCAATATTAATCACGATAAAATATAGCGTATAGCACTCATCAAAATTGAAGCTTTGCAAAAGCAAAAGAATTTTTGAAAACGGATTAGTGGTTTCGGAGAGTACCCCCTACATACAAATCTACAAACTTACAAACTTATTATACAAACATTACTTCTTCATAATATTAGTATAGACAAAAATGCGAACAGCAGCTAAAAAAAACCCGCATAGCCAAGAGGGAATACTGGCCGTTGTGCCTACGAAAATAGTATATTTAAACGTTAATCCAACAACTTTTATACAACTTTTTTAAGCTATTGCATAGCTTTTATCGCGGGCCTAGGCCAGCGCGGCGACCGAATGAAGAAATTTCTTAACGAAAATTAATGATTTTAAACCGATAATTACGTCTAAACGAGTACTGCTTACGATTCGAAAAAAATATATGTTAAACAAGAACATTTTCCTAATATTCTTAGCTTTGATAATTTTAGATTTTATATATATTACATAGTGTAATTAATTTGTGAAATTAGGTCTAACCGAACACAAAAACGACTACTACGCAAATACTATCTGGCGTATTATTATGAAACCTGCACCATTTTAAAGATAATTTAATTATCTATATTTTATCTACGATTTTTTTCGAATAATACGGTTTTTTTGCTTTACCGAATAAAAAATTCGTGCGCGGCGTTCTATCGGAGAACGTTTAAATTATTCCGAATCATTTGCTACCGCAGCCGCAAATGATTCGGAATATTTTCAACGTTTTCCGATAGAGCGCAGTTATCTGATATCTGAAAAAATAAAATAAATAAAATAAATAAATAATTACAATTGCATAAGTTGTTAAAAATGCTATGCAATAGCTTTACCGCGGCAGTCCCCGAGTGCAACACGTATTTTATTGTTTTTACTACTTAAGAACTGAAGACTGAAGTGTTTGGGTGCGTGGAAGCGAGGAGAGCACAATTATCCTGAGCTAAACCTCCTCCACAAAAGCCCATTCACTCTGACACAGGATCGACTATTAAAAAAAAGAGTTAACTTCAAATCAATCAAATTCATTTAAAACCCCAGGTACGACAATTTGATATGTAAAAAATTCTAATGGTAACAAATATTGTTATGTTTTTATAAATGTATTAATAAGCATCTAAGCAGAATATTTTGCAATTAGAGCAGAATATTTCAAAAATGAAGTAACTTTTAACTTTAATCGATCAATCAATCGATCAATCATCATTCAATCATCAATCAATCATCATTAAATCATCATTCAATCATCAATCAATCATCAATTTTTAATCAATCATTTTATAACATCATCAATCATCATCAGTAAATGAATAAATAAAAATCTCTTTATTGCGCAATAAAAGCAATGTACAATGGCGGACTTATTGCTACATAACAATATCTTCCAGTTAATCAACATCATCATCAATCATCATCCATCATCCTCATCCTCAAGTCATCATCAATCATCATCATCCTCAAGTCATCATCAATCATCCTCAAACATCATCATCAATCGTCAGCAATTATCATCGATTATCATCAATCATTATCAACTATCATCAACCATCAATCAAATCAACCAAATCAATATAATTAATCAAATCAATCAATCAATCAAATCAAGCTATGTTATATGAATAAAAGTATATATTCTTTCAGTAATATAAAAGAAATTCGTTTATTTACCCAGTTTGCCTATTTTATATTGATAATCGCACCTTAAGAGTGTTTACTCTTAAGGTGCGACTGGAGCTTTCTACTTGCACGTCGGAGCTGACACGATTATTTTATTTTATTTTTGTAGAACATCAAAATGAACAAAAAAAATGGAAATCGGCTAGGAATGAGTGCTCCAAATGAACCATATTTTGTAGGTTAAGATGCATTTTTGTAAATCCAATAATGCATCTTCTACATCACCGCCTACTACAACAACTACCAATAAGTCACCGGTTATCTCTACAATAGCTCCAGAAAAACCTTAAACATCGCCACAAGCCATAACTACCAATTTCATAAATGACAGTGTGGAAAACGAACTAAATCCAAAAAAAAGAAAAGGAAAAAAAAAGCTCTGCAATATTGAGTACAAATTTAACAATGACAGCCATTGCTGTGTTGGCGATTAATTAATTTATTTTATTTTATCTGCATCCAAACTTTTCTCTGGTCGTCACGGTCTCCGTTCCATCGGGTTCAGAAGAGGGAGGAAGAGAGAGTGCACCCGTGGTCGCGCGCCCACCTGTGCACTATAATATAGCCTGCGCACTTGACTGCTTCCGAACAATGGACTCTGAGAAGACTAAAGAAGTCACTAGAATCTACGATGCAGTCGCTATGGCCGAACACGGCTAGAAGGACATATATATTTTGTAGGTTAGCTCCCGACGATGGGACTCCTCAACAGTCAACAGCACAGACACGAAGTTTTGTATACTCATTCAGTTATGATTCAGCCCGTTCTAAGATTCACCATGACATGGCTGCTGCACCTAGGGTTGGCTCCGGACGAGGGGACTCATCAAGGGTAAACACCACAGACACGAAATTTTGTAAATGCATTCAATTACGACGGCCCATTCTAAGTTTCACCAACACAAGACTGCGGCTCCCAGGGTTGGCTTCCAACGAGGGAACTTCTCAACGGTCGACAGTACAGTCACTAAATTTTGTATATGCATTCAATTATGATAGCTCGTTCTCACCATGACATGGCTGCTGCCGTATCACCATGGCATGGCTGCTGCACTTATTTTAAAAAATGGAGTCAGTTTTTTTTTGTTAAAATTTTGTCTATTAATAATTATTTTATTTAGCTATGATACTGAAATAATTAGATTTTCTATTTGTCTTTAAAATAGGTAAGATACTCAAACTAGTATCATTTTAAAAATCTGTAATAACTGTCTGTTACTTACAGTATATTGTCTATTACTAGCCTATTGTATGTTATGACACCCCCAAGAGTAATATATTCGCCAATTAGATACGAATGTCTTTTATTAGGTCGACCTGTATGTAACTATGTAATGGAATCTAAGGTAACTAATTTAACCATCTTCCAAGGATCGTAGCGTCATGAAAATTGGCAGCTGTATGTAGTTCTGATGACAATAGAATAATATGCTACTGTCGAACTGATCTGATGGATGGAGTCGGAAGATATGAACTGGAACTTCATGATGGAACATCGTATCATAGCTGTGTTTGGACTTGTTAGAAAAGTCTTGTAATGAACTTTGACCACGATTAGATTTCAAGGTCTGATGATGTGGTTTTTACGTGCATTTATAAAACCGTGTTTTTAGTGTTTTTTTAAACTATTAATTTATTTCTATGAATAAGAGAACTAGGAAGATACAAAGGCAGCCGTACAAATCCACAACTTTGAACAATTCAGCCTATGCATGTATCTTCTTATCGCGCAAAGGAAAAGGAAACTGGCAAAGCGGAATTGTACGTACAATATGCGTCCGGACGAGCAGCTACTATCTCCATAGCTATCTCAATCAGACAATTACTCGAGTTAGCCTAAGCTGCCAGCTAGTTTCGATCAAGATATCCAACCAAGAAGCAATGTCAAATTGGATACTTAGTCTGTCTGTCTTCTGCTTACATCATACCGCTTTGTTGACTTCCGACTACGTGTAACATTAACATTACTACGTGCTACTGCACAGTAGAGTCCGACCGACGACGTGTTTTTATTTCGACTAAAAGCGAAACAGAACTCGGTCGGCCTCTATTGCAAAGATCCTCTATTTTCCTTTCTTATAGCCAACTACGAAATAAATAGGCTATAATGGCCCGCATTCTGTTTCTCGCAGGCTCTTTAATATATAGACAGTAATAAAAAAACGGATGTGTCACCCAAAGACATTCCGGAAATAAACCAATGACGTCATCTCATTCAATTTTAAAATCGAATTGCAAACGCGCGTCGCCGTAAAATTTGTCGTTATACATTTGAATTTCGAACGAGCGACACAACGCAATGATAACTAAAATTTCAAACGCGCGATATCATTTTGATTCGCGATATCGATGGAATTTTGAAATATTTGATTCCCCCATACATGTGTATGGCGGAATTTAAACATAGACCAGCGCGTCCCCTGGTGGACAAATTTCAACCACAATGTTTTGAACTTTTGCAATGACCTAATAATGCCTGCATACCAAATTTCAGTCCAGTCGGATTAAGCGCTTGGACGCTATGGTGTAGGAATACATACATACAGCGATGCAGACACACAGATACACAGACACACAAAGACTTTAGGCTGTAAATGGTCTTATCGTCTCGGAGGGGGGGGGGGGTTCAAAATGGATATGGAATGAATCTCATCTTCATCTCGATTTTTTTTTAGCTTGTTCACAATTCTTTCCCTTCTGGTCGGTTGTAGGGCCGGAAAAGTATTACTGCAATTCTCTATTAAAACGCAACTTACTGGGTTCTATGAAATGCAATTTGTGTGTGGGCAAAAATGTAAACGCGTGATTAGACCACATGTTATTTGTCCAATGTAATTCAGACCTTGCACCTTTCTAAACTACTTACATTTTATATTAGGAAAGCGTTTACAGATCAAAATTTAATTACCTAATCATCATTAGGTCAATCATCCAGGAAAATAATAGTAGTAAACGGAGTGGAGGGCTTGTATCCAGCCCTTGATGTCACCTGGATCTATAAGATCTTTTGTAACTACCCACTTTGTGGTTGGGTCAGTGGTCAGCTAGTAGCCCGGTACTGCTAACCAGTCCATACAGATCACTGACCTTCAAGTTGGGCAGATCGCTGGGTTCGAGAAAGGCTCAACGATTTTAATAGATTATTTTAAAAAATAATTTTATACGTGGATTTCTACTCCCATGACTTGGTCGTTGTGCTTAAACTAAGTTATAGTTAGTCATCTGAATCCAAATCATCTTCATCGCCAAGGTTCGATTACGGTTCGCAGTAAAATTTATAAGTGGGTGATATGGAAATTCATCTATACAATACAATTTAATTATACTCCAGTAGGTAGGCATTCCTACACGTGTTTGCGTCATTGGGTCTAAGAGGCTCTCTAGACGGTCAAGCATGCTTGACAAGCTTCGCGTCGCGGGCAGGGAGAGAATCGTAAACCGCAGGAAATATGCAAATATTTTTTTGTAATATTTACCAAAAATGCCTAATTTTGTAGTTTATACCAGGGAGTCGCGTTAATTAGACGTAATTGATTGGTTTATGAATGACGTCACTTCCTGGTATAAAACTACAAAATTAGGCATTTTTCGTAAATATTAAAATATATATATATATTAGCATATTACCTGCGGTTTACGATCCCCTCCCAACTCTCGACGCGATGCTTGACAAGCATGCTTGATCGTTTAGAGAGCCCCTTACATTCTCAGTAATGTAATTATTTAGGAAAAATCAACTATCGTGAAGTTGTGACTATGTAAATTAATATAAGCAATTTATAATCAGTATGAGAATCATCCATAATTAGAAAAAAATGTAATAATGAAAAATGCTGATCTACATTTATAAGTATCATTGTAATGATGTAATAGTCAGGAAAATAGTAAGTATATAATACAAATGTCAAAACCTAAATTAAGAATCGTACCCAGCAATATTCCGTTCGTCGATGAAAATAAATATTACGCTCTTTGGAAAACGTCAAGAATCAAGATACTTGTTTATACCCTTATTTTATAGTGTTACACCCTTGTAATATGGATTCAGCTATTGGATTTTTGACTATGGTCTATTAATTTTTTGATTTGGTTTTCGCCGGGGCTTACAATATGAGCAGGGACTTTACTATAAGAACAGAGGCTTTGGTGAAGTAAACTTGTGCAACTTACTCGATACTAAGTCGATGCCAATTAAGGTGTGGCTCAAACTTATTTGAGGTTTTGTGTTGATGAAAATCACTATTCGCCGGGAACTGTATTTTTGATTTATAATACCTACCTAGATATTTTAGCACTTGATATTGTTTTTAAAACATTTAATATTTTTATAAATTAAAAAAATAGTTAATATGTCAAACAATTATAATACCACATAGGGTATACCACATAATCAAGCAAAATCAATTCGACTATGCTAACAGTAAGGAAAAAAATAAAGAAATAGATAGCGAACAATAATTTGCTAACATATAGCGAATAATATTTTGCTGGATGTCAGCACGACAGCATCGTCATAATTCCTGACTCGATAAAAAACGGCTTATACCACGTATATATATCGCTGGAATATAGTTACGACGCTATATATTGATCCATTAATGTTTTGGGTCGCTTTTGCCATGCCCGTCTGCATTCTTGTTTAACCCCTAGAGCCCCGATTGGCCGATACCGGCCAAAACACGATTCAGCGTGTCGGCCCTTTTTAATTTTATTTTAATTTAATTTGTTTTATTTTATTATTATTTTAATATGTTTTTTATTTTAATTATGGATACAGTATTTTGGCAGTAATTAATGTTTTGGTGAGGCAGTGTCAAAATTATTTTTTTTTACTAATTTTTACTAAAATTTTTTGGGACATCAACTTGTCAATCGGCTGAGGGGCCGAGGCCTGAAGGGTTAAATGGGTTAATTCTAAACGATCATGATTATGTGGGGTATTCGAACCATACGCAGGTGCGAATAGGTTCATTACAGACGATCATTATTGTGCGTCCATCCTAATCTATCCCAATCCCAAAGAAACCAGTTTAAAATTCGTCAAATATACGTCGATGGCGGATCCGGACATTTTAACACAAGAGGCGGATTTTGCGAGATTGCTTTGGCACATATGACACAGACGACACACCTCAAAACTGGCCGGTCCCACTTTCTCGTTGCGTTATATTACGAGCGAGTGATTAGTGAAGCGGATACGGACGAGTCGTGAGTCAACTTACTCACCTTACCTCATTTTCATAGAAAAAGGCGGGAGGGAACTTTGAGAGAAAATATTACTTAATGTTAAAATGTTTTTGACATATTAGTGTAAAAAGAAAAATAATTTAAAAACCCGGCTACCCTTACAAAAAGCGTAGGTACTAAAAGGAACTGAAAGCAGTCGGGAAATTCTAAAAATATTCTTTATAAACAAAACTGCAGTAAAAAAAAACCTACAAACAAAAACGCATTGCAAAACGTGGTTGAGAATCTGCTTCCCTTCTCTGGATCAATGACGCATGACTTTAGCGACGTCAAGTAAAACATTTCTCCAATATCTTATCTGCACAAGAGTCCTCAGTGCTCTCTTTTGCTCGCTGCGCAGTGCTCTCTTTTGCAAAAGAATCTTTCTTTTGCAAAAGAGAGCACTGCGCAGCATGTATCAGGTAACGACTAGGACCTCATGCAAAGAATATTTCAGCAAGGCAAGGGTAATGACTATATTATATTCGGCGTTCATATACCAGTTTTTAATGTATGCTAGACAGCACCTCGCAGAAACTGCAAATAATGCAGACATTCACTCACATCATACCCGCGGTAGCTCCCTTTTATGCGTACCCCAATACGACTGGCAAAAGTACAGAAAAGCTACTTGTACCTTAGCATTAAATTCCATAATCTACTCCCTACAAAATTTAAACAGCTGGAGGACATAACATTTAAAAAAACATCAAGGAGATGCTGATAGGCCACCCTTTCTATAATCTGCCCGAATTTGAGGACCACGATTTTTTAAATATTGTGGCATTTAAATTACAAAAAAGTAGAGCCTTATTGTCTGATTATTTATATTGTCTTATATCTGTACTTTTAGTTTGAAATGCATAACGTAGCTTTAATTTGATCGTTTAACATTTTACTGACAATTTGAATATAACGATGAATAATTTTACTGCGTATCTTTTCGAATTACTAACTACTTCAAATATTAGGCTTCTATTTTGATTATTTATTTTTATAGTTTGACAATCTAGTAGTTAATTCTTGACTACCTATGTATGTTCAGTAAAGAGTAGTAACGAGACTTACTACCTAACCCAATTATTGTGACATGTCCAAGAGCGGTCTTTAGCCGTCAATTGGACACGACGAAAATGTAATGTAATTAAATACAACTTGTTTTGAACATCGTTGTTCACTTTTTGTAATAGCAGTCGTTTTTTATTCATTTTTAAATTGTAAGTTTTATTCACAATATATTTTTACATTCTATTTAAAAGTATTAAAAACAATTTTTTTGAGCTGAAAAACTACGTTTTTAGAAAATAAAGTTCTTATAACAATATTCGTTGAAATACAATTCAATTTGCGGAAGCTCCGTTAGGGCCCTGCCCTGTTGACGCGTCCCTATAGACATCGAGTACATATGATAGCGCATTGTGTGAGTCAGTCGAAGGAATTTGTCTAAAGAGTGTGACGTCTTCCGCTGGGCAATTACCTTTTAGCGGGGCTTCACGTTAGCCGTGACCATTGACCCGGTTTTCTGAGTATGGAGTTGCAGGGCTGCGCGACGTGCGCCAGGTATCTTGTGATAGGCAGGTTCTTAAGGAAGATCAATACAATAACAATTAAATATCAAAATAAAATTGGCCGAATATAAAGTTTTGACGTAAATAAACAACTAGATAAACTACTAACCTAAACGTCTTCTCAAATAACAAGGAAAGATTTTAATAAAATCATATTACAGTAAGACACTAAGTTATCTAGGCGATTTTAATTATACGTTGGTGTAGGTAGATAGTAGGCCCGATTGCGTTTCTTTGTGAACTAAAACTAAAATTAGTCCAAGCGAACGAGACAGAGCAATACTTTAGAGCGGAATATGAAACGAACGATCGTCGATAAATACTACCTGTCGAAGTTATACTCGTCCGAATAAATTCGAGCATATCTCGTGCGGTGTAAGATTTGACCTTGGCGGGCAGTTCTAGCGTATTGCTCTGTCTCGTTTACACGGACTAATTTCCGATTTTAGTACACGAAGAAACGCAATCGAGCCCAGTTTCAGTATTTTTGTTGTCTCCTATGAAAATCTCATTATTACATAAATACAGATAAATTTAAATGCATTTTCGGTGCGAGGCATGCGGAGGCCGTTTAATCGATCGTCTCCCATAGTCGATCATGGCAAAGTGTAGAAGTATTGGGTGGTTTGTCTCCAGGTATTGAGATGTTGTTTAAGATAATGATGATCACTGTGATGAGACAAAGTTTTCAGACTGAAGTCTGTCTGTGTGTGTGTGTGTGTGTGTGTGTATGAGGGTGTGTATATGTGTGTGTCTGTGTGTGTGTGTGTGCATTCCTCCAAGATAGCGCCCAAACGCTTCATCCGATTAAGCTGAAATTCGTCATGCAGGCACCATTTGGTCATTGCAGGATTTGAAAAGATAGCAGTTAAAATCTGCCCACCAGAGGGCGCGCTAGTCGAAAGTTGAAATTCGAAATATTGGACTTAAAGACTTAAAGTTTGGCACACAGAAGTCTTGTTGGACAGAAATACCATAGTGAAATTTTGGTGGGAATATCTCGTATGCAAGCGTTACACATAATATTTAAAGTCCGCCATATATAAGAGAATACTACATCATTTTTGTATAAATACCATTTTGATATATAGTACGGAAAATACTACAAATTGGCTTTTAATTTGAATAAGCTAGCATGCTTAGTTTCTGAGATATTAGGGTTTATGTTGGTGACCCGGATTCATTGCTCCCGAGTATTTTAATCTCAATACAAGACGTGGCGTTTTACATTAGAGAAAATTCCAAGAGGGAGGTGACCCTTATTCTCCCCCCACCCCCTTCCTCCCTCTTACCCCGGGCGCCCTTGCTATCAGCAATGCCATTTTAATGGAGATGTAAATGTAACGATTTTCAATTAACCGGCATCATTTAAGGGGGCGAATCAGTAGAAGCAAGTAAGAAACTTTTAATAAATAAAATTGGAACAAAACAAAAAAAAATATATTTATTTTCAAAATTTTAAGTAACACTTGGCTGGTAAATAAAAGATTGACAAATGTTTGAGCGCCCTGCGCCAACTAGCGGCAGGTAAAATATCGCTAATAAACAATATTAGCGATATTTTACTTACCGCCAGGTGGCGAATCGTGCTCAATTATATATTATATGTATGTATATATTTGTATATATATATATATATATATATATATATATATATATATATATATATATATATATATATATATATATATATATATATATATATATATATATATATATATATATATATATATATATATATATATATATATATATATATATATATATATATATATATATATATATATATATATATATATATATATATATATATATTATATATGTATGTTTATATATTTATGTATGTTTGTATATATTTATCTAATATATATATTTATAGATATTATAGCTAGTAAATATTTTGTTTAGTTATATGTAGTTACCTGATATGACGTGCTCATCATTGTCATTATACGTATTGTAATTAGCTCATCTAGATACAGGCCTTAGTTGACCTATTTAGATGAGTTTTAGGCAGGTGCCAAACACGATGTGACGGTTTCTCTGAACTGTTTAGGTTTAAGTCTTGAACTTGTTTGGTATATTTATTCGTAACCATTGTAATAAGTACTTATACATAATAATAATAATAATAAACAAAATAATAATAATATTTAATTTTTTCAAATTTTAAAAAAGAACTTTTTTTGCTTCTTTTCACATTCTTTTATTAAAAGTTGTTTACCTGCTCGTACTGGTCCCCCCCCCCCCCCCCCTTGAAGGATGCGAGTTAATACAAACTCACCCTGTATATGTATGTTGTTCGACTCTCATGATAAAGTTATATTTAACTTTTCTCTTTAAGTTAACATAATATCATTGTTATATCATTGTTTTATCTTTATAACTTGTACATTCGAAATTGTAAACTTCAATCGGTTACCGAGTTACGCAATTTTTACGACTTGTGCCAATTTAACTAACCGCCGACAATAATCCGTTAATTCGAGTCGTATTTTAATGCCCACTCCTTAATTGGGTAGCGGAAGTTGAGCAAGCTGATCGGATAAAAATAGTAAGGTTTATATGCGAATATCTGTAACTGATTCCTACTTATATAACCACTGAGAATGTATTGAAATGAGAAAGGATTTCTTTTGCACTGGCAGTTTCTTTTAAATGTCAAATGTCATGCGACAACTTACCAAAAACTTCGGGGGGCTCGGTGGTGTTTGCATACTACTTCGGGAGATGGAGGACATTTGGAGATGTCGACTACGACGGGCGAACCCGTCATCACAGGAACTTTTGATCGATAATGATAGTTCTGTCTCCCGTGGGGTGGGCGTAGAAGAATTAAGGACGATACAAATCTACCATCTAGCAAAGCCACGAACCCGACCAAGTCGAACGCCTCACGGCGAGGCCACCTCGCCCCCTAGCTACCAGTTTTTACAGGATATTTCCGTCTGGAAATTACCTTCAGGATACCTCTGTCCTCGCGACTGGTCACGAGACCGAAGTCGCTGGCGCGGCCTCTCTACCTGTTGTACTACAGCGCTAATTCAATATGAATTTGTTGCGGACCTGGGCGTCCTTTGCCCATAATGCCACTCGAGATCAGGCGGCCCTCAGGTCGTTTCAAAAGTGGCATGACAACAGGTCAATATCCACCCCCGCTGCTTAGGAGACAGTATATTTCCATAGTCTCCAGACTCGTTCATCAATTAGTCAGAGTACACATCCGATTGGCGTCGCCGAACAGTGCGCAAACCGTCCAGTAGCGCCGGGAGGCAATCCCACCAGGAGAAACCGGTCCACCAGCCGTGAAGCCTGAGACGCGAGAGTCTTACCCGGGTTAGCCTTTCACACGAGAAGGCTTCTGAATAGAAGCTATAGGAGGAATCAACCCCCGCTGCTTAGGAGACAGAAAATATTTTTATAGACATAACGCTCTTTCAGTAACTAGTCAGAGTGCACAACCGATTGTCTGGCGCCGCACGGTGCGCAAACCATCCAGTAGCGCCGGAGGGCAATCCCTCAGGGGAAAGCAGTCCACCAGCCGTGAGGGCTGCGACGTGAGAGCCCTTCCGGTGTGGTTTTCCACACGAGGAGGCTACTTAATATGAGCTGAATCGTGAGTTGGACCGACCCGACGACACAATGCATCGTATGGCCCAAGCTGCATGAAACCGTTTGCTACCAAGGAAACAACTACTTAGGGACAAATACAGCCCACAGTCTAACTACGCCCCAACAAGCCCATAAGAGTCCAAAGCTTTACCGCGAGGCACTGGTAAGTGAACCCGGTGGGGTTTTTTCTCCATCCTCCAGTCGGGTCACGAATTCGAGGTCGCTTCGCGGCTCTACCTGACGTTATCGGTAATTCATATTGAATTTATCGCGGATCCGTCTTTGGCCATCAAGCTCTCTCGGGATCGGATGGCCATCGGATCGTTTCTAATGATAGGTGACACCCGGTCCACAGCTCCCACCTCTCATTAGGAAACATACG
Organism: Micropterix aruncella; assembly: GCA_944548615.1. NCBI lineage: Eukaryota > Metazoa > Arthropoda > Insecta > Lepidoptera > Micropterigidae > Micropterix > Micropterix aruncella. Next base: position 27,627,593 of record OX155966.1, on the reverse strand, counting down.
TCTCCGGACTCCCCCGATTATTCGCCGGATTGTGTAAGCGTAGAATAATAAAGACATTACATAAAGAAGCTTACATTGATTGAAAAAATCAATTATTGCACAAATGGCGGACTTATCACTATACTTATGTCTCACAGACAAACATTTGATAAACTAATTTTTAATTATCATCGTGCATAGTAGAAGCGATAAGGTTAAATTGAATCAATTAAAGATATATCAGTAAATTATGCTAGGTTTACAATATACCTTTTTTACTACTTTTGCCCAGGGAATTATAAAGGAGAGGATAAGATGGGGATATATTTGGTAAGTATGAAAGCAAATGTTACTTCAAAAACTTTTTGAAAGAGAGCAACGAAGGTTTCGCCTTACAAAGTGTGGGGCTAATTCCATAAACGAGTAGAATGTGTAAACAGAAGAGTGATGTAACGAAATGGCGAGTTTGTTATTTCGGCTTGGTCGAAGTGAAAGACTGTGGCCTCCCGAAGAGTGGAATTTCTCATTGGGCTTACAACAGGAGGGCGAAATGAGGTTATTAGGGATGTCGTAGAGTAGTGACAATGTATGCAATTTTTTAAGTGCCAAGAAAGATGTTTATCCATTGGAATTCCAAGGTTGTTGACAGTTTCGGCATATTTGACAATATTTTCATTCACACAAATTAGCGGCAATGATGAAGTATCTATTTTTATAATTTCTTTTTGCCACCAATCACAATTTTATTTTATAAAGTAATGTACAAAAAAAAAGAGATGGACATACACACTATTATATATGCAGAATCGTTAAAAATAAACATTAGTATAGAGAAAAAACATAGCTCTATGCATATAAATGTGCTAGCAATCCGAAATGAGGAGAAGTCGCACAACCAACTAGACCTATAAGGTCTGTATCTATGTACAATAGAAGAAGAAGAAGAAAAACCCGTTTTGGGTATATAAATTACATATCTAATGGTATTTCTACAAATAAAATTACATTTCTAATTACTCATAAAATTATAAAAAACTAATTTTTGAAAAAAACATAGAAATTCAGAAATTCAATAACAAAGATATAAAAACTAGAAAAAAAAAACAGAAATAATTAGAAAACATAGAGAATCGGTAATTCACAAACAAAAATATATAAAAACTAGAAAAATAGAAAGCATCTAAAAAGTTCTACATAAACTACATTTAATAAGGATCAAGTAGTAGTAGTAGTAGTAGATGGAGTGGGGGGCTTGTTTCCAGCCCTTGATGTCACCTAGATCTGTAAGGTCTTTTGTAACTACCCACTGTGTGGTTAGGTCAATTGTCAGCTAGTAGCCCGGTACTTCTTACCAGACTAAGTAGGTCACTGACCTTCAAGTTGGGCAGATCGCTGGGTTCGAGAAAGGCTCGTCCCAGTAAACTGTGTCTTTTGGCGGCGAGCCCTGGACAGCGGCCAACAATATGTATGCTGTCTTCAGGTTCCTCGCCACATATTCGGCAATCCTTGCTCTCAGTCAAGCCAAGGTTGAATAGATGAGCTCTAAGGGTCGTGTGTCCGGTGAGGAGACCGATAGTGGTTCTAAGGTTCTTCTTGCTCATGTCAAGTAGGGCCTTGGTTTTCTTCTGTAGTGGTTGCTCCATCATGGCTTTTGCCTGGCGACATCCCTGACTCTGTTTCCAGGAAGCCCGATGTTCCTGCTCCAAGCAGTCCCTGATGATTTTCTTACCTGTAGCGAAGGGGACCCCTACAGCTGGCTCCACTGGGCAATCCAGTGTGCCCAGTTTTGCCAGTCTATCGGCCTCTTCGTTTCCGGGTATGCCTTGGTGACCCGGTATCCACATTAGGGTGATTTTGTTGGATTTTCCCAATTTGTTGAGCTCCTGCATGCAGTCCCAGACCACAGAAGATTCTGTGGTGGCTTTAGCCAGAGCGTCCAGTGCTGCTCTGCTGTCAGAGCAGATGAGGATTTGTCTGTTTTTTACCTCAAGTCGACTTTGTAGTTTTATGCATTCCAATATGGCAAGTACCTCGGCTTGGAAAACCGTAGCGTATTGTCCAAGGGGGATGCTGATTCTGTGGTTGGTTTTGGGTCCGTACACGCCTGCCCCAAAACGTCCATTTGTTCCTGAGCCGTCGGTGAACCAGGCGTCTGCGTTGTGGCTTTGAAGCCACTGCGGATTTTTCCATTCTTCCCTGGTGGGGATTAGGATTTTATAGGATTTCTCTACCGAAATTTTTTTCCGTAGTCGATCCTGGGTCAGAGTGAATGGGCTTTTGTGGAGGAGGTTTAATAAGGATCAAACTAACATTAAAAAATACGAATAAAATTATCAAAATATAAAAATCAGAAATTTAAATTACAAATGTAAAATCAATCAAAAATAAAAATAATAAAAAATAATCTAAAAATATGCAAATTTAAATAAATAAATTTAAATAATCAAATTAAGTAAAAATAATCAAAATCTACGTAAAAATAATCAAAATGGCTTGCGATTTATTTGGATTTATAATGATACCACGTTTTATAGATTCAGACTCATTTTATTGGTATACTGGTACAGTTAGAGCCCAAGCAGATAATTTTGATCTAAATCATACTTAATTATAGGGACGGCGAAGATGTGAGAAGATATGTGAGAGGATCATCTGGCCTGGCATGGTAATTAATTTGAAGGTCGTCAGCATAAGGTGCTCTCTAGACGATTAAGCATGCTTGTTAAGCATCGCGTCGCGGGCTGGGAAGGAATCTTAAACCGCTGGAAATATTCAAATATCTTTTATTATATTTACCAAAATACCTAATTTTGTAGTTTATACCAGGGAATAACGTCATTTATCAATCAATTACGTATAATTAACCGTACTACCTGATATACAACTACAAAATTAGGCATTTTTAGTAAATGTTAAAAAATATATTTGTATAATATACCCTGCAGTTTACGATCCCCTCCCAGCCCGCGACGCGATGCTTGATCGTCTAGAGAGCCCCTAAAGATGGTATGATAATGTGTACTATATAAAATTAGGTGTACTATGTAACAAACTATAACACAGGTATCACTCCAGAACAGACTATGGTCTAGTGGAGCTGATAAAATCCATCAAATCTGAACTATCTTTGCTTCGCAAACAATGATTATGTATCCGTTCGTTTCCACACTTTAATTTATGTCAACATTGTAAACTTTTATTTTGAATTTAAATAAATAAATTTTTAAAAAATGTTAGGCCTTTAGCGAAAGGTTTGATAAAAATCATTTAAAAGTAAGTCATAAAGTATTTTTCACTATAATTTAGTATTGTGCTCTAAATATTCGGAATTAAAGAAAACTGCATCAAATTTTGAGCCCTACCAAAAGTCGAACATTTTGGAGTGTGCACATCATTTTTCCTGACGAAATAGCTTTTTTTGTGATAAATTGTCTTCTCCTATAACGTGAAGTCTGTATGCATTTTGTGGAGAAAGGCTAAACACATCAAGCAAATCATGCATGCACCAATCCTACAGGGCGAAAGTTGTACGACGGACCGGATTGCGTTTAATGACTTCGTTAACGAGAGATCTCAAATTCACATTGTTCGGCTTATTCTTCTCCATTGCAGATTAAGTATCTCTTGAGGCGGCGGCGGGCGTTGAAGAATATCTTTGCAAGCTGTCGTTATAGACACGATGCGTAGCAGATTCATAAATATGACCAGGGCTGGGATTCCGAAGCGACGACACGATATACGATTGTCGTCACTCGAAGCGGGATCGGAAGACTTTTATCGTATATTGACAGACTCTTAAATATCACAACTGCGTTTGAATGGCTTGTCGACGTTGATTAATAAATAGAGCGAGACATTCTTCCGCTTCTGCATCAAACTTATTCGGGAAAATTTTGAAGAGTTACTGCGTACCTAATAATTTTCTTACAAATCATGTAATAACACTGCAATAAGATCTTACAAAGTCACATCGAAGGTACGATAAAATAAGAAGCTAATTGCTTACGCTAACTAAGTCGAATAGCCGAGCTTTCGATAGCCCTTCAATCGTTTAGGTTAATGATGAAGACAGCTCATGAGATGCCGTCTGGTGAATCGTCGCGATCACGATTAGCGATCTAGAGTGACCTAGAGTGACCGCTTAGCTTCTTATTTTATCGTACGTATGGGGTGAGTTTATAAGCAGATTTTAGTGCAGTGTTCTTACAGGATTTGTAAGAAAATGATTACGCAGTAACTCTTCAAAAACCTCTCACGCTATTTATCGATTAACGTTGATCTACCACCGAACGGTGTGCGTTAATTTATAGGGTCAACATACGATAAAAGTTTTTTCACTCCCGTTTTGTTTATGACAACGTATATCGTGTCGTCGCTTCAGAATCCGGGGGTAGGCTCACTACAGTCCGCGCGTCAGCTCCGAAGAATCGGGGCCTGGTAAAGCGACCAGATTACGCCGCCCCCGACCGTCGCCTCATACCCCGCACTTTCCCAGTACTAGTACTGGGAGAGTACTAGTACTGGGAGAGCGCTGGGTGTGGAGCGACAGTCGGGGGCGGCGTAATCCGCCCACTTCGCAGCTCCCGATTCTTCGGAGCTCGCGCGCGGACTGTAACTGTCTTGCGCCTGCAGGGGTCCGGGCTCCTTACCTTGAAGAGGTAATGCGACTCTAGGGAGTCCAGAGACAAGTTCCCGGGACGCGCGTTCTTCTTCCTGCGTCTCGAGAAGTCCTGGGTAATATTACTATCGTAGGTAACTTCAGTGAGTATCGTCCTAAGGACGAGCGGGCGCCATACCCAGGTCCTCTCGAGAGGCTTTCTCACCTCTCGCGCGTCCCCGGTCCTTTACCTATGTGCAGACACCGAGGTTGTCCTCCAGTGTCGCTATCCGGTTCGCTCAGCGGAAGGGTGTGGGTGGTGAATAGCTGGTAGTAAAATACATGCTGGTAACCGACTTGGCATGTCCTTAATCCGTAATAAGTCGCAACTCCTTCCGATTCAGTGAAAAGACTATATTTATGAAAGTTAATGATTTATTTTCCTAAAATGCGGGTTCTATGGTTATTTATAATTTTACATAAAAACGCCCTCCAGCTTCCTTTTCTTAATTTACAGAATATAATTTTACAGTGATAATATTTCCGGATACCTCGCGGATGGCTAGGATAATTGCGGATTCAATTTAATTTCCAACAAGTTATTTTAAAGGTTTTTCATTTAGAAAGACTAACATTTGCAGTTTCTCATTATGATACATATTAATCAGCACAATTTATCCTTTTAGACACGCTTGATAATCGACACGATCATTGATGTACTTTTTGGACTTTGCGCCGCACAACATGCGGCAGATTACTTTACGTACTTTTTAATTAATAATTTACGTACTTTTTATTATACGGCGAATTATGTCGACGACACTTCGCCGCTAATGTTGGGGCCTATCGTACTACGTACGATTTATACTAACCTAGATATGGTAGAACCCCAAACATTACACGCCTTGGCACCGGACCTATAACGGGACCGTTCCGCTTGGGCCTGATAGCCTGCCTATGTTTTTAAGGTCGGCTTAACTCACGGCTCTGCTCCCCTCCAGTATCCTCCTCGAAAACGGACTAACCGCGTAAACCCTGCTTGCGGCTGTAGCCAACAGTCGTAGACAGTTGGAATCGGAACTTCCGCACCGGGAGCACACCTCAGGTGGAACTGGGCGGTTTGCGCACCGTGAGGCGTTAGCCAATCGGCGAATAACGGGGAATAAAGAAACGTACGTTTCCTAAGCAGCGAGTATAGTGGTTGACCTGATGTCATTTATCCTTGAAAAGTTCCGTTGGCCATCCGGTACCGTGGGATTTTGACGGGCAAAGGGCGCCTCAGTCCGCAATAAATTTAAACTGAATTACTACGAAACGCAATACGAATTACTACGAAAACAAAAACGCAAACGCGATTTTACTACGAAACGCAACGTGTAGATGGCACTCGTAGTTTCAAACAGTTATTACGCTTGGCGTCAGCATCTCCACAACATAATATTGCGTCATTGCTACCATTATATTGCGCGGCAGTTGACCGATGTGTCATAGACAGATGCGTGACATGTATGGAGATGCTGACGCCACGGGTACGATAAACAGTCGTACCCGTGACATTTCTAGTTCATTATTGCATCCACTGTCTACTGATAAATTCTCAGGTTTCTCAAAATACTTCGGGGGTACTAATTAAAATTACACCTTTCCTAGTACGCCTGCGCCAGGTGTCCCGGAATCTGGCCTGCTGACTCTAACCCGGCATTCTAAGGCCAAAATACTGTCTGAATTCAAAGTATATATCGATGGCTTAGAACGCAAATGTGTTAAGTGACTTTTTTTACGAAAATGAGTTAAGTACTACATGACATCCAATATATTTATTTATTTATTTATTTATTTATTTATAACGTACAAGAACAAAAAATACAAGGACATGCATACTGTTGTACATGAGGAATAATTAAGAACAAACATTTATAGCGAAAAACATAGCTCTATGCATATAAATATGCTAGCATATCCGAATGAGGCAAAATCGCACAACCAACTAGACCTAGAAGGTCTGTCTCTGGCTGTGCTGTGTTATACCAACTGTATTTTTGTAACTCGCGAACTGACGAAGGTGATCAATTTTAAATATTTCTAAATCTAACAAATGTGTTGTTTACACAAATTAAAGTAAAATTTAAAGTAGAAAAAATAAATATATATGTATGCAATTAAGGGCTAAAAATAAAGTAAACTTTATATTATATACAATAAATTTAAGTGGAAAAAAAAGTAATAATATATACAAATATATGAATAAACACTACATTCTAATATATATGTTTAAGAAAATGATATGTAATATTGCACAATTTTACAAATACATATTTTTTTAAATATTCACCCTACAGTATTAATAAGGTCTTTAGTTTTTGAACGCCCAATATCTAGAAGCCAGTTTTTTACTTTACCTTTAAAAGTTACATAATTTTTCACGTTTTTCGTGGTGTCACATAGTGAGTTATAAACTTTCGGAGCGATAAAAAAACATTGTCTTCGGGCAAATGTGCTTTTAACCTTTGGAATTGTTAAAAATTCCTTTCCAGCATTTCTCGTTAAGTACATTTGTTGACTTCTTGCTCTGTACTCTTTAGTTTTGTGAAAGCTTACAAGGCACTGCTTAATAAATAGCTGGCAGATATCCAAAACCTTAAACTCCGCAAAGAGCTGGTTTGAACTGTACCGAGGAGGCTTTTTGTTTATGACTCTTATTAGTATCTTTTGTGCTTTTAATAGTCGGTCCATTGTTGTTTTTGTACATGAGCCCCACGCTATAATTCCATGCACCCATATACTTTGACCAAGAGCCATATACACCATTCGCAGAGTTTCTTTACTCAGTACATTCCTAAGTTCGCGGAACATATTAATATTGATATATTGAACATATTAATATTGAACATATTAACTTAAAAATATTGATCTCCACATTCTGTGCTAATGTGGTAAGCATCTAAAAACCAAGGCTTCGAATACTTCTTCGTAAAAACTGTGGTACCTAAGTGCATCAAACAAAGTTTTTTGAAATTTTAATGTTGCATATTCATTTACCACTATTGATAGCTAATCAAAATTAAATCATCATAAAATGGATATGTGTTATCATCAGTTGATACAATATTCTCCAAAGCATGCTTAACCCTATACATGCTTAATGGTTTTATTTACTCTTTTCTAAAGTAAAGAACAAATTCTAAAAGTAGAAAGATGAGAACAAAATAAAATATAAATAATATAATAAAAATGAAAATGTGGTAACTACATACATTATTATATTACCATATAAAAATGTGGTAAGTACCACCTCTTGTCGTTTTTTTTTTATTAATACATACAATACTAATAAATAAATATAATTATTATAATATAGTGTAAGCCAAATACATATACTATGGGTTAAAATTATTAACTGAAATTATTTCTTCATCTGTTTCGAGATTATTATACCTAAACTTTCAAAAAGCTCTCCTGTAAAATTTAGAAATTTGCACGTGACACATTTGCTTTCTAAGCCATCGATATTAGCTTTTCCAAAACTCTTCCTCTTTTTGTCGCTGGCTCCACAACTATGACCGTTTCCACTCGACGCTCACCGCGGAGACAGAAGACAGTCCGGCAAATGCTCACGACCTGCTGAAAGGTGTCTCGCTGATTATTGGGCTGATGGTAATCTCGCCATTATTATATTCCTCGCTATCTAATTGTTACGACACGACGTGCGACGCGGGCCGGCGTGGATTCGAAAGTAACTTACTTTCGATCGGACCGATTTGAATGCTCAAGAAGCTCCATTTTTTTAGCTACAGCGCATGCGCCAGGTAGCTTCCTAAAGCCCTGCACACACTGGACTAACGGGTGTGGCTTTCCTCTTATAAATTACTGGAAAACTAAATAAAACTATTTAGTAAGATAGACAAATGAGATACGTAAATAAATTAGATAAAAATAAAACAATATCGGTAAGAATATATCGACTACATAAAAGAGCAAATCGCAAATTGTTTACAATATCATCGCTAACATCTTGCTACATACAAGCTGTATGGTACATACAAGCTGAGGATTGAGCGTATTCAAAAACGATTTATAGGTCATCTAAATTACCGCTTATTTTCCAACGGCTTGTTGTACGCTGAAGGCCTGCAACGCTATGGTTTAGAGACATTAGAGGACCGGCGAGTAGTATCAGATATGTCGTTTCTACATAAAATTGTCCATACTGGGTTGGACAGTCCATACCTCCTGAGTACGGTGAGCATACGAGCGCCTTCCCGACTCGCACGTGCTCACTCAACTTTTTACGTACCAAGGTTCAACACTAACTATGGTTCCAATTCGTTATTGCCGCGCATTATGCATGCATACAATGTATGCTTTAACGATATTGACATATTTAACCATCAGAATAGTCGATCTTTTGTTAAGGAGGTACGTGAAAAGCTGAGTATCAGATCGGATTGAATTAGCATGCACAAGCACTCACAAGCACCTTCGCACTACACACACCCACCCCCACACACACTCACACACACACCCACACACACATACATACACGCACACACATACAAACACACACACATACACACACCCACACATACACGCTCTCCATCACACAAACACACACCAACATTCATACACTCGCACATAGCGATTTTAACTGTTACTTTTAAATTCTTTTTGGTTTTCTTTGTATTTTATTGTTTAGCATATTTTGTAATCCTTATATAGCAAATAATTTAAAACATCATTGGCATATATTATGGTATATATTATGCTTATACGTATTTTTCTTTTCTGCTGTATGTTTTTAACAAAAATAAAATAAAATCTTGCAGGCCGTATTTCATCGAATCTGGTCTCGTGACAATGTATGCTGCTTATATATATATATATATATATATATATATATAAGCATGGCAAAAGCTTCGATGAGTGTTTCACTGTGAAAGTTATTAGGGCATTCCCGGAAAATACACCGGAAATAAAACTTAAAACGTGGGAACTTGGACATATATGGGTACTAGGAGCTTGCCAGGGGTGCGGACTAAATGTCCAACACTGAGTGTTCCATTATTAACACATATCAAAACGAAATTAGCATATTCATCGCATACACACACCCACACAATCCAACACACATACTCACACATACTCACCTCCCCACACATATGTAGTTCAAACACTTTTAACACACATGCACTACAACTATTTTTTATATATTTTTTAATAAAATTTTTAAAAATATGTTATTTTTTTAATTCAAAATTAAACCATTTTAATTTAAATTCACATTATCATCCCGCCAAATCACCATTCTCCCAGTACCACAGAAGAAAAGCGGGTAGCCGTTGGTGACAGCAGCGGATGCCAGTATTCTTCTCGCCGCTGAGGAAGGAGCCACGGGCTCCGAAACGTTCGGCTAAGGTACTCAACTCTAGCCCTTTTACTAACCAAAAACCCTAAAGTGTATAAAAATACAAAATTTTCAATAAAAAAGTCTATATATAAATATATATATATATATATATATATATATATATATATATATATATATATATATATATATATATATATATATATATATATATATATATATATATATATATATATATATATATATATATATATATATATATATATATATATATATATATATATATATATATATATATATATATATATATATATATATATATATATATATATATATAAGATAAAATTGTTATATATATATATATATATAAGATAAAATATATATATATTTATATATATATATATATATATATATATATATATATTGATATTTTAAGGGTGTAAATTTTTTTAAATTATTTTCAATAATATGTAAAATTAGATTCATGAAAAGTTACTTATCTGGGGTCCTGGTGGACCAGAAACATTTAAACGATAGTTAATGTCCTCTTTAAATACTTAGGGCAGCAGTACCTGTTTCCGCAATTGATAACTTATGATGTTCTTAGTTACTTGATGTTCTTAGCAGCCGAATTACTGTATGCCCTTGGATGTAATAAGTATAGGAGGATGGTTTCTGTAACAGAAATGGATGTTAGTAACTTATTTTAGAAGAAATTATATGCCTGAGAATATTTCGACACTAGTCGTATTCATCTCTATGACATTTCTGATAGAACAATTTTTTCAAAATTTAAATTTAAAAAAAACTGAACATAGAGAAATGGGTTAATAATATTTTGCAATATCGTTATAAATGCACTATAACCGACCTTGAAAAACATTATTAATAATGATTTTTAAATGAAAAATATTAATAAGCTTTTAATGAATATGTCTGAACAAATATAATTACTGTATTAATTTTGCCTATTCAGACCGGGACCCTTGCAAGCGCCTAAAATATTTATAAAAGCCAACTCCCAAGATTTAACGTCTCTTTCTTTAGCGTTATCGCCAAGGCACTTAATAATTTTTACTTTAAAACAATTGTCAAAAGTTAAATTGTGTGCTAAGTAGCATGCAATGCTATTGGAAGTTGACTTTCATTGCCTACGCTTGCCCTGTGATTATTTAACCTAATGCTAAGAGGTGTAGTTGTTTCACCAATATAAAATGCATTGCAGGTCTGGCAAAGTAATTGATATACAATATTTTTTGAAATGCAACTACTATTAAAAGGAACTCTGTAACTGTTGGGAGTGTTAGGACTAGTAAAATAAATGCTTCGATCTAATAAAGGACATGTTTTACAACGTGATCGACCGCAAGGCTGTAGGCCCAAATTTTTGTTATTACTAAGATAATTTCGATTATTTTTATTAAGTATTGATTTTAAATTAGGAGGTTTTCGAAATGATAAAATTGGTGGTATATCTAATAAACCTTTGGTTGATGGGTCGTTAGCTATAATAGGGAATAAATCTGCTAAAATAGGTCGCAGTTTCTCAGTGCCAGGAAAATAAGTAGTACTTAGAAAGATTTTATTTTGATTTAAATTTGACACCAATTTAGGTTTAGGTGAAAATTTTGTTTCGGAATTTATTATATTTTTATATATATATATATATATATATATATATATATTTATATATATATATATATATATATATATATATATATATATATATATATATATATATATATATATATATATATATATATATATATATATATATATATATATATATATATATATATATATATATATATATATATATATATATATATATATATATATATATATATATATATATATATATATATGTATATATATATATATATATATATATATATATATATATATATATATATATATATATATATATATATATATATATATATATATATATATATATATATATATATATATATATATATATATATATATATATATATATATATATATATATATATATATACCAGGGTGACATGAATGCAAGGAAAAATATCAGTAGGTACTACTCTAACAAATTGGGATGTACATTTGCTGAACACGCGGAACAAACGAGACTTGCTCCCTTACAAAGTGCGAAGAAACTCTATTACAACTATTTACATTACTAAATTCATTCAATTTATTAATCGAAAATGGTTTGTTAGGTATATTAAAATTTGTCTTGACTATTTCTATTGCGTTATTTTAAATGTTGTAATCATATTTGTAATAAACTAGCTTTGCCTTTTTATATTTTCACTATCCGTATTTTTTTAATTTTAGTTAGGTATTTTAAAAGGTTAAACTATTTTAAAACGTTATATTTTTTTGTAATAACTTTAATTATTAATCGTTTTTAAAATTAAAAAAATATATATAATCTGTACACAAATGAGTGTTACTTGTATATCATAGATGGTAAATCGTGTAAAATCTATTTTGACAATACCAATAATAGGAATTCCTACCATCTGGCCTATTTTATAAATGGTAAAAAATATTAAATAATATATTCAAGCGCTTTTGAATAGTTTTATTTAGTTTCGGTTTGAGTTTGACGCTCGCGATAAGACTGGATATTTTTATAATCCGTCATGTGTGTAAATAAATAAGACAATAAATATGTAAAAAGTAATTGTTATATCTCTCGTCCAATATATAGAATAGTTCTATTTTATTTAGTTGTTATGAGGATTTCTTGATTTATTTTAGTGTTTTATATTTTTTTGGGTAACTAAATCATTACTTGTTGAGATATTTTAGTTATTATCGATAGTAAATCTTACAGATGTTCCAATGGATGTTCTTGCTTGGGACGGGCGCTCCTAGTTAGGAGTGACGTAATCCGTGATTTGGTTTTCGAGCCCTGTTTAAGGCCCATGACTTTTTTCCCTCGTGAGCCGGGCTTGCATGTCGTAGGTACCTCTTCCCTGCATGGTTTGTTGAGTGTACTCGAGAAAAATTGCGGCTCCAGCCTCACCTACCTCCTGCTACAAGTCGGCGGGCCGCTGCGCTTCTTTAAGTCCGTAATCACGCAGTCACCCGCGCCGCCAGGACCACGCGATGCGACCTCTCGCGACCGTCCTTCGAGAAGCATAGTCGTTATCTTTTTTATATTTCTTATGTATTTTCTTGAATTATTAAATTCTGCGGAATGTGTATAAAACAAAAATGCTTAGCAAACAATGACAACGAAACGATTTGCAGCCGAGTACCTCTGGCACATGTACTGAGGCGTTAAGCTTATATCCTCCAAAACAAAAAAAAAACAGAACTCAGCAAAAAAACCATGACAATGTAGGGCAACCTGGCCGACGATGCTTATCAACCAACTGAGACACGATACAGCCGAGCAGTATACTATATCTAAAAATCCCATGACTTTTCGCATCAGACCTCCGACCGTCGGTTTACCAGTCTGTCCCAGACAACGGCTGTTGTAACATCGCTGAAACGGGTGTTACAAACTCCACGCGGTAAAATCCGTTTTTGCCCTATTTACAAATATGGACTGAGTAATGTTGTTTTTTTTTTACATTGTGTCATTGCTCAAAATATATATATGGTTTAACAGAAAAACACTCTTTTTTTCTGAAAAACAATTCATTTAAAAAAGGAATTCACTGCAATGCTTGCTAGAGTTCTACTTTATTTTAATCTATTTTTTATGTATAACGACAACTATCTTACAGGCGACAGGCTTTTTTTATAACATCACGTGGCAGTACTTAGCCGGTCACCCCTCTAAGTACTGACCCTGCTCGACACTGCTAAGCTTCGGCGATCTGACTGGAACTAGTATTTCAACGCGGCTACGGTTGTTAAGAATGAAATAAGGAATTGGAAATTAAGGCATTGACGAAAGGACGAAAATCACATGCAGACGATTGATTGTATTGTATCGTATTGTAATTAGGGTATTTTGACTTCTTGATTTAGTTTTCAGTACATTTTAATTTTTTTAATATAAATCTTTATATTTGACAAACTTACCTACCTAAAGGGATACTTACAATAACTGATATACTTATTAATTATAAATAACAGCCAATACTTAGTTATATTTCGAAATACCCCTTTTTTTTGTATATACTTAGTCAGTTTTCAGATTACAATCCTGTTTCTGGCACGCGATACGAAGGGAGTCGTCTGCTTGCGAGAAAGTTGCAGAAATTTCAATGTGCGCGAAGCCCAGCTCTCATAAGATATACAAATCTAATAACCACATACGAAATAACGAAGTCATTACTCGATAGATTGAAAAAAGTATGTCCGATCACCGGACAATACAAATCGACGCATTAGCTCAGCTGGTTTGCTAGTAAGAATGGGTGTCCGACGATGGACATAATCGGTCGCGTAGACAGCGACAATTGCAATAGTTCCAGTTGCCTTTTCAAAATAATCTATTAAATTAAATAATGAATTCAAATTATTTCAAATACCAATCGATGCGGAATCGAATTATCCGTACTTTCCCCATTACCTATTAGAGTAATGCAAAGGTAGTCTGTTGGCATTAAAACTGCCGAGTCAAATGAAAACAATTTTAAACCTGAATAATAATGGTAATGTACTTTTTTTTTGTAGTAGTCTTTATTGTTTGTTTGTTTTCACTCCTTATTGTGAAATTTCACAATGGGCTTATTCATAAAAAAAGATACAAATTACATGTCCCAGTTCCCCACTAAGGCCTTTTCAGTGGGTAACTAACAATAATGTGTTCATATCTATCTTATATTATCTATTACCTATTGTACTTATATTATCTATTATAATATTTTTACTGTAAGTAGATGTTTTGACTTCCTAACCTAAGTAAACTAACCTGTATTTCCTATAATAACTAGCTGGATAAACCCTAATAATCATTTACAGCAAATAAATGATTTTCCACTAAATTAATATAACCTACTTCCTAACCTAACCTAACATAACCTAACCTATATTAATTATCTTGGTTTACACTAAATATGTGTACTTACTTTGTTTACGATTACAATAATACATAAATGATTACACTAATAAAATGATTTACACTAGACATCTAGAGTTATCAACTACAACAGGCAAGCCCGTCGCCTAAGGAAGTTTTAACGATTAGTCGTTCTATCTCCCTGGAGTGAGCGCAGGAGACTTGGACAAAACAGTCCACCGTCAAGCTCCGCCACAAACCCGTAAGAGGCCAACGCCTTAACCGCGAGATAACCAGGAGTGTTACCCAGCGGGCTTACACTAACGCCCTTACTTCCAATTGCGACCAGATTACTCCAGTCTCTCGATTGGTTACGAGTTCGAGGTCGCTTGCGCGGTCCCCTTCCTTGCGAAGCGGTGAAACGGTGTACACCGAATCTATCGCGGACCACGGCATCCTTTGCCCGGCTGTTCACCCAGGATCGGGTAGCCGATGGTCGTTTCAAGAGCAGTCGCCGTAAGGTCCGCAACCACCCCCGCTCTATAGGAAATAGTACTGCTTCCAGACTCCCCCGACTGTTCGTCAGAGTGCGCAATCGATTGGCTTATTCCGCACGGTGCGCAGAACGTCCAGGAGCGCCAGAAGGTTGATTCCTAGGGGAAATTAACCCTAAGGCCAGAGTCCTACCCAGGCTCGCACTTCATGCGTGGAGGCCGTCGGAGGGATGTTGACCCGTGAGTGTGACCAACCCTGAACAGAATGGGTCTTCTTGGCCAACTCAGCAAGGGCCCCATAGCTCCCAACACTAGACATCTATACTTATGCCCTAACATAACCTGTTAATCTACGTGGAACAATCTGAAATAAAGTCTTGTCTGTTATAACTGAAGAAAAAGGAAACCCTCTACAAGACACATATCATACCAGTGCTCCAACAACATGAATCCTTACCCAAGCAGATGAAAATTTACTGTGGTCTATTCTGGAGTGATATATCTGTGTCTTATACTTTGTATAAAAAGGTATGTTGATAAATCTGTCCGATCTTAATAGACTTTGAAACCGTTTGACCGATCGCCATGAAAGTGGGTACATATATTTTTTATCATGAAGAAGGTTTTTATAATTTTTTATTTTATTTTATTTTATTTTATTAATTTTAGGAATCTTACAGCTAGGTATCCGCTTTGTTGTAACTTACCACTAGAAGGCGCTGCATGACATCAACTTCTATACCGCTCAACCGATCGGCATGTAAATTGGTATACATAGACATTTGAGCCAGCGTATTATTTTCGGGCTATTTATTATCTCAATTGTAACTCATCACCAGATGGCGCTGCAGCCAACTCTATACCGTTCAGCCATGAAAAAAATATAAACTGGAAGGAACGGCGATTAACGTTGGCTACTTGAGTGGGGGGGGGGGGGGAGGAGAAATGAGAAGGGGAAGAAAACGGATACCCGAGCATCGCCGGTTAACATTCTATTATAAAAATAGTTATATATATAATTTATTACAATCT